>JAWZYV010000894.1:0-17895 GCA_038373885.1 Cheiracanthium punctorium | reverse complement strand
TCAAGAAAAAATTTTAATCAAGTGTTTTTAATTTATCAAGAAAAAAATTTAATCAAGTGTTTTTAATTTATCAAGAAAAAAAAATTTAATCAAGAGTTTTAATTTTTTGTATACCGTATTTTTGTTAAGTAGCCGTTTAACAATAAAGTAAGGTTTAAGATACCCATACATTTTCTACAAATTTAATCTACTGTTAGGCAAGTGAGAAAATTATACCATAGAAAGATTTTTACAAATAATGATATAGTCTTATTTTCTATTGCGAGAAAACCACTTTAGCCATATACCCCCCAAAACTCAAGTTTTTGTATACGAAATGCATGAATACGCGTTAGATCCCCTTAGAAAGTCTTCCTACCAAGGCACCCCTCATCCTAGGCAGATACCCCCGCGTGCAGGTTTACCTTAAAGCACAAACAAACAAAGTATTAATCTAAACATTTTTTCTTACCCACACATTTTTGATAAACCTTAGGCAACGATTATACTAGTTTATATTTTTTATAGATCAATTAGAGGGAAAAATGGCATTTTTATTAATCCTACAAAACATTTTTTTACTGTATATCCCAAGTAGTATAACTTGATTTATAGAATTTCAATACGATACGAGTTAGATTGTTTATGTGCAACACTCATTTCAGATTGACTATGAAAGCATAATTTTATACATGCATTAATATTTTTAGAGGTATGCACTTAACCTATTTTATAGAAAGGTGAGCATAAACTTTTAGACTAGATAGTACTATTGTTAGAAAGTTGAACTATTGGAAATAAAAATTGAAGATCCGTTTTAGCACAGTTTTATACCGCACGGATATAAAATATCTTTCATCTACTTAGATAGTTTAAATCACAAATCATTACTTAAACTAAAAAATACAAGGTTTTTACTTACGTGAAGGGACATCTTCGAGTCTCTGGACAAAGTACCAACATCTATACGGCTAGCAAGACCGGAAAATCGAATAATGATTTAAAATACATTATCCCTAATTCCCGGTCCAACTAGCACATGTTCATTAATTCTTAATCTTGGCTGAAAATATTAATAATATTTTGACACTAAAAACAAAATAACACATTTGAAGATATTAAACGCTTTAAAAGTACTTTTTTCTTATAACAATTTATCAGATTCACAATGCTATTTTATGTAGGATAAAATTAGTTAGCAAGCGAAAATTTAATCTTAGTTAGAATTTACTGAAATACAAATACCATGCATACCTTATTTTCTATTAGGAGAAAGCCCTCAAACCCCAGTTTTTGTATACAAACTGCATAAAGTACTTCTACCGATAATGCTATTAATATTAATTACACTGGATTACCTACTTAAAATTTCGCAAAACACCAAAATACAGAAAAACATACATTAACAAAAAAATCACACTTAAAAGTACAACACATCAAAAGTGCAACTATAAGAACCACATAATTATTTTCAATTAGAATTACGGTATCAACTTATATGTAACTAAAATAATAGAAAATATTACACTTACCCTATACTTGTACACGCGAGAGGTGAAAATAATAAAAATACATAATAATTCACAAAAGAATGATTGAAGTAAAATCCACGTGCCTGTGATATTGCTGATAACAGAAATTTAGAGATAAGAGAGTGCCTTGAGGCTCTACAGAGCCGGTACAATAAGAGTTGGCCAGTTTGCCGATAAGATAAAACCAGGGAGGGTGCTAGGGGAATACCGAATTGTGGGGACACGTGTTTCATTCTGCGTTCAAAAATGGGGACTTATGGATTAAGATCATGTTAGATTAAAGCCATTTCAATAAAAATCTATCCTTTTTGTAAACATGGGCATTATATCCTAAATTAAAATATCAAAGTTAAGCTGCAACGATTAATATATTTTATATAGTTTAGGAAAATAATGAATCATTAAATTAATTTCTGTGAAACAATTAGCAAAGATCATTGTACTAAAGCAAATTATTTTTGTTAAGTTTTGATAAATAACAGTAATAAATTATAGGCATTGCAGATGAATGAATATTCACGTATAAAATAGGTATTAAAATTATTGTTTAAAACAATTTTTAGAATAATAAACTAAAATTTTTATTTAATAAAGTCATAAACTAAAATTATTAATGAAAACTTGTTAATAAATTAAACATATCAAAATTTTTACACTCAATTTTTTTTTTATAGACTTAAATTTTACATAGACATCCTTTTAATAAATGCATAAACTAAACTTATTGTTTAAAACAATTTTTTACAATAATAAACTAAAATTTTTATTTAATAAATTCATAAACTAAAACAATTTTTACAATAATAAACTAAAACAATTTTTACAATAATAAACTAAAATTTTTTTAATAAAGTCATAAACTGAAATTATTAATGAAAACTTGCTAATAAATTAAACTGATTACTCTAAAAGATAGCTAATCGCAACATATATCAGAAAAATATAAGCAATTATAATACCTGAAAAATAACGGACAACACTCTTGTTGCATGCGGACAAAACATCGTTCTGCTCGGCTAAAGAATTCTTAGTTACCCGTTGCAGGAGAACTTACCTACGCCCAACCTACAAACTCTACAAATTTAACGGCAACTGATTTTCTCTTATCAGGTATCACAGATCAGATAAGAGATAAGGAAGTGACATGCGCAGAAGACACGTGATAGTGACGTGAGCAAATCTGTGTTGATTGAATATCCGGTAGGTTTCTGGCAGGATGTACATTGAGTGGCAACTCTCTGTAACAGGCTAAGACAAGTTAGATGATGCAATATCTACAGGGTTGAGGAAGGTAGAGGGCGCTTGGGTAATCACGTGATTTTTTAAAGAATCAGTATAGAGACATTTTAGTTAGATAAAGTGGCCAGGTGTGTGTTGCGAGACTCCCTTTACACTGTGTGCGCCTATACTTAAGACGTGTGTTTTAATTGATTTTTCACCGAGTTTCAAAAATGTCTTTGCTTGAATCGATCGAAAATAACTTTAACATTGAATACACTCCCGAGTTTTATACTCAAAGTGATGCCGATGTGTTGCTGCAAGAAATAATACAATTGCCTTTAGATGTAAAGCCTCTGCAAAGTATTGAAAAGAAAATTTCCCCCGAGTTTTGTACTGAAAGTGATGTTGACGTGCTACAGCAAGAATTGTTTCAGTTACCCCTGCAAAGTAGTGAAAAGAAAATTTCCTCGACCCGTAAAGTAATTACTTTTGCTGATGAAGGAATCAATTACAGTTTACCTGGAGCAACAGTCTATGTTTACTCTTGGATACCCATTTTGCAAAAAATACGTGAAGATCTACAGAAAGTGACAAATTATGAATTTAATATGGTGCAAGTGAACTTTGGCTCTGAAGAACAACCTAAAATTGAAGACGGCAACTACGAAGATTTTAATCTAGACCTATCATCAGGTGTATGCATTCTAAGTTTTGGATCTAAACGAACTTTGGATTTTAAACCAGCGAACTGTGAAACCGCTACCATTAAATTAGAACATGGCTCAATGTGTAAGATATATCCCCCAACCAACAAACTTTTAACGCATGGTATTCCTTCTGAACCTTATGTGACAGACCCACACATTAACCTAACATTTGCCAAAATGTACATTTATGAGCCTTCCCCGAAAAGGGCAAAGTTGGAAAATTGGACGGACGATCTTTACCATAGCTTATATGCTTCTGTAAATAGTACATGGCACTTGGAAAGACTTATCTACGTTTCACTTCACGATGAAAGAACTGACTTGAAGATTTATATTAGACAATTTATTCAGAATACCCAATTAGACTATATACCAACCGGTCAGGGAGTCGTGATGAACCCTTCCACATGGATCGAATTTATTGTAAAACTATTAGATTTTAATATAGGTCATAGCAATAGCTCTTTTATTTGTAATAATCAATTATCTGTATTTAATGATGATGGAAAATGCATCTTACAACAAATTTACAAAACCGGAGATTCATTCTCGTTAAATCCAATTTCCTTAACACTTTTAAATGATCAAGTAAAAAAACTTTGCGAAATGAGAAATGAAATATTGGAATGCATTTTAAAAACGCTATATACGACGACCCTACCCCATTTAATTTTAAAATTAAAGCCGCAAAAATGTAACCGTGAACCCCATTGTACTTATGATGAGGCTAAACAACAATTAATGGATATAGTACATCAGGAAATTTTTAAAAACATAGGCCGGGTTCAGGATCATCCTTCGCAAAGGATACATGCTTGCTCGAATAGAACACATGTTGATGAGAGAGAGGGTCTTATAAGTAGTAAAGCATGGTTTATGGTCGACATGACGTATATTGCAAGAGAGATATGCGAGAAAAAATGCACATGTATTTATGACGGAGAATTTTTTTCAAACATTTTCATTGAAGACTATATGAAGTATCTTCAAAATGTGCTATTTAATACATTTTTTCAACCGTTTTCAGATTTTGCTAATTCTAAGGATGGCAAAACATGTGTAATTATGTGATGTTATTGGTGTATAACTAGTATTGCAATTGTAAAAAAAAAAAATTAAAACCATTGTGATTATGTAGAAAAGGCATGCTTGCTTCTACAACAGTAAGATATTACTGACTTGTGCATGCTTAGTTAAAGAATACTCATTGAAAAGTTATTATTTTCTTAATTGTGTAAATAGTTTGTGTAATTTAAAATATATTTTTGTAAATAAATAAGTTTAAATACGAAAACTTTTCTGTGTTTTCTTTATGTGTATGTGTGTGTTGATTACTTGCAATATAAAAATTTATAAAATTTTACTGAAGCAAAAAGTGGTAAAGTTAACATACTTGGTCAAGATTTAAGGTTCTCGTGTCGTGTTTTATACTTATCTTTTATACACTACAAGGTAAAAAGTTACAAATTTAACAAAATTTATTGAAGCATGTACTATGGAAACATTAATCTACTACATAGAAATAAAATGTTCTGATTAAAATCATAAACTTAAGTGTAATAGGTAAATTGAGTTACATGAGAATTCACAAAGTATTAATTTTTTTATAAAATGAACTTGGCTAAAAAAGTAAGTTTCCATAATTTTATAACTTAATCGATTTTACATGTTTTTCAAAAATAAAGTTAAGTGAGATAAAGAAACTTAGAATTTTTAAATAAAGATTTTTTGAGGTATTCTTTAATGTAAAGATCTTACCACATTTTACTTGAAGTAACAGAATATTTTAAATCAGACACTATGTTTTTAAAACATCAGAGTATTAACTTAGCATATTTTTATTAAGTAATGGGCTTGAATATTTTTATAAGAAATATCAACTAAGTGCACATATTACACATTTTACTGATTAAGATGGTTATGCTTACAAATTTTAAATAAATATGCTCTTACTTTTATACATGTTACTTGTTCAAACTAAGTGTACTTTTGATTTGTATACGTTTATGAGTTCTCATAAGTTATGAAATTATTTCTCGAAAGGAACTTAGCTATTAGAACTTTGTAAATTTTGTAGAAGTAGTATGCTTAACATGTTTTTCATGAAATGGATTTAAATTTGGTATAGAAATAATCAGTTATTTTTGCATAGATGTATAAACTTATCTTTATGTAAACCATAACTAATTAAAAGTAACATAATTTATGTCTATACAAAGTGAGGGACTTAAACTATTTTTCAGAATTATCAAGTAAAGGATTTTACAAAATACTTAGTAAACTGCATTAATAGATTGTAAGTTGTAATTTTTTTCTGTTAGAAGTTTTGCACATTGCTATATTTTATGTTCTGATAAGTCGTTGAATATATTCTTTAAATAAACTAACAGATCTGTACTTTGAAAATTTCATTGAAGTGTTGAACTTTGGTATTTTTCGAATGTTACGAACTTGATACATTTTTTCTGAAGTGCTAGATATGTGAAATTGTCTTTTTAGAAACATTGAATTATTCAACTTAGTACATTTCAGTTACTCTTTCAAGATAACGGACTTAGAATTTTTTTACAAATAGCAAGCTAGTAACTTGCTAAACGTGCTTCTTGCAAATATTTTTAAATACTGTTCTTAAAAATTATCAAAGTTGTAACTACTAAAAAGAAATAAACAAATTAAAATATAATAAATTAAGTATTTAAAAATATTTGCAAGAAGCACGTTTAGCAAGTTACTAGCTTGCTATTTGTAAAAAAATTCTAAGTCCGTTATCTTGAAAGAGTAACTGAAATGTACTAAGTTGAATAATTCAATGTTTCTAAAAAGACAATTTCACATATCTAGCACTTCAGAAAAAATGTATCAAGTTCGTAACATTCGAAAAATACCAAAGTTCAACACTTCAATGAAATTTTCAAAGTACAGATCTGTTAGTTTATTTAAAGAATATATTCAACGACTTATCAGAACATAAAATATAGCAATGTGCAAAACTTCTAACAGAAAAAAATTACAACTTACAATCTATTAATGCAGTTTACTAAGTATTTTGTAAAATCCTTTACTTGATAATTCTGAAAAATAGTTTAAGTCCCTCACTTTGTATAGACATAAATTATGTTACTTTTAATTAGTTATGGTTTACATAAAGATAAGTTTATACATCTATGCAAAAATAACTGATTATTTCTATACCAAATTTAAATCCATTTCATGAAAAACATGTTAAGCATACTACTTCTACAAAATTTACAAAGTTCTAATAGCTAAGTTCCTTTCGAGAAATAATTTCATAACTTATGAGAACTCATAAACGTATACAAATCAAAAGTACACTTAGTTTGAACAAGTAACATGTATAAAAGTAAGAGCATATTTATTTAAAATTTGTAAGCATAACCATCTTAATCAGTAAAATGTGTAATATGTGCACTTAGTTGATATTTCTTATAAAAATATTCAAGCCCATTACTTAATAAAAATATGCTAAGTTAATACTCTGATGTTTTAAAAACATAGTGTCTGATTTAAAATATTCTGTTACTTCAAGTAAAATGTGGTAAGATCTTTACATTAAAGAATACCTCAAAAAATCTTTATTTAAAAATTCTAAGTTTCTTTATCTCACTTAACTTTATTTTTGAAAAACATGTAAAATCGATTAAGTTATAAAATTATGGAAACTTACTTTTTTAGCCAAGTTCATTTTATAAAAAAATTAATACTTTGTGAATTCTCATGTAACTCAATTTACCTATTACACTTAAGTTTATGATTTTAATCAGAACATTTTATTTCTATGTAGTAGATTAATGTTTCCATAGTACATGCTTCAATAAATTTTGTTAAATTTGTAACTTTTTACCTTGTAGTGTATAAAAGATAAGTATAAAACACGACACGAGAACCTTAAATCTTGACCAAGTATGTTAAATTTACCACTTTTTGCTTCAGTAAAATTTTATAAATTTTTATATTGCAAGTAATCAACACACACATACACATAAAGAAAACACAGAAAAGTTTTCGTATTTAAACTTATTTATTTACAAAAATATATTTTAAATTACACAAACTATTTACACAATTAAGAAAATAATAACTTTTCAATGAGTATTCTTTAACTAAGCATGCACAAGTCAGTAATATCTTACTGTTGTAGAAGCAAGCATGCCTTTTCTACATAATCACAATGGTTTTAATTTTTTTTTTTTACAATTGCAATACTAGTTATACACCAATAACATCACATAATTACACATGTTTTGCCATCCTTAGAATTAGCAAAATCTGAAAACGGTTGAAAAAATGTATTAAATAGCACATTTTGAAGATACTTCATATAGTCTTCAATGAAAATGTTTGAAAAAAATTCTCCGTCATAAATACATGTGCATTTTTTCTCGCATATCTCTCTTGCAATATACGTCATGTCGACCATAAACCATGCTTTACTACTTATAAGACCCTCTCTCTCATCAACATGTGTTCTATTCGAGCAAGCATGTATCCTTTGCGAAGGATGATCCTGAACCCGGCCTATGTTTTTAAAAATTTCCTGATGTACTATATCCATTAATTGTTGTTTAGCCTCATCATAAGTACAATGGGGTTCACGGTTACATTTTTGCGGCTTTAATTTTAAAATTAAATGGGGTAGGGTCGTCGTATATAGCGTTTTTAAAATGCATTCCAATATTTCATTTCTCATTTCGCAAAGTTTTTTTACTTGATCATTTAAAAGTGTTAAGGAAATTGGATTTAACGAGAATGAATCTCCGGTTTTGTAAATTTGTTGTAAGATGCATTTTCCATCATCATTAAATACAGATAATTGATTATTACAAATAAAAGAGCTATTGCTATGACCTATATTAAAATCTAATAGTTTTACAATAAATTCGATCCATGTGGAAGGGTTCATCACGACTCCCTGACCGGTTGGTATATAGTCTAATTGGGTATTCTGAATAAATTGTCTAATATAAATCTTCAAGTCAGTTCTTTCATCGTGAAGTGAAACGTAGATAAGTCTTTCCAAGTGCCATGTACTATTTACAGAAGCATATAAGCTATGGTAAAGATCGTCCGTCCAATTTTCCAACTTTGCCCTTTTCGGGGAAGGCTCATAAATGTACATTTTGGCAAATGTTAGGTTAATGTGTGGGTCTGTCACATAAGGTTCAGAAGGAATACCATGCGTTAAAAGTTTGTTGGTTGGGGGATATATCTTACACATTGAGCCATGTTCTAATTTAATGGTAGCGGTTTCACAGTTCGCTGGTTTAAAATCCAAAGTTCGTTTAGATCCAAAACTTAGAATGCATACACCTGATGATAGGTCTAGATTAAAATCTTCGTAGTTGCCGTCTTCAATTTTAGGTTGTTCTTCAGAGCCAAAGTTCACTTGCACCATATTAAATTCATAATTTGTCACTTTCTGTAGATCTTCACGTATTTTTTGCAAAATGGGTATCCAAGAGTAAACATAGACTGTTGCTCCAGGTAAACTGTAATTGATTCCTTCATCAGCAAAAGTAATTACTTTACGGGTCGAGGAAATTTTCTTTTCACTACTTTGCAGGGGTAACTGAAACAATTCTTGCTGTAGCACGTCAACATCACTTTCAGTACAAAACTCGGGGGAAATTTTCTTTTCAATACTTTGCAGAGGCTTTACATCTAAAGGCAATTGTATTATTTCTTGCAGCAACACATCGGCATCACTTTGAGTATAAAACTCGGGAGTGTATTCAATGTTAAAGTTATTTTCGATCGATTCAAGCAAAGACATTTTTGAAACTCGGTGAAAAATCAATTAAAACACACGTCTTAAGTATAGGCGCACACAGTGTAAAGGGAGTCTCGCAACACACACCTGGCCACTTTATCTAACTAAAATGTCTCTATACTGATTCTTTAAAAAATCACGTGATTACCCAAGCGCCCTCTACCTTCCTCAACCCTGTAGATATTGCATCATCTAACTTGTCTTAGCCTGTTACAGAGAGTTGCCACTCAATGTACATCCTGCCAGAAACCTACCGGATATTCAATCAACACAGATTTGCTCACGTCACTATCACGTGTCTTCTGCGCATGTCACTTCCTTATCTCTTATCTGATCTGTGATACCTGATAAGAGAAAATCAGTTGCCGTTAAATTTGTAGAGTTTGTAGGTTGGGCGTAGGTAAGTTCTCCTGCAACGGGTAACTAAGAATTCTTTAGCCGAGCAGAACGATGTTTTGTCCGCATGCAACAAGAGTGTTGTCCGTTATTTTTCAGGTATTATAATTGCTTATATTTTTCTGATATATGTTGCGATTAGCTATCTTTTAGAGTAATCAGTTTAATTTATTAGCAAGTTTTCATTAATAATTTCAGTTTATGACTTTATTAAAAAAATTTTAGTTTATTATTGTAAAAATTGTTTTAGTTTATTATTGTAAAAATTGTTTTAGTTTATGAATTTATTAAATAAAAATTTTAGTTTATTATTGTAAAAAATTGTTTTAAACAATAAGTTTAGTTTATGCATTTATTAAAAGGATGTCTATGTAAAATTTAAGTCTATAAAAAAAAAATTGAGTGTAAAAATTTTGATATGTTTAATTTATTAACAAGTTTTCATTAATAATTTTAGTTTATGACTTTATTAAATAAAAATTTTAGTTTATTATTCTAAAAATTGTTTTAAACAATAATTTTAATACCTATTTTATACGTGAATATTCATTCATCTGCAATGCCTATAATTTATTACTGTTATTTATCAAAACTTAACAAAAATAATTTGCTTTAGTACAATGATCTTTGCTAATTGTTTCACAGAAATTAATTTAATGATTCATTATTTTCCTAAACTATATAAAATATATTAATCGTTGCAGCTTAACTTTGATATTTTAATTTAGGATATAATGCCCATGTTTACAAAAAGGATAGATTTTTATTGAAATGGCTTTAATCTAACATGATCTTAATCCATAAGTCCCCATTTTTGAACGCAGAATGAAACACGTGTCCCCACAATTCGGTATTCCCCTAGCACCCTCCCTGGTTTTATCTTATCGGCAAACTGGCCAACTCTTATTGTACCGGCTCTGTAGAGCCTCAAGGCACTCTCTTATCTCTAAATTTCTGTTATCAGCAATATCACAGGCACGTGGATTTTACTTCAATCATTCTTTTGTGAATTATTATGTATTTTTATTATTTTCACCTCTCGCGTGTACAAGTATAGGGTAAGTGTAATATTTTCTATTATTTTAGTTACATATAAGTTGATACCGTAATTCTAATTGAAAATAATTATGTGGTTCTTATAGTTGCACTTTTGATGTGTTGTACTTTTAAGTGTGATTTTTTTGTTAATGTATGTTTTTCTGTATTTTGGTGTTTTGCGAAATTTTAAGTAGGTAATCCAGTGTAATTAATATTAATAGCATTATCGGTAGAAGTACTTTATGCAGTTTGTATACAAAAACTGGGGTTTGAGGGCTTTCTCCTAATAGAAAATAAGGTATGCATGGTATTTGTATTTCAGTAAATTCTAACTAAGATTAAATTTTCGCTTGCTAACTAATTTTATCCTACATAAAATAGCATTGTGAATCTGATAAATTGTTATAAGAAAAAAGTACTTTTAAAGCGTTTAATATCTTCAAATGTGTTATTTTGTTTTTAGTGTCAAAATATTATTAATATTTTCAGCCAAGATTAAGAATTAATGAACATGTGCTAGTTGGACCGGGAATTAGGGATAATGTATTTTAAATCATTATTCGATTTTCCGGTCTTGCTAGCCGTATAGATGTTGGTACTTTGTCCAGAGACTCGAAGATGTCCCTTCACGTAAGTAAAAACCTTGTATTTTTTAGTTTAAGTAATGATTTGTGATTTAAACTATCTAAGTAGATGAAAGATATTTTATATCCGTGCGGTATAAAACTGTGCTAAAACGGATCTTCAATTTTTATTTCCAATAGTTCAACTTTCTAACAATAGTACTATCTAGTCTAAAAGTTTATGCTCACCTTTCTATAAAATAGGTTAAGTGCATACCTCTAAAAATATTAATGCATGTATAAAATTATGCTTTCATAGTCAATCTGAAATGAGTGTTGCACATAAACAATCTAACTCGTATCGTATTGAAATTCTATAAATCAAGTTATACTACTTGGGATATACAGTAAAAAAATGTTTTGTAGGATTAATAAAAATGCCATTTTTCCCTCTAATTGATCTATAAAAAATATAAACTAGTATAATCGTTGCCTAAGGTTTATCAAAAATGTGTGGGTAAGAAAAAATGTTTAGATTAATACTTTGTTTGTTTGTGCTTTAAGGTAAACCTGCACGCGGGGGTATCTGCCTAGGATGAGGGGTGCCTTGGTAGGAAGACTTTCTAAGGGGATCTAACGCGTATTCATGCATTTCGTATACAAAAACTTGAGTTTTGGGGGGTATATGGCTAAAGTGGTTTTCTCGCAATAGAAAATAAGACTATATCATTATTTGTAAAAATCTTTCTATGGTATAATTTTCTCACTTGCCTAACAGTAGATTAAATTTGTAGAAAATGTATGGGTATCTTAAACCTTACTTTATTGTTAAACGGCTACTTAACAAAAATACGGTATACAAAAAATTAAAACTCTTGATTAAATTTTTTTTCTTGATAAATTAAAAACACTTGATTAAATTTTTTTCTTGATAAATTAAAAACACTTGATTAAAATTTTTTCTTGATAAATTAAAACTTGGTTTAAAAAAAATAAATTTAGAAATGTATTTGTTGTAAAATTATATAACTTAAAATTAAAACTTGGTAAAAAATATTTGTTGTAAAATTAATTAGTAACTTAAAATTAAAACTTGGTTAAAAAATAAAAATTAATTAACTCTTGATTAAAAAAAAATATTTGTTGTAAAATTAATTAAAAAAAAATTTGTTGTAAAATTATTTAACTTAAAATTAAAACTGTTGGTTAAAAAAATATTTGTTGTAAAATTATTAACTTAAAATTAAAACTTGGGTAAAAATCTCTTAAGAAAAAAAAAATGTTTAGATAAATACTTTGTTTGTTTGTGTTTTAAGGCAAACCTGCACGCGGGGGTATCTGCCTAGGATGAGGGGTGCCTTGGTAGGAAGACTTTCTAAGGGGATCTAACGCGTATTCATGCATTTCGTATACAAAAACTTGAGTTTTGGGGGATATATGGCTAAAGTGGTTTTCTCGCAATAGAATATAAGACTATATCATTATTTGTAAAATCTTTCTATGGTATAATTTTCTCACTTCCCTAACAGTAGAAGAAATTTGTAGAAAATGTATGGGTATCCTACTTTAATGTTAAACGGCTACTTAACAAAAATACGGTATACAAAAAATTAGCTAAAAATTAAAAACACGTGATTAAAATTTTTTTTTTCTTGATAAATTAAAAACACTTGATTAACATTTTTTCTTGATAAATTAAAAACGCTTGATTTAAAAAGAAATATTTGTTGTAAATAATTTAACTTAAAATTAAAACTTGGTTAAAAAATAAATTAACTCTTGATTAAAAAAATATTTGTTGTAAAATTAATTAAAAAAATATTTGTTGTAACATTATTTAACTTAAAATTAAAACTTGGGTAAAAATCTCTTAAGAAAAAAAAAATGTTTAGATAAAAAAGTTCATACGCTATCTAAATCATTATTTGTAAAAACTATAGGTACTAAAATCGTTCTATGGTATAATTTTCTCACTTCCCTAACAGTACAAGAAATTTGTAGAAAATGTATGGGTATCCTAAACCTTACTTTAATATTCTAGTAAACTATTACTTATTAAATATATGCTATAATCAGTATACAAATTAGCTAAACATTAGAAGAATGTATTAAGCAACATTTATTCAATTTGCATTGGTTCTATTACTAAATGGTAAAGAAAACTAAATAAATAAAAAAAAATAAACTTCGAAAAATTATGTCAAAGTCGCTTATTTTGATACTAAATGTTAAAGTCTGAAAATTTTTTCCAAGTCCCCTTATTTCAAAAATATGTCACAATCTGAAAAAAATTACAAGTATCCTTATTTGTAAAATATGTCACAATCTGAAAATTTTTCCAAGTACCCTTATTTCAAAAATATCTTATGTCTGAAAAAATTACAAGTCCCCTTATCTGAAAAAAAGGAAAAAAATTCTTATCAACCCTTTCCAACTTCCTCTCCCCACATCCGGTCCGACCACGCCCCCCTTCCCCGCTCAGCCCAGGGACAACATCGAACAGCACCGGCGAATTAACATGGCACCGGCTGAGCAGAACTCTCATTTATCTACTACTGCAGTTACGTAGGTCTGGTGCGGAGGTAAACCTTCATAACTACTGTTATCCTAAGCATCAGTGGCGTAGCAAGACGAGGGGGTGTGGTCCGCCCCGGGTGTCACCCTCAAAAAGGTGACACCCGACGGCTTGTACAGCAAAAATTCCAAAAATATCGCATGTATGGGGCAAAAATGCTCATATGGGGGGGTGACACCACTTATATCCGCCCCGGATGTCACCCAGTGTAGCTACGTCACAGCTAAGCATACAATACATATGACCTATAGGCGTAGCGTTGAGGGGGGCACATTTCCCCTCTGTGTCTCCCCCCCGAACAACTTAGTCAATTTAAAAAAAATAAACATGTTTGAAATTTTAAAGAAACTTCCCCTTTCTGCTTTAAAATTCGATATGTGCCCCCCTCAAATGTTTCCTGTGCACCTCCAAAATTTCAGTAGGTCTGGGAACAGTGATAATATTTCTTTAGAAAGCTATTGTTATCAGGATTTCCTAAGCATATTATACATATGAACTATCGCAATCGGGGAGGTAGTTAACCGTATTTTAGCCGTTCCACTTAAAAATACAAAAAGAAACTCCAGTCTGTGTCTTGACAAAATATTTATTAAAAAGAAACTTTTCACTGCCAGATTAGCTTAATTTAAACAAGATTATTTTTTAAGCGTTTGGTTTAAACAATTTTTCTCATTTCCAATAGGTTGTGGTTTTAAATGCTTTCTAATTATTAGAGTTTCTTTAAATTATTTATTTATTTATAGTTTTTAATGCAATACAAAATATTTTATGGAAAAATGTTTTATTTGTTGAGCGAAAGTTAATAATATTTTCCCTTTTCAATAGGCGCAGTGTTCCCGCTCTGGGAACACCAAACTCTGACGTTTTGACTATTGCCAGTCACGAAGAATAGATTTGAATACTATAAAAATAGTTGCGGGTGACATAGCTCCACGAGAATCCTTTACTTTTTAGCTCGTCATTTCCCGTAAAAAAATTGTCACGATTATTTTTAGCAGCACTGACATCTGCTGAAAAATGGAAAAATGCGAGAACAGCCGGATAGATTGCCCAATGCTGAAAAAAGGGCAGCCGTTGCTATCGCTTGACTTAACTAACAGCAAGATGGCGGACGATCGAAACGTTCATCGCGTGCCACAGATCTAGAGACCCTTTTTTTTGACGCAGCTGGCTGTGCGCAACGGCTGCCCTTTTTTCAGCTTTGGGAGAGGGTTGCGCCTCAAAGGGTTAAATTTTTACGGGTTTCCTTGTGTTGAAAGAAAAATGATCCGATCAGAGATACTATATTAAAACTTTATAGATTTAAAGTATTAAAATCGTTTAAATATTTACAAAACGTGCTTTTAAAAACAGCGCAACTTGATACATCGAATAAAGCACTGTTAAATTGTAAAATGCGTTATAAAATATTAATAATTAAATAATTGATGAACATTGTCCGATGGCTAAAGCATGAAGTTCCAGCGTTCTGCCTTCCTACGCAGTTGTCGATCTGGAGTTTTGGGATGTTTTCCCCAGATGTAACGTAAATACTCGTTACGCCCCCTTACAACGTGCTCGCTCAAAACATTTTTCTCTTTGGAAGATAGCCCTAGTATGCTTTGCCTGAACAAATCAACAATATTAAATAATTGCGGGGATACTGTTTCTTTATTGTAGAAGAGGAAAAGAAATCACCCATCAACATCTTGTTTTCTTCAAGCACTTTTCAAAGTTTCTGCAATTCACTTTATTTATGAATTTAACTTTGAAATCACCAAAATAAAATAAAAATATTTAAATAAAAAGTGTTAAGAAATGCACGTTTATTCCGGGTATTAGTTTGAATTCAAGCATTTGCATAATTTATTTGATGAAACTTATCGTAATCAGTATTTTGTTTTAAAGTTTGTCTTTAGTTAAAGGAAGTCAAAATTTATAGTTTATTCCAAGGAAAATATATTCTTGGAAAAACTTTTCGCTATACAATATCTACAAAAACCTTTTAATTAATCTCTCTAAAAATGTAATTTCTGCTTACATTTTTAATTCATATGTATTTGTATCAAATTGTCTACTTAGAGTATTTATTATTAAAGCGGACTACACTCGAGGTTTTTTCTTTTCTTTTTTTTTGGGGGGGGGGGAGGAGGGGAGAGATTATTTGCTGATAAAAAAAAATTCTTATAGTATATTTCATTTTCTTTCTAGGTTTGGCAATATGAAACACATTTCGGGAGAGGGACAAAAGTTTTGTAATGCCACAGCTAACTGCTGTTCATAAGTTAAATGAAGGGGGCATATCCATTTGATTAGACTAAATAAATATGATAATCAAAAATTTTGGCCCTATTAGCCCCCTTGCTGTACTTCCTGTGCGTCGTGTAATGTAAATGAATATCTATATAAGCATATAATTTAAATTGTATAATTACTATAGTGATTACTTAACTATAATGAGTATTTTTATTTTTGTTCGATTATTATAATTTCGTACTTTTAAAGTTACAGAAGAATTCATTAATTTTCTTTTCATAAGAATGAGTATGATTTAAAATTCCCTCAAAAAAGTTTCAGTTTATATCGAACCAATAGCTTTTTCATAAGTATTGAGAAAAATCGCTTTGAATTCGAAGACATAAACAAGTGATTCTTCCATCTCATTCGGCTTTTGTATTTTGAAGACAGGAAGGCGCTGAAGCACAGAATTGATAAGAGAGCTCTGAGAGGGGGAGGAGGGACTATCGCTAAGTTGAATTCTGTAATCCCCGATCTCGTTACTGACCTTGATGAGGAGAAATAGTCGTAAATCTCTCTTCTCTTCCCCAACATTTCCCACCCCATTCTGGGGTACCGCGGGTTCTGGGACGACACCCTCGAAAGGACAGGCCCCCTGACTGAGTACTGAGGACTGACAGGCGAATGGTCAATGACCGTATGCTCGCACAGTAATTCTTGTGAAAAAACCGTTATATTTCACTAATTATACGAGTACAAACAAAAATCTCTCGGTACTAGGCGGTACAAATGTAGTACAAGCTAGTACAATCGTCAAATTTTGAAAATTCCTTCATGGGGGGGCTGCCATTTCTGCAGCCCCACACATTTCAATTGTTAATAACTTTTTAACGAAACCGGTACACACGGAAATATTTCGGTACTAGCCGGTACAAATGTAGTACAAACCAGTACAATCGTCAAATTTTGAAAATTGCTTCATGGGGGGGGCTGTCGTTTCTCTAGCCCCCCACATTAAAATCGTTAATAACTTTTTAACAAAACCGGTACAAACGGAAATATTTCGGTACTATCCGGTACCAACGTAGTACAAACCAGTACAATCGTCAAAATTTTGAAACTCGTTGGTGGGGGGGCTAGTGAAATGCACCTCTCCTTTTCAAACTTGCTGAATTGTGTTATACAATAAGTTTGGTGTGCTGGGCGAAAATGAGGCGAAATCTCTAAACGATGTCCCTGGCTTTTTCAAGAAGGCTGGCTGCCTCTTTTAGTCAGGGTGCGAATTGACGGGGGGGATGCCGGGGATCGTCCCCGGCAGAAGAATGTAATATCCCTGGCTAGAGAAATATTAATGGATCCCTGCCAGGGATACTATTTATCCACTGCTGAAGAAATGTTAAACTGGTGAGTGAAGATTTGGGATTGAAGTCGAGAACTCAAAATGAAGGTGGTATGTTATCGTTTACTATACTCTAAGGCGACTGCCTTAAAATTTCGTCTCTTTTCTAAGCTAAAACCCCTCAAGGGTGGCTTCCAATACAGGTACATTGTATGTAGCTTGTGTATCTGTGATTCCATAGAACAAGCAATCTATGACTTTAGTTTGAATATAAGTCGGTTCCCACACGTGTCGGCGACTGCATTTGTCAAGTAATATCATGTGAGTAAAGCATTTGCACCTTCCCTCATTTTCCTTTTCAAGTGTCCCCCCCTGGAGAATGTTTTCTTTCAAATGTCCCCCCCTGGAGAAAATGTTCAGTTCGCACCCTGCTTTTAGTGCCTATTAACATGTGAAAGATGGAAGATTTTATCCATGAAATCACCCATAAACACTCAAAATGTAAGTTACTGTGATAAAAGTAAAAATATTAATGAAAAA
>JAWZYV010000893.1:0-361877 GCA_038373885.1 Cheiracanthium punctorium | reverse complement strand
AAAAAAAAATTTCTTCAAAAATTTTTTTCCTGGTTGAGGGGAGTATATATGTGATGAAGATCACATATCTAATTTAATAATCATTTACTTTGGCTTTCTTTAATGTAATCTATCCAAAATTCAAGAATTCTAAATCACTTCTGTTTTCATTTTCCTGTCATTTCGTCTTTTAAATCTGTATATTTACTTTTCCCTGTATGCACTATTCTTTTTGTTCTGCGTCTCTTCAGACCGGTGTGCTAAAAATAGATTATATTGCGTCCGTTTGCAAAATCAACGGCCTTTTTGAGTTTCTTCTTGGCGTCCTGCTGGCGTAAGTTATTTTGTTGTTCCCCTGCGACGACTTTAAAATTATTTGCTGGCGATTACGTCATTGTAATTTTAATGGATTAACTGTTAGGGTTGCTCTGGAATTGGCGTTATTAATCTCGGCCAAGTTATTGTTCTCGCCAATATGTAATTCTGTGCTGGCGTAATTTTTAAGTCATTCCACCTTAATTTCACTGTCCATATAGGACGTCATTTTATTTTCGCTGAGCCACCACCGCCGTTATAATAATATTTCAATAGTATATGTTTAATAAAATAGTTTTTCAGTATTTAACGTCTTTTTATTTTATTGCAACATAAGTGCATCGAACCTGGTTTATTCATGTCACAACGCAACTAGATAATTTAAATCAGCCCAACCAAAAACCTTCTTTACAGGGTGTTGTAACATCTGTCGGCACTGTTTCAGTGGCCGTAGAGGGAAGTGATTCATCATTTGATGGTATTTTTTCAGTTGAATGATCTGGCAGAGAAACGTCTTTAAAATATGGGGCTGGAAGAGGATTTATAGAGGGCATATGAGCAGGTTTCAAACGATCAATTGACACTGTCCTTTCCTTGCCGTTAACAACGATATTGAAGGTTTTATCACCTCGTTTAAGTACTTTGTGAGGCCCTGTATACGGGGTACATAGAGATGGCTTGACAGCATCTACCCTGAGAAAAACGTGTGAACATGTATGCAAATCTTTAAAAATAAAAATCTTTGTTGAATTATGACTAGTAGTAGGAACTGGTTTTAAAAGTTGCATATGCCTATTTAACCTAGCAAAAAATTTGCTATCAGGTGTATCGGCTGTTGTAGCTGTAAAAAACTGTCCTGGTAGTCTAAGATTTTCTCCATATACTAGTTCACTTGGTGAAGATTCTATTTCTTCTCTGTAAACCGTGCGTAATCCCAAAAGAACCATGGGTAAAACTTCAGTCCAATGAATGGAGGTATGGCACATTATGGACTGTTTTAGCACTCTATGCCAGCGCTCAATAATTCCGTTTGACTGTGGGTGATATGCCGTGGTATGTGACAGATTTATTCCAAAATTCTTTGCTAGTGATCGTAGTACCTCACCCCTAAACTGTGTACCTCTGTCAGTTGTTATGCGCTCGGGTATTCCAAACCGCGCAATCCAACCGCTGTAAAATGCATTTATGACTGTTTCAGCTTTTATATCCGGAAGTGGAAAAGCCTCTGGCCACCTTGTAAACCTATCTATGCACGTTAAGCAGTATGACATACCGTGCGAAGATGGTAAAGGTCCAATCAGGTCGATATTTATATGTGAAAAACGCTGACTTGGAACTTTAAATTCACCGAAAGGAGAATGTACATGCCGAGAAACTTTAGCTTTTTGACAGGGAATACAGGTTCGCGATAACTGCGCAGTTTGCTTTTTTATGCCTGGCCATACGAAGCGATCCGTGATCAATTTCGCTGTTGCTTTAATACCAGGATGAGCAAGACAATGCATTGTATTAAACACTTGTATTCGAAATTCTTCCGGAATATAAGGGCGAATGGTAGCTGTAGAAGTATCACAATATAGAGAGTAATCAGAATTCGGAATAGGTAGTTTCTGTAACTTAAAAACGGTATTAGGATTTGACAAGAGTTCTTTAAGTTGTTCATCGGATTCTTGGGCTCGCGCTATAGCTGGAAAGTCCAAAGGTTCCGGAAATTGTACTTCGTAAATCCTTGATAAGGCATCGGCTACTGTATTTTTTGAACTAGCCATATAACGAACATCAGTGCTAAATTCCGCGATGAAATTAAGCTGATTGATTTGTCGTGGAGAAAGTTTATCATATTTTTGTGAAAATGCTTTAATTAAAGGCTTATGATCAGTAAAAATTATGAAGCTAGTTCCTTCCAAAAGATAACGAAAATATTTAATTGCAGCAAAAATCGCTAAAAGTTCACGATCGTAAGTGCTGTATTTCATTTTGTGTGTTTCATTGAAGTGTGATAAAACAAGAACGTTTAACAGTAGAACAGACAATAACATTTATTAACTAAAATCAACAGAAGGCGTATCAACAGAAAGATTAAAATATAAAACATTCAGCGCATTTGCAGTGAGGAGGGATGCCCAAACGACATTCACGGGCGAGCCAGCGAAACTGACTTGTATTCCGAGGAGCAAAGCTGCTCTTTTTTCTCCATCGAGTCTGCGCCTGCGCCAGCTGGTACGGAGGATCTTCGGCTCGTAAAGTCGACTTGGAGCGCGCTTTTTCGACCAGCGCTTGCCTTGGAGCGGACTCTGAAATGCAACGCCACAGGTTCTCTCTCAGTTCTCATAATGTATTTCAATGGGAAAAAAAGGATTTTCAACATTCAAAAGAAGTATTAACCCTTTAATGCGCACTTTTGCACGAGAACCTACTACGTAATGATATCTAATATCTATAGCATTATATTGGCCGCATTCGTAAACGCCCAGCGAGTTACACTCGTGCAACGAGTTTCCATCTAAGGTGTTCGTAAAGGAAACTGAGTGCATTCAGTTTATAAACTAGAGCGTTCGCATACAAAACTGAGTGTGATTAGTTTCAAACTAAGTAAATTGACCATGAGACGAAGCCGTCCTGTTAGGATGAAGCATATGTCCCCAAACCAACCAACCAACCAAAAAATTGACCACGAATCAGCTTCGTTCAGTTGTTGAGAAGATACATTTGCTGCACGATGTTGCTGTTTTCAAATGGCGTCCGTTGTTATGGAAAACTTGTTGTTATGAAAAGTATTTTACGTTTTCTGAAGCTGCAAATAATTTTTTTTCGAGGAGGAAATTCATGCATACGTTAGAAACTGCTACGGAGGTACATAAGTTTTCAAAGGTAATAATTTTCTTGTATTTTTCATTTTAGTAAATTCAAAAATGCATATTTTAGTGTTGAGATTGAAGTTGATTTAAACCGTCATTAGCGAAATTTGAACTTCTCTTGCTAAATACTTTGAAAAAATGAAGTTTAACTAGAAATTTCTAAATTTTTATCTGTGCACTTCAATCATGACCACTTTTTCTTTTAAAAATCCTGTTGATTTTATATTGAGTATGTACGCCCCCCCCAAAAAAAAGTATTCGAGGAAGAGATAAATTTCCTATTTTAGATTTGCGAATAATAATTAAGTTTTTGAAAAACGCACAACTTGACAGAAATATAGAAAGTCATATTTATACCTAGCCTATTTCATATTCTATGCTGAATAATTTTTAGTAAACGAAACCAACGTAGGAAATTTATTTCTTACTCGAATACTTTTTTTGAGGGTGTACTAAAAGCTCTCCTCATCAAAAATAACGCATTCGCGAATTGTAAACAAATACACGTCTCCTAGGCGACGAAACTAAATAAACTAAGGCGACCATATTACTGTTTAGACCATACTATTTCTAAACAGTAATTTGGGGACAAATCAAGCACTGTCCTCGAATCTAAACAAAACTTGGGGTCACTACAACATATTTTCGAGGACACAACATATTAGCATGTACACCCTCCAAAAACGTATTCGAGTAAGAGATAAATTTCCTATTTTAGATTTGCGAATAATAATTGTTTTTTTGAAAAACATAAAACGTGACAGAAATATGGAAAGTCATATTTATACATAGCCTAATTCATATTCTATGATAAATAAGTATCATAGAATTTGATACTTAATATACGAATTTTTGATGATTTAATATACGAAACCAAGAACATAGGAAATTTTTACTCGAATACTTTTTTTGGAGGGTGTATACCAGTATAGCCATACTTTAAATCTTAAAAATGAACTCTAATAGCTTTTTATATCATTTACGTATTCTTATTTCTAATAAATTAATGGAAGTATTTCATTCATTTATAAATATTAATTTAAACCAGAAGTATGAAAGGAACATCATGTTGAAATATTCAATTTATTCAAAATTTAACTCTTGGAATAGTATTTGTATTTTTCAGAAGACATTGCTTTTTACATTGGATCATTTTGTGATAATTTTTCATGAAACTTTGTACACCCTCTAAAAAAAAATATTCGAGTGCAAGAAAATTTTCGTACGTCAATTTCAAGCATGGTTCTTCATGAAAAGGGATTAATCATTAACAAAACTGAAATGGGAAATTTGGCGCATAGTCGGATACTTTATTGAATGTCTGTACACGCTACACACACAATGACAACAAACGCTTTCAGAGATCTAATTTCGTTATTTCTCTGAGTAGAAGGCGCTTTTAGTTGTTTTAATTTTCTTATTTCTTTAGTTTTTTCTGAAAGAAATAAACTAAACGGAAACTTTCTGGGGAAAAAGTTCAAATCCAGGGTTGGCACGTTTTTGACAATTGATGGTTTTATCCGGTTTTAACCATGGTTTTAACTGTTATGTAAAAAACTCTTTTTTGACCTTGGAGGAGAGATATGTATGGAGAAGGTACGAGGGGGGAAAAGTGAAGCCTCAACCGTAACCGGTTTTCTTCCGCGAAATCAAAAGACTATCAAAACATTCGCACGTGTATATGTATTTCTATGGGAAGATGGCTCTTTATTAATAGCTAATTTAGCATAAATTAAGTCCTCCTTGAATATATTTTTTGTGCTTATTGTAAATATGGAGTCTTCTGTAGCATACGGCTGCACGAACGGACCTTCTAAAAAGATTCCAGGAATAACATTTCACAAGTTAATACACACACGACACGCGTCATAGTTTTATACTTTTGAAAATGGTTTAATGGTGCTTTAAATCACATATATAATTTATAGATTTCATTCATATTGACTTAAATTACTGTATAAAGTGTATTTATTCTATATGATTGATCGTATTTAAGTTAGAAGCACCAATTTAATTATATATTATATAGTAATGTGTTTGTTATGTGTGAGATAGTAGTTTTGTGTTTGGAGTTTTTCCTGAACATGTGTCCGTTTCATTTTTCTAACAAAACTAGTTTTATACTTTTGAAAATGGTTTAATGGTGCTTTAAATCACATATATAATTTATAGATTTCATTCATATTGACTTAAATTACTGTATAAAGTGTATTTATTCTATATGATTGATCGTATTTAAGTTAGAAGCACCAATTTAATTATATATTATATAGTAATGTGTTTGTTATGTGTGAGATAGTAGTTTTGTGTTTGGAGTTTTTCCTGAACATGTGTCCGTTTCATTTTTCTAAATAAACATTCTCTTTTCTTTAAGTTTCTCACCTAATATGTAACATATAATCTTTCTATTTTCATGCTATTAATGAAATTTCCGTACGAAATAAAAATTGTAAACAGGTATTTTTTTATCTCTGTCTCAACAAGCTCAAATTTACTCTAGGGTATGCTTTCGCGTCTGTAACTAAATTTTCAGCCATTTCCTTCATTAAATTGCATATAATATCATTTTTTTGTTTTTTGTTTGTTTGTTTTACTAACTAATATTGCATTTTAATTCGGAATCGACTTTATAACACTCTAGTTGGAGAAGGTAAGCATTTTAAGCATCTTGTATATTAAATATCATTCATATCTTTATTCTTTTTTTAATAAAGTATGTTTCATGTTCTTGTATGTTTTGTTTTTTTTTACCTACTACGATCGCCTTACTTTCTATCATGTTTTTCAGATCACCCTGTATAACTCAATCTGTTCTAGACAATTTTCTGTTCATAAATACATCGAATTCAAAAATGTCTTCAGTTGTTCTTTTATTTAATGCAAAATAAGTACTAAGGAATGCAATCCCGATCCCGCGGGAACGGGATCCTGCGGGATCCCGCACAAATATTTGCGGGACTAGTCCCGCGGTACTAAGACCGTAATCCCGCGGGATTGAAACTGAAAAATAATATAAATTTAATTTTATTTCAATTTCACGCCGCTTTTCCTATCATCAATTGGCTAGAAATTTTTGCATAAGATGAACAATAAGAACCAGTGATCATGGGCGCTCTACCTATTCGCAGGTAGATGCCATTGTCCCCACCCCACCCCCAGCTCCCATATTCTCATGATGTACATGCTGGTATAACACAGAAGTGCTTCAGCACTAAATATTGTATATTTCTGTGACAGGACCCTTCACTTGTCCCCCTTACCCCCCATAAATAACCACATGGCCGCCCATGCTATTGATATCTTTAAACGATGAACTTCAGTTAACCACTAAAACATGTATGGCTCCTTCAAGGCTCCATACAAAAGGAAATCTTTTGTTAAGCACTTTTGTATTCTTTATCGAAATTAGATGAAGACTAAGGAAGACGAGTGCCTGTTTACGTTGTCTTTTTTACATTCTTCTTTTTTAGCAACTAAGAAATAACAGTATATTATTATGAATATCATGACCATAATTTTCATATTTAGGTAAGGTATTGTATTAATTATCTTAACTTTAATAAAGTATTATTATTAAAGTTAAACTTGATAGTATATCTTACTTTTCTACTTTTATCTATTGAAATCAACTTTTAGTCGAATGAAATGTTAATCCCGTGGGATTAACATTTCATTCTTACTTATTAGGGATGCATTCTTAACTTTATAAAGTAGATTATCTTAACTTTAAAGATATCTTAACTTTAATAAAGTATTATTATTATAGTTAAACTTGATAGTATATCTTACTTTTCTACTTTTATCTATTGAAATCAATTTTTAGTCGAATGAAATGTTAATCCCGTGGGATTAACATTTCATTCTTACTTATTAGGGATGCATTCCCTAATAAGTACAAGAATCATTACTGTTATGCTTGCAAAAATAATTAAAGCACATAGAAGTTTAAAATATGTATAGTATAGCAAAACATATGACAAAAAGGAGGGAAGGCGTGTGACAAAGTGTAACATTATTCATGGACAGCCACTTATTGATTACAAAGCACACTTTCTGATATTTGATATTTGTTTTTCATGCGAACAGTATTTAAAATATGTTTTAAAAAACATTCATTCACGCACTGTATCAATAACATCATGATTAAACCACCAAATATAAATATTTGGTACTTTATATACATTCATGCAGTGGTGGGAAAAACTACTTTTTTTTTGTAGCGCGCTACAACTACCGCTACTTTTCGAAAAATGTAGTTAACTACAACTACAACTACTTTTTGACAAATGTAGTTAGCTACACTACTTTTGAAATGTAGTCGCTACTTCGCTACTTTTTCGCTACTTTTAGGAGACAAATTTTGCTAACAGATTCAATTATCATTACATTAATATTTAAGAATATTTATATCCTAATTAGAGAAAACTACCGATATCTAAAGCCTTGGTTTTCTACTCGCGTCCAGCGTGATTAATGACCTCAGCGGGTGTCTCTCGCGTCCAAAGAACGCGTTTATAAAAGGTGGTTTCCTTGTAGCGTTGAGCGCCGCAGATTTGGTGGACGCACAAAAGACCCCGGGCACCTTTTCGCCTTTAATTAGAAAAAACTATAGCTCTAATAATCAACTACCAAGCGAGTATTTGAGCAGGGGGAGGCGGGCCCCCTCCGAAAATGTAAAGCAATTATTAAAAAGGAGCTATTTTGAAACATTTCTTTTAACATTAGAACAATAAAGTTTAAAATACCGAATCGTCCCCCTCCCCCCGAAATGGAAGCCTATATATACGCTACTGGCAACTACTGCTAATTATTGAAGTATTGCTGAAACTAATTAAGTTTTAATACCTCTATGATAAAAATAAATTGGGAAAGTGAGCTCTGAAAGCATGAGAAAAATCATGAGAACTAAAAAAGTTTTTAAAAATATAATAATAAAATGAATGTCTGAACGGGAAAAAAAGGCCCGTTTTGAGACCCCTTTCATGTTGTACAAACATTCTAGTTTCTTGAGCACAAATCAAAATTAATGAGTATAAAGGCCTTTTTTCATGACTTACCAAATTAGTGATTTATGACGAATGACCCGTGTGAACCATGTAATATTGTATAATTGTTTTAATTGAAAACATCACATATGATATGCATATTATAAAATAATGAAAACAATTACCAATAAAATTCATGATATATATATTTAAAACATTGCATTAAAAAAATCCTCTATATATGTTAAAGAAATTTTAAAAGTTATTATCATCAACACAACTTTTTCTTTGTGTTAGGTATAAAAGAATTTTATAGAATTATATTGTTATTTTAAGGCTAAGAGAGAGATACGTCTCTAAGGATTTTACAAACTATCAATTATTAATAGAAATTCTCATATTTTCGTATTAAATTCTGAAAATTATTACACAAAAAACCTAATAATTTAAATATAATAGACACTTTAAAATTTTAGCGAAAGAAAGCAGAATTTCAACATATTCATGGAAGACTGCCATGCCTCTAGTATAAAATAAAAACCACATAAATTTATTCAAAAACATGTTTATTAATTTTTAACAAGAGCTGGATCTCAAAATTGTTATCCGCCAAACATGATCGTCGAGGAGAAAATACGTCCGATGCAATCGAAAACAATCTTTGTATAGATGCACTGGACGGCACGCCAGTGTTATTTTTTTTTTAAGGCTTCTTTCATATACGTGTACGCCGAAAGCGAAGATACGGGTTTAATTGGCTCTGACAAGAACCTTGTAAGTCCTTCCTCGTAACTATTTCGAGTGCATGCGAAAGAGAAATTAAAAAAACCAGAAAAGTCATCATCCATGGGCTGATCCTCGATACTGATATCTGAAGTTGTCGGAAACATATTCTGGAGGTATTCCTCCATCCATTTTTTTGGCTTCGGTCTTCCTCTCCTCCTCAATCCAGAATAGTTTGAATCTGGGATGGAAACAAGCTGAGAGAACAGTTTCTCTGTCCCACAGCAAATGACTAAATCTCGTTTCCACCTGACAACTGAAGATTGTGCGCCCCCTCCTATTTTTTAAAAATGCAACTAGGTAGCTTTCATATACCATTTGGCGCCCCTTGGCCGATACTGCGCCCGGGTACAGTTGACCTTCCTTGCTCCCCCGTAGCCAGGGACGGCCCGACACGGTAAGCATAAGCAGGGCATCGGAGCGCCATATTCGAACTAAAAAACTAAGGAAAACTTAATCTGGAGCATAACATCCACAAGCATTCTTTACGTTTGCAGGGAGGCTCCACGTCAGCTCCTAGATCAGCTCTTGCACCTAGCTACGCCACACATTTAGCTATAAAAGCTTTCAGGGGTTAAAATGAGGCTTTCAACTTCAATAATATACGGACTGACAAATATGCATGGTGCTCTGAAACTCATTGGCAAAAAGTTAGAGTGGTAAAGGTAAATAAGACGGTTATGAATCACGTAACAATGTAGGGTTTGATAAGTCGTCCTCGAGTACCTGTTAATAATTTATTTTTTCACAGAAAGTTCACTAAAATTCACTATTAACATGATTGATTACTACTGTACATTGACTAAAAGATTTATTATTAAACAATTATTAACAGGTAAATGAAACCATTTCCGAAATTCCACAGTGCTATATTATTCTGAACAGCCTTGGTAGAGATGGCGCCCGGTGCGGTCGCACCGTTCGCTCTACCTTAGGACCGGATCTGAAAACTGTCACTACAAACGAAGAACACTGCAACCGAGGTCAGCAATATTTTTAGCCCCTGAAATAATATCTTGGATGCATATGCTTATACCTTTTGTCCCTTTTCAACAAACTCAAAAAAGATAAGGTTATCAACTCGTCAAAAAAAAAAAAAAAAAAAAAAAAAAATTGTGTACAATTTCTACATATTTACTTTCTTTTTTTCAGTTTCAGGTTCCACGAAAAATGTACTAATCAGTTTTTACACTTCTTTGAGACAAAAAACATTCCGAGTTGTAGAACATAATCACGTGATTAATTAATGTTTGAAAAGCTACAATACTGCAGAACTGTCATTACTCTTGTGGAAGTTGAACACACCACCAGGACACAAGGATAATAAAGAGTGCCCAAACTCAAAAAAAGTGCACTGTAACGTCGAAAAATGACCAATACCTTAATATAAATAAACTTAGTAAAACTAAGCATAAATAAAATTGTTGTTCAATGCATCGATCATAAGGAGGAGGCAAAGAGAAAATTAAATGTCGGTGACTCCTCCAGAAGCGGTCTCGATGCTTTCAAGAAAATTCCTGTGAGAAAACCGTAAGTTTTTCTCACGCTTCGTAGTTTTCCGTAGATGGTGAGTGAGAGGATGGGGGGGGGCTCGCTAATTGCGAGGACTGACTATATATCATGTCAGATTTGGAAGGATATCGCCTAAAAGGAAGTTCACGGAATACTGGACACTGAATGATTGGCAATCATCCTGGCAAGTGGACACTACACTGTATTTATGGGTGCAATAAAAAAAAAAAAAAAGATCAAAGAAAATTACTGATGTTACAAAAGCATACAATTTACAGATATGTAAAATTCCTTTTCGAAAGCAAAAAATACTCATTTTTATGTTGATTTATGTTGCAAACACGCAATAGCAGTCAAAAATATGCAGACCCTGATCAGACATAGAAGGGGCCCAGGGGCAAAAAAAAAAAAGGTTGTTTTGGCCCCTATACTATTACAGACATTTTAACTTATTTGTGATTGTTTTCTATTTTCCCAGCATAAAAATAAAACATTTCAAAATAATTCTAAAATTAAATTAAAAATTACCCATGTATTTATACTCATTTAGAACAAGACTATGCATTTAAAATTGATTTTAATATTTTTTTAATCCATTTGTATTATTAGCGTATGTGTGCGCTGAGTTCCACCTGCCAGAAAATTTTCTTTTCTTCATCATAATATTAAAAAAAAATGCTAACTAATGGATATTTTGTGATAAGTACATATGGGAATAAATTTTCAATAACGCCTTTAATTTATATTTTATTGATCTAGTCTTAGAAACCATTATCATTGTGTTAGAAAGAAGAACAGAAAATAAGTCTCGAAGCCTTTTCATTGTTACACAATTATGAGATAGATAAAGGAAATTTAGCTTAAAAATTATTATTACAGCATATATAAATTTAATATACAATAAATGGAGAGATTTGCGAGGCCTTTATTTTTCAGGGGCTCACGGGCCCACACGCCCGTGTGATAATGAGACTCTCGAGGCCCCATCAAAATAACCTCTGTTCAACTTTGGACCTCTCTTTCCTTCCTTTTTTGTCCACTTTATGGCAGATTGGTGATTCTACAAATAATACTGAGAACGATAAAAAGAAAAAAGATGCACAATGTCAGGCTTCCGCTTCAGGCAAAGCAAACCCCCTCCCCCCCCTCGTGTGCGTGTGTCCCCTGGGAGGGGGGGGGGCGGGGGAGAGATTGGGTGTCTTTCAAGCATCAGTTTCAGTTATGCTTGGAGTCAGAAGAGAGAGAAATTGCACCACGGGATCAATCGCCGGAAATGATGACACGGCAAAAGTAGCTTCCAAAATTCGCTACAAACTACTGTTTTTTTGTAGCGCGCTACACGCTACACTACTTTTTTAAATAAGTAGCGCGCTACACTACAAACTACAAAAAAAAGTAGCGGCTACTGTAGTTTCGCTACAAGTAGCGCGCTACTCCCCAGCCCTGCATTCATGATATTAACTCTGAGTTCTCTGTTAAGTTTACAAACACAAATATAAATGATGGACAGTATGTATGCTTTTTCATTCATAACTTTTCATACTTAAATATTTTTTTTTCGTTTTAATGAATTTTTATATTTGTTTTTACATCGATACACTTATTTGCTGGTAAATAGTTGTTGCTTTAAATATTGCACAGTTGGGGAAACCCCCCCCAAGACAAGAGATCATTAATGGGATTCTTAAATTTGAAATCAAATAATTTTTTTTATTAAAAAGCTAGTACATTGCATGCGTGTGTTGTTTTTTAATCTTAATTTTTCAAGTTCTAAAAGTATGCATTTGTTACAAAATAAAGTAAATTTAACACAAATATCGATTAATGCTAAAAATTTCATTGGTGTTCTTTTAAAGTAAGTATTGTGTATTAATAATTATTCTAAAAGATTAAAATAACACAGCTGAAAGTGTTTAAAATAATTATTTTAAATGCTTTCAGCTGTCCCGAAATAATAAAGAGAATCATCGATAAATCTGGAATGCTATCAAATACGTTGAAACGCGGCAGTGTACGAGGCGAAAACGGCTCTTTAAATCCGAGCCACGCCCCCCAAGCCTACGCGTACAGTTACTTCATCTTCCTCCCATAGGAAGAGTAGCGGACGCCCGGTCCATACTTACGTCCATTGATACGTCCATGTTTTTGACAATAAGTGTCAAAAACCTAAAATTCTGTCCTAAAACTGTGTAAATCTATTTTTTTGTAATAAAATTGCATATTACAAATTTCCTCATTTTTTACTTTAGCACTTGAGTAAACTTTTGGACGATTTTAGTCAGAACAAACTTATATGGAGGATATATATTTATAATGGAGGATATCGACTCCTTGGGTTCCATGTTATAAAAGTCACGTGTCGTTGGAAAACAGAAATATTTTCTCCATAGGTTTAAGCGCAGAGCTCTTGGTAATAAGCGCAAAATTAGAAAAATAATAATTATGTTTTTGTATTGTGCTGTCTATGGATGTTTCAATAACTCTGGAACGTGTACATAACAACAAAAAGATATCTTTTCCAGAGATTCCCATTGGAAAATGCTAACATATTAAAACTTACACTGTGTCGAGGCTATTTCAGTCACATGTTGATGGAAAATATACGCTTCAGCCAATCAGATTACAGGACTACTCATCAACACAGCTGAAAAGTCACGTGTTGGTTGAAAAATGTCGTCATGTCGATATCGTCCATTAATGAAAGAATTAACACTCATCTATTTAAAAAACAATGTAATAATTAAAAATGGACGATATCCATTTGACGTCATTTTGCCACCAACACGTGACCTTTCAGCTGTGTTGTTAAGTAGTCCTATAATCTAATTGGCTGAAGTGTATATTGTTGCAGAACTGCTCTTCTTGTTTCCGGGGTTCGTCGTTCTAAACTCCAGTTGGTGTAAAAAGTTCAAGTAAAAAGTCACTTGTCAGGATGGAACACAAACTTTATTGCTTCTAGAACTTCGTACAACAATCAGCTGTACACAATTCACAATCTACACGTGAGAATCTAGAAAACGTGCTTTTAACAATCCGCTTAGATCAGAAGCTCTCACAAATGCTGTATTTTTCACACAAAATAAATCACTTTCACAGGCAAAAATTCAGTGAAAATATTCAAGAGATACCGTACACAATCCCTTAAGACACAGCAATGAAGAATTTACACACAGCACTTTGAAAACAGCTTCGTAAAGCAAGCTAAAATACGGCTTCTATAGCACTATCAAAGCAAGCGTACTCTCACTGACAGCTCTTCACGCATTGAGCGTTCAACTCGCACTGAACTTTCGGGGCAATGCGCGGTTCTATATATATCCGAGGCAGAAGCTGCGAGCAGCTTCCAGAAGTCAATTTCTCGAGGATTCTACATAAAGCGTTAATTTTGATTATGTCATAGAAGATAAATGTTAGGTTATTTTGCGTTTTTAATGCAGGAAAAACAACTTCCAGGCCCCATTGGGAAAAACGCTCCAAATGACCAAAAATTCGCCAAGCTTGGCGACTTTTGGCGAAATATCGCCAAATTTGGCGCCAAAAATAAGTCCTCAAAAGTGAAGAGATCTAAACTCTAGGACTAATATTTCTCGAGATTTCTAGAACCTCCATTGAAAAACAATGGCAAACCGAAACCTCCATATCTCCGGTTCTAATTGGCCGATTTTGATGCAACAAAAAGCAAAATTTATCTATTTGAAGCGTAGAATACGAATTTTAAACCATTTTAAGCCACAGAGCAGCGGGTTGCCCCGAAAATTTGTAACATTGACCCCTTCCCAAGGACTGCACGTCCCGGGCAGTACAATCCCTAGTTAGGAGGTTACACAAGTACCTACACTGTATAACACTTAACAAGATCTTAACAACATAATTCAAGCAAGTAATCAATAGCACAATAAGCAAATACACATTAATAAATAAATAATCAACATAATAAATAATTACACTGTAATAAATCATAAACATAATAAACAAATACGCATTAATGAAAACTAATATATTACAAATATGTACACTAAACATGGCGTAAGTAGTGAGTGAAAGAGAGTTGAGGAAAGAGGAAGAAAAGGGAAAGACAGGAAAGAAATGAGAGATGAAAGAAAAGAGGAATTACGCCATAGTGACCATGGTCTGAGCTAATTACAACCGCGGTAGAGGGCTAGCCGATCGTAATGTACAACTCTTGGCTTCGAGTTTGGTGACTTACGAATCCGTACATTCAGCCGGTTTAGGACTGTGTAAGGACCGTCCCACGGCGATTGCAGCTTGGGAGACAGCCTTTCCGTCGAGTAGGATTCCATTGCCAAACTTTGTCACCTGCGTTGAACTCGTGTCCCGTAGCCTTCGTGTCGTAGCGAGTCTTCATCTTTTCCGTGTTGAGGTTGATCCGCTCCCGAGCAAAATGATGCACATCTTCAAACCGTGCCCGAAGGTTTTCCACGTACTCCTCTGGCGATGAAGGCGCATCTGGAGGGCGGCCGAACACTAGATCGGCGGGAAGACGAAGATCTCTGCCGAACAGCATCTGGGAAGGTGTGAAGCCGGTAGTCTCATGGACGGCGCTCCTATAGGCCAGCAGGAAGAGGGGGAGTTTCTTGTCCCAGTCCTCTTGATTCCTAGATACCAGAAGCGAGAGGTTGTTTAAAATTATGCGATTGAACCTCTCCATCATGCCGTCGGATTGTGGGTGTAAAGGCGTAGTCTGGGTTTTGTCCATTCCGAGAAGTGGGCATAGTCCTTTAAAGACTGCAGAGGTAAAATTCGTTCCTTGGTTGGAATGAAGTTGCAGAGGGGTTCCATATCTGGAAATCCATTCTTGCACCAGTACCTCTGCCACGGTCGTAGCTTCTTGATCGGGAATAGGAAACGCTTCGGGCCATTTAGAGAAGTAGTCAATGACAACTAAGATGTATTTGTTGCCATCTGAAGTTCGCGGAAGAGGTCCCAGGATGTCGAGGGCAATCCTCTCAAAAGGGGCTCCTACATTATAACGATGTAGTATTCCACGGCTTCGTTTCTTCGGGCCTTTACGGGCGGCACAGGCGTCACAAGCTTGACACCACTTTTCGACGTCGCCTCGAGCCCTAACCCAGTAGAAGCGCTCGCGAACTTTCTGCAGGGTCTTCATTACGCCAAAATGGCCTCCAGTGTAGCCATTATGAAGTTCTTCTAGAACCTTCGGAATCCTCGTACGAGGACGGAGCATCTTGCCGTCGTCCGACTCCCATTTACGATACAGGACTTCATTCCTCAGGCGAAGCGAATCCCATAAAGCCCAGTACTGTTTTGTTGCCGGACTGTAAGATGATATTTCTTGCCAACTGGGCTTAGCGCTGGATTTTTCCATAAATTCCACAATAGGTTTGATGTCACTGTCTGCTAATTATTCCGCCCGAACATTTTCGTCACTCCAGGGATCTTGAGATGTTGCCGATGATGTAACTTGGCGGACAACGGGATGTTTCAGATGGTAATTTTTCTCTGCCCTGGAGCAATAGCGACAACTGTCTATGCAGGGCCTTCTCGACAAAGCATCTACATTTCCATGAGATGACCCTTTCCGATGACGTATCTCGATGTCATATTCTTGTAATCGCTGTATCCACCTGGCTATTTGGCCCTCTGGATTCTTGAAATTTAGAAGCCAGGTTAAAGAGGCATGGTCCGTTCGGAGCAGGAACTTTCGGCCGTACAGGTAATGATGGAAGTGCTCCACGGCTTTAATGATAGCAAGAAGTTCCTTTCTCGTAACACAATAGTTACGTTCTGCCTTTGAAAGGCATATGCTCCAGTAAGCAATGACGTGTTCTTGGCCATCTATCTCCTGGGACAAAACTGCTCCAACACTCTCCTTACTTGCGTCTGTGTCCAGGATAAATGGCTTGTCAGGGGAGGATACGACAGGATCGGCGAAGATGTTAAAGCCGTCTTCAGTTCGTTGAATGCGTCCTCACATTCCTCAGTCCATAGAAATTTCTGTCCAGTCTCGGTCAATTTGTGAAGAGGTCTTGCAATTTGAGAAAAGCCCTTCACGAATTTTCGATAGTAAGTACACAGACCGAGAAAACTTCTTAAGTCATGGATATTCTCGAGACGACTCCAGTTCTGGACTGCGGACGTCTTTTCGGGATCGGTTCGGACTCCGTGGGCGGATATTATGTGCCCGAGGTAACGTACTTCCCGATGAAACAAATTGCACTTCGATGGACTTAGTTTCAAGTTTGCCTCTTTTAATTTCTGCAGTACCTTTCGAATGTTCTCGAGATGCTCTTCGAAAGTCCTTCCGACGATGATGATATCGTCCAAATAAACGAGACATGCTTCGTAGGAAAGTCCTATCAACACTGTCTCCATTAGTCGCTCGAATGTAGCAGGTACGTTGCAGAGTCCAAAAGGCATAACTTTGAACTGCCATAATCCTTGTCCCGTGGTGAACGCAGTCTTTTCACGGTCGTCGGGATGAATTTCCACTTGCCAGTAACCACTTTTCAGATACAGAGTGGAAACCCATTCGCTTCCCGATAAAGTGTCCAAAGTGTCGTCTATCCTGGGAAGAGGGTAGCTGTCTTTCTTGGTAATGTCATTCAGACATTCAGATGTAGTCAACACAGAACCGGGTGGAACCATCCTTTTTTCGGACCAAAACAATTGGCGAGGCCCAGGGACTAGTCGACGGCTCGATGACGTCATCACGCTGCATCTCCTCTAAAAGTCTGCTCACCTCTTCCCAGCAAACACGCACCTGCTGGCGGAGTACCTTGCCAGTGCCTTTCTGCCATCACGTACAGCGCCGGCCCGGCACTGCAAAATGTAACCGAATCGTACCAAAAGTGGTCGCCCGAGAAGTACCTTGCCAGAAGCCCGGGAAGGCAGCGGAACTCTGCTGGCATACTGCATGTGCAGGCCGTTACTCACATTAAAGGCACTGGCCCATGAAGTTTATAATGCCCAAAATGAAACGGCCGGGTGCCGGCTGTTATTAAAAATAAAGGCACTGGCCTGGTGCATTAACAGTGACTAAAATATAATGGCACGGTACCGGATTAGTGCCTATTTACAGTAACGCTGCCATAACTAAAATATGGGCCAGTGGCGGATCCGGGGTAGGGGGGCTTATTCATCAACCCATTTAAAAAAAAAAAAGACATTGCTTAAGGGTAACATTTTAAGATAAAAAACTAGATACATGAAAAATTAAAAACAACAGCAAAATCCATTAGTACATCATTTGCAAATTATGTTCGCCCAACATTAGTGAATTGTGTGCAGTTTTCACAAACTGCAATTTTCTTACAAATTTTCATTTTCAAAAAATATTTTTTTTATGAGAGAGGATATAACACATGTCAAAACCTACATAAAATCATTTATAAACAGTTTAATTTCAATATCTCATAATTAAAGAGATTTTATAAATGAGTTATAATACTTTACGGTTGATATATGTATGTATATATAATATATATATAATATATAATAGCTTACTTACGTAAAGAGAAATCCCAAGATAATCCAATGATAAAGTGAAAAAAATATAAAAAAATAAAAAAGAAGATAGCACATGGTGCCAATTAACGAGCTTATACCGGATAAGTGTTTAAATATAGCCTTTTAAGGCAATGAAAGAGTGGAAAAATTGAATATAAAGCGCCAAATTAGAACTGGTGTGCTTTTAAGCCTAATCACATGTAATCAGAAATAGACGGAAAATGGAACTAATATTGAAATGGTGTGCTCTATCATCAAGCGCCACCGCACACACATTTCAATTTAATCGAAAAAAACAATAACAGCTAGGTTTCTGCAAGTTACCTGACCAAAATTAGGGTCCTTTTGTAACTTGGGGGCGCGACCGTAGCTATTAGAAATAAACAACGAGGAAGTGGACCGACACGAAGATCAAAGCTCAGTAATGGAGGCAGTATTAGTGCATGTTGCCATCAGAGAAGGCTTAATGCAATCAATAGACAAGTAATGCCATGGAGTGTGAATAAAAAATGATATATTAATAATACTTTGGAAGTATGGAAAGGAAAAGAATAAATAAATAAAAAAGTAATAATTAAATGAATAAATAAAAAGAATAAAAATGGTAATAATTAAATGAATAAATAATAAAATAAATATTACACTAGTATAGCTAGTCTATGTTTTACGTAGTACTAGCTGCAGTAGCTAAGATGTACTTAGTTGAGGTTGTGGAAATGGAGAAAAACTGTAGAAATAATTTTAACAGTAATGATATTGATAATAATTATATTCATTTATTATTGCTATTTATGCTAATATAATTGTAAAATATTTATGTAGAAAAGTACTCTGCTTGGCTTCATTGGTTACAGACTCACATAAAAAGGAAAAAGTACCAGTAATCAACCATTCTTAAATAAAGATTCTTTTTTTTTTTTTTAAATAAAATATATATAGATATATATTTTATGTTTTTTTTTTTTTTTTTTAAATATAGAAAGAACCAACAACCAACCCCATCCTCACCAACCAATACTCTGATTAGGACATACAGTTTTTTTGATTACATAGAGGATATAAAATGGAAGTTAGAAATTTACTGGGATAATTATATTTTATAGCAGTTTTATATAGGTCAGTTAAGTTATTGGCCTTAAAACTATTGGTACATAGAGACTCTATTCTATACTTATGATTAGAGATAATATTTCTAAACACAGAAGTGTGCATACATGAAGTGAAATGAGTGAAAGTATTAACCTGAAAATTAAAGTCATTTCTTTTATTATATATATTAAAGGATAGACTCTTATCGTCATTGATTCTAATTTGTAAGTCTAAAAAAAAAAATCTTTATTTATGAATGGTTGATTACTGGTACTTTTTCCTTTTTATGTGAGTCTGTAACCAATGAAGCCAAGCAGAGTACTGTTCTACATAAATATTTTACAATTATATTAGCATAAATAGCAATAATAAATGAATATAATTATTATCAATATCATTACTGTTAAAATTATTTCTACAGTTTTTCTCCATTTCCACAACCTCAACTAAGTACTTCTTAGCTACTGCAGCTAGTACTACGTAAAACATAGACTAGCTATACTAGTGTAATATTTATTTTATTATTTATTCATTTAATTAATACCATTTTTATTTATTCATTTAATTATTACCATTTTTATTCTTTTTATTTATTCATTTGATTATTACTTTTTTATTTATTTATTCTTTTCCTTTCCATACTTCCAAAGTATTATTAATATATCATTTTTTATTCACACTCCATGGCATTACTTGTCTATTGATTGCTTTAAGCCTTCTCTGATGGCAACATGCACTAATACTGCCTCCATTACTGAGCTTTGATCTTCGTGTCGGTCCACTTCCTCGTTGTTTATTTCTAATAGCTACGGTCGCGCCCCCAAGTTACAAAAGGACCCTAATTTTGGTCAGGTAACTTGCAGAAACCTAGCTATTATTGCTTTTTTCGATTAAATTGAAATGTGTGTGCGGTGGCGCTTGATGATAGAGCACACCATTTCAATATTAATTCCATTTTCCGTCTATTTCTGATTACATGTGATTAGGCTTAAAAGCACACCAGTTCTAATTTGGCGCTTTATATTCAATTTTTCCACTCTTTCATTGCCTTAAAAGGCTATATTTAAACACTTATCCGTTATAAGCTCGTTAATTGGCACCATGTGCTATCTTCTTTTTTATTTTTATATATTTTTTTCACTTTATCATTGGATTATCTTGGGATTTCACTTTACGTAAGTAAGCTATTATATATTATATACTACTCTGTTTTATTATGCTGCATTATGCGCTAATCTTTCAGAATATTTTTCTATATTATACTTGTCTACTGTTAAATGCATAAATCCAAAAATATCGCCAATATTAGGTAATATTCTTTAATCCTAATATATATATATATGTATATATAAGTCAAAATCATATAGGATATAATAAATAAAGTTGCACTATATATATATATATATATATATATATATATATATATATATATATATATATATATATATATATGGTTACACATAACTTTAGAGTAACATTTTGCTTTATTGTACATTTTGTTTTGATCAAAAGATTTTTTTTATGTTAGCTATTCTGAAAAGACATTTCTGTATACCTGTTGTACCTATATGACTGAAATTTTTGGAAGGAAAATACTTTTATACACTATAATATGCAATGAGATTTTGTATATTAAAAACAGTGTAAGTAAAAATTTACCTGTTATTTTCTAATTAAACCAGGGCATTATCCCAGTTAAATCCAAATCCAAGGCATGCAAATGTGAACTAACAAAAATCTCACCGTTGAAATAGTGTTATTAAAGTAACTATTCCTAACGATGAGATCTTGTTAGTCTGGAACAGTATTTAAATACCAATTAAACACTTTGGAAAGATGTAAATCCATGAAACCGCTAAAACTTTAAAACCTTGAGATCCCAAAAAAGAGTACTTCTTCACAATCACAGTTCACAAAATGGCATTCGAGAGGGGTTGCCATTTCCGTTGGAATGTAATTCGCCAATTTTCAAAATATCACTGAAGCAGAAAATAGCTTGGCGACAGACTCTATGGGGGAGTTGTTGGAGGTGGATTAAGAAAACATTCTCTCGGCCGTTTACGTGACGTATAGTGTAATTAATAAAATCCTTGAGTTATGCTGAAGACTTAAAACAGGAAAACAACTCGAATTCTGAGGAGCTACATTTATTGCAGGTATCATCCAAACAGTCTTAAAGGAAACGACTTCAATTACTTACAGTACATTGCATTAGTAGAAAATAACACCAAGAAATATCTAATCGTTCCGGCCACACGGCATGCCGGAGTTCCATAAAAAACGAACACAACCTCCTCTGACGGAGAGTAATCAAGAAGTCTACTTAAATCTTCCTACAAAACTGCCAGCTGTTTACAGGTTGGCTAGTAAAATATGAGCACTCATAAGCCACTGCCCCGCGTGACAACCACCGTCCGGTAGGCGTAAACAATATAAAAATTTGAAGCAAACAGATTAAATGATTAACGCCAAGACAGAAGTGCCAGAATTTGGCGAATGCCAATACATAAGCCTACAACCCCGTGAGTACAGCAAAGGCGTGCGACCGGGTGGCATCATGAATTTAAGCAACATATGCTAAAGCGAAATTAATTTAGAATAAAAACCGCAAACGCGAAGTGTTAGTGTGAAGTGTATCAAGCAGAATAGCAAAGTGGAGAGAGAAATTAATACGGAATACGAAATTTTGATTTTGAAAGACGAAACATAGGAACATTATTTTAAGACTTCTAGACGAAGGCAATCTACCTTGCTCCGAGTAGACGGCACTTTGCCAGCACGACGGGTACCCGGCCGGCATTTTGCGGGCAGTAGTGTGTTTGCTGGGTTCTTGCTTAGCAAACGGCAGCCGCCTAGGATGTTGCTTGATGGGAGAATGGCTGCCTGTATCTATCCTATGTTGAGTTAAGCTCGTACGGCCAAAGTCACCCAAAGTTCGCGAGAAGAGGTCTTCAAATTTAGCTATTACTTTCTCCACAGCGCTTCTCTGTTCTGCCGTTAACTCCACGTCTTGTATTAATTCCTTCGTCAGGCACTCGGAAGATTTAGCTGTCGTTTGGCTGATGTTCTTATTAATGCAGGTAACAGGAGTGCATGTCTCCAACACTTCATTTTTCTTTATCACCTTCGACTTGTCCGTCACATTTACTACTCTAACTGGAATTTCTGTTCTCGACAAGTCCACAAGTGTTGCTCCCACAAGTACTCCTCTGACGGAATCACTATTGTTTGGGTGTTCGATTAATTCAAAGCGGAATTTATTGCTTTCTTTTACTGTTCCAGAAATTATTGAATCAGTTCTGGGAGGTAGAGTGATATCAGTCTGGGCTATTATTTGCTGAACAGGTAAAATAGTTTCATTTTTAATATCGAACGCAGCTATTTCTTCTGAGTCTGAACGAAGCTCATTATTCTTAAAGTCCAAGTTAAATCTGTGCGATTTTAAAAAGTCGAGTCCGAGAATAAAAGAGTCTGTAATATTGACGACATATACCAAGTTTAATTTCTTGGCCAGATCCGTCCTTATGATGGTTACGTTCGCTCCAGTATCAATCACCATGTGGCATGGGGAACCATTAACGTATCCAAGTACGAAGAGTCCATTACTGCCGCCATTCACTAATGAAATCTGCAAGACTTTTAGGTGGGGCTTTTGACTATCTGGCAACCTCCGCCCCGCGAGATGGCCACCTCCTAGTTTCCCTCTTTCATGTTCTTAGAGTTCTCTTGCTGGTCATGAGACTTTCGACCACAATGCTTTTGTACATGGCCCTCGACGCCACACTTCCAGCATTTCACTTTCTTTGGCCCATCTCTCGTTCTATCGGATCTTAATTTTCGTTCTATGATATCTTCAATTCTCTTCAACCAGTTCTCGACGCTCTCTGTGTCTTTGTCAGCTCCCTCTTGGACCGTGACAGCTCTAACAGCATGCCGATCTTTCCTGACGGCCCGTTGAGCTGCTTCTAGCTTCATTGCGAAGACGAGAGCAGATTTCAAATCCTGATAATCCTCCAATATAAGTGACTTTTGGGTTTCTGGATCACGGATGGCTTCAATAAAATGACGCACCGCCATTTCTTCTCGGACATTATCAAGGAGGTCCATGTAGGCTAGATGACACAGCCTATCTATGTCCGAAGCAAGCTCTTGAAGGGTCTCGCCAGATCTCTGCATCCTTGACTTAACCCATTCGTGCCTGGATATTTTTGCGACTTTCTTCGATTTTTGCTAACACCAGCAGTAATTGATAAATTTCTGATGTCAACTTTTTGAACAAGGGATGATTTCATTTAAAATCATTATGTATAAAAATTGAAATGTCAACATCCTACTTGGCCATATTAAAATATTTTGTGGAATTGAGGTTCAATACTCGCGAATAAAGGCTAGGAAAAATAAATAACGTTTTCGACTGATAGCGAAAATGCCGTCCCAAAAAAGGGACGCTAGGCATAAATGGGTTAAGTTGGATTCTACTATATTCTTTCTGGCACTTCTCTCCGAATTCCATCTCCAAGGCACTTGCGAGGGCGTCAAAATCTCCTATCTTCGTCGCTCCAATAGTTTGCAATACGTTAATTGCATCTCCGCTAAGGGGTGCGGCCAGTTGGTCCGCTTTCTCGGACGCTCCAAACATTGGCTTTAGCGACGATTAAAAATTGGGTCTTGTATGCTTCCCAGGGAGTCTTTCCGTCATAAGGCGTTAATTTCACTGCTGGGCGGGCTGACGATCACCTCATGTTTTCAGGTACCTTTCCCAGCTTTACTAAACTGTCCAGTTTTTCTTCTTTGTTCTCAATCGTTTCCTCAATTTTATTATTAAATTCTTCACGTAATTCTTTCATGTTTTTCTCTTGACTTTCTTCTAGGAGCCACATTCTTCTCTCCATTATCTCTTGATTTTCCTGCACACTCTTTTCGAATTTCTCTAATTTTCCCAAAGCATTCTCCATTTTCTCCAATCCCGATTTCATTTCTTCTTGGCCGGCTTCAATTTTCTTCTCTAAATCCGCTTTCATCTGTTCTTGTCCGGCTTCAATTTTCTTTTCTAAATCGGCTTGTCCGGCTTCAATTTTCTTTTCCAAATCGGTTTGTCCGGTTTTCATCTCTTCTAATACGGTTTTCATTTCGTCTTGTCCGGATTTCATTTCCTGCATCATAGTCATGAGCTTTTGAAGTTGTTCTTCCATTTTTTGTCTAGTCAAAACCATAAACTGGAAAATTAAAGTCTTTCTTTAGAACCCCGATTCTGATACCAAATGTTCCGGAACTGCTCTTCTTGTTTCCGGGGTTCGTCGTTGTAAAGTCCAGTTGGTGTAAAAAGTTCAAGTAAAAAGTCACTTGTCAGGATGGAACACAAACTTTATTGCTTCTAGAACTTCGTAGAACAATCAGCTGTACACAATTCACAAGCACAATCTAGCAGTAACGTGCTTTTAACAATCCGCTTAGATCAGAAGCTCTCACAAATGCTGTATTTTTCACACAAAATAAGTCACTTTCACAGGCAAAAATTCAGTGAAAATATTCAAGAGATACCGTACACAATCCCTTAAGACACAGCAATGAAGAATTTACACACAGCACTTTGAAAACAGCTTCGTAAAGCAAGCTAAAACACGGCTTCTATAGCACTATCAAAGCAAGCGTACTCTCACTGACAGCTCTTTGCACATTGAGCGTTCAATTCGCACTGAACTTTCGAGGCAATGCGCGGTTCTATATATATCCGAGGCAGAAGCTGCGAGCAGCTTCCAGAAGTCAATTTCTCGAGGATTCTACATAAAGCGTGAATTTTGATTATGTCATAGAAGATAAATGTTAGGTTATTATGCGTTTTTAATGCAGGAAAAACAACTTCCAGGCCCCATTGGGAAAAACGCGCCAAATGACCAAAAAGATCGCCAAGCTTGGCGACTTTTGGCGAAATATCGCCAAATTTGGCGCCAAAATTAAGTCCTCAAAAGTGAAGAGATCTTAGCTCTAGGACTAATATTTCTCAAGATTTCTAGAACCTCCATTGAAAAACAATGGCAAACCGAAACCTCCATATCTCCGGTTCGAATTGACCGATTTTGATGCAACAAAAAGCAAAATTTATCTATTTGAAGCGTAGAATACGAATTTTAAACCATTTTAAGCCACAGAGCAGCGGGTTGCCCCGAAAATTCGTAACATTATTTTCCATCGACACGTGACTGAAATAGCCTCGTCTGTACAAGTTTTAATATGTTAGCGTTTTTATTGGGAATCTGGGAAAATATATTTTTTAGTTGTCATGTACAGGTTCCTGAGAGTTATTGAAACATCAATAGGCAGCGCAATACAGAGGCATAATTATTAGCACAAGAGTGCTATTAATTTCAACCTTGCTTTTTGTGTAGACACGATATTTGTACAATTTTCGCGTCGAGTCACTTTTGAAATGTGTTTGCCAGATAATGTGGAGAGGGGGGGGGCGTTAATAAACTGTTGAATGTCGCACAAGGTTTACAATTTTTGATAATTGATCGCTAAATTTAGTGCCAAAACGCGACAATGTTTTATAAATATATTCCGAGTATAGTTCGAAAACGCCGGGAGAATATTGTAAAATAGTTTTAGTAGGCGATTTTAATATAGATTTTAGTTCCGAAGAAGTGTTTTATAGAACAGAGAAGACAAATACGGCACACTCATAGATTATGATACACTTTCCAAATGGTATTTATAAAGGTGAAGTATGGCGTGACCATGCCTGTCTACGTATTTAAAATGTCTACGGGATATAGTTGGAATATGCCTGGAGAAGATTGTAAAACAGTTTCAGTAATCGATTTTAAGATAGATTTCGATTCCAAAGATGTGTTTTACGTACAAGTAAGAGTTGATTCCTATTTTAACGCCCCCGCTCTAGGATGTGACGTCGTCTCAGATTAATAGGAGCGGCTCTACTAATATCATCACTGCTAGATTTAATTCTGTAAGCAGACACTATCATCTGCGTGGTAGCGTGTAATAAAAACACTTATTAAAACTTAACAAAATTTAATTTTAAACATAACAACAATTACTGGTACAAGTACGGTCGAGTACAAGATATGCGGTCTCATCTCAGACCGGCTGGAAATTCATTGATCGCTTAACTTTTCTCACTGCAAAGAAAACCGTCCACCTCGGAGCCCAGTCTAGGGACATCTGCCTCTCTTCTCTCCGTTCAAAGGTGTGTCCCCCGCTTGAGTTTCTTACATCTTCTGGGGGGTCAACCTGCCTCCTGACCAGCTTATTGGCCTAGGCTGCCCATACGTCATGGCGGCTCCTTCCGGTCAGATTCGCTTTGAAGTCACTAGGCAGGTGACTTTTCCCACGCCTTGTCGGTCCTTTGAAAGCGAGAAGCTTAAAATCGCTCTTTTCAGCTAAGAGCTCGGAGTCTAATACTCTCCTTTGTCCTTCCAGATATTCCGTCGCCGCTTGCACATTCAATCGTGCAGGTGCACTAAAGGGGGCGATGGTACAAGGAAACCTAAAAAACCACGCACTTTGGCGAGCTTTGCAGTCATGGGTCTCTAGGACTTATGGACAAGTTTTAAAGCTCCCAAAAGAACTATATGAAAACTAAAGTGAACAAATTAGCGATAAACGCACCTGTTAAGGAATTTGAAGACACTTAATTATTAAAACTACATTAATTGGCAACCCAAAATAAATAAAAATGTAACGGAATGCTTTACTTACATGTTGTGCCAAATCGCCATTTTAATTCTAAATTACGATTGCCACATAAATACAAAAAATCGTCGTGGTACCTCCATATGTTTAATGATCGCCACCTTGGCAAGAGTCGGGGCGTTAAAGTAGGAATCAACCCAGAAAGAGAAACACGGTACACTCATGGATTCTGATAGACATTCGGAACAATGTATAACGGTGATTTGTATAACGGTTGTTAAGACGGTGAAGTATAGTTTTAATATACTTGGTAACGATTGTAAAATAGTTTAAATAGGCGATTTTAAGATAGATTTCGATTCCAAGGATGGATTTTATGAAACAAGGATGAAAAACACGGCACAGTCATGAATAATGATACACTCTCCGACTTAATGGAATAAGGAAGAAAAATAGGGGCGACGCATAAACTATGATACGCTTTTAATATACAGCACTTTGGTGCGTATTTAAAATCTGAAAGTGTTTCAAATTTTCTTCCTTTTTTTTACTTTTTTAAATTTTGCACTCATTACCAAGAGTCCAGCACATAAACCTATGGAGAAAAGGTTGTTTTTTTCCATCGTCACGTGACTTTTATAGCCTAGAACCCAAGGAGTCGATATCCTCCATTGTCCTCAAGTGCTTCTTTACTTTTCGAGGACAAACACCAAAAAATACAGAAATTGGGGACTGTCCTCCCAAACTGATCGACCTGATCGACTCCTTGGGTTCGAGGCTATAAAAGTAACGTGTCCGTGGAAAACAAAAAAACATTTTCTCCATAGGTTTATGTGTTGAGCTCTTGGTAATAAGCGCAGAATTAAAAGAACAATAATTATTAGAGCTGTAAGAAACCGCATGTATTCGTTACTGACATACGGATAATCACTCAGACTCGAAGTAACGAATTGCTACTTTACGGCTGATACCGTTACTGCGCGCTTTCGGATCGAGAAGCTTCGAACTTCGGATACACGGGGAAAAACGAGTTCCGGTAATCGAGTACTTATATTTTCTGTTATTTGTTATTGGATTTCGGATCGCGGTTTGAAGGGGAAAATCAGTCTTGATATTTGAGGTATTTGAGTAGCAGTAGCAATATGTTCTGCTTTCGTTACTGACTACTAAGGGGTTGTATTTCGCATGTGCCCAATGGTCTCGTTTGGATGAGGTTTGAAAGATCCGTATGTTTTGTTTCCGTTACTGATGACGTAATATCGGATAGATGCAGTATCTGCTGCTCCATTATGATATGGGATTAGACATGGCGTCTGTTTTATACAATGCGGGGATGTACAGTATATAGTATGTTATGCGTGGGTGCCAATATCAGATTTTTTTGGGGGGGGAGAAAGGGGGGTGTTCTTGCAATTGTAGAGCAATATCTATAAGAATAGAAGCACGTTAGTGCAGTAAGGGGGTGCTCTTGCTTTCTAACATTTTAATACTAAATAGTGGTGTAATCAGGATTATTTTTCAGGGTGGTCCCGAAGGATTGAGAACTTATTTTATTTACATGCTTGAGCTAGAACCCTAAAAATGAGTAATAAATAACAAGTTATTTAAGTAAGCCTTAAAAAATATTTTTATAAAGTAAACGAATTCACGCATTTTTATTATTTAAAATATTATTTGCAAAAAATTAAAAAATAAATAAATAAATAAATAAGAATATATTAGGCATGTAAACTTAAAACACATTTTTTTAAAGTTATCGTTTCGTTTTAAACAAAAATTTCGAGAGGGAACCGGGATTTCAATGTCCACCCCTGGGTACGCCACTGGTATTAAAATAATTCAAAAAAGTTCAGTATGTTTTTGAAATGTTGACGTCTAAGGAGGAGGGGGGTGACTTGACCCCCATCTTTCAAGAATCCACGCTCAGAAGCAACACTGGGCACAAGATTTTCCGTTATACCTTTTAAGATGAGAATGAACAGGTTAAACCAGCGTTCAGAATTAAAAAAAGGGGAAGGGAGACTATGGGGGGTGGGTGCATGTTTTTGGAAGATTTCGATGGGCACCATCTGAGTTATTCGGATAATTTAACATTGTATAAAACAATACATTTGTATAAAAACATCTATTAATCAGACAAAATAAGCTCTAAATACAACTCTTGCGCTTTAAAGTCAAAAAATAATGTATCATATTTTTATTTGTTTTTGAACCAAAAAATGTAATTGTATGTAGTATTTTAAACATTCGTAATCGTACGTAAAATGCTATGTACAGTGCAAGGGTGGATTAAAGGAGGGGGCGGAGTGGGTGACCGCCCCCCCAAGACAAAAGAAATTAATGTAAAAGATCCTATTTTACTTCCATAAAATGGACGTATATGTCAATCTTCTAACTAACCGCCCCCCCCCCCCCGAGAAACTTGCATTAATCCGCCATTGGTACAGTGGCGTAGCCAGTATTTTATTTCAGGAGTGGTGTGTGTGTGTATCAAACTGCTAAGTTTCAGTTGTAAATAAATATCACATTGTAAGCTAAGAAAATTGTCAGATTTAGGAAAGGAGGGCTGCAGCCCCCCCACCCCTCCTCTAGATACGCGCTATAAGACTTGTTTCTCGCGTTCGAACTAGTAACGAAAGTAACGAGTAACGAATACTTAGTAACCGGTAGTGAATTTAGAGTAACGAATACATACGGGTATTAATATTTTCGTTACTTTTACAGCACTAATAATTATGCCTTTGTATTGTGCTGCCTATGTATGTTCCAATAATTCTCTGGAACCTGTCTATGACAACAGAAAGATATCTTTCCACAGATTCTCATTAAAAAATGCTAACAAGTCAAAACTTAAACGGAGATGAGGCTATTTCAGTCACGTGTCCATGAGAAACGTACTCTTCAGCCAATCAGATTACAGGTTTACCCATCAATGCAGCCGAAATAGGGATCCTAAAAAGAGGAGCTCGCGCACTCGCCATTCTGGTTCCACAGGGTTACCACGAGGTTCCAATCTGGTATATGCTACGTGTATTACCAACTTTTTTTTTTACTTCTCAACGGTTGTTTATATATTATAAATTTGAATAAAATTGATTATGGGGGGTTGTTCAGCTGTGAATTATTCTAATCGTCTTGGAAGCGGGAAAAAATGTTTAGATTTCATAGAGATATGGAACGAAGGAAAGAGTGGATGGTGAACTGTAGACGTGAACAATGGAACCCGGGTCCAGAAGCTCGACTTTGCAGTGTAAGTAATTCTATTAAAAATATTTATTTGCTTGAATTTGTGGTATTTACTATAAAGTTCAGTTTCTAAATAATCGTATAATGTTATAATTTAGTCTTTGGAAGCTTCTAATAACGTTTAAGGTATATGCTTATAGTACGATGTTTGGATATTGGCGATATTCTAAATGTCGCCAAACTGAGTTCCGGTGTGTGGTTTGTTTGTAAACAAAACTACGGAACTTTAAAAGGTTATGTGCATAGATCATGAGTGATAGTAAATCATCAAATTGTATTAATTAGATAATGATATAATTTTTATACTGCTTTTATTTTTGTTAAAAAAAAGTGCTGTTTTTCATTTTATAAAAGTCAAGATCTTACATATTAATTATAGTGAAACATTAATAACACCTTGTAGATAAAATTTATAATAGTTTAATCGTTTTATCTTAAAGAATATGTAATTGTCTTAAGCTAACATAAATTCAATTGAAAATATAATTAATTATGCGCTTTTTAATGACTATCTCGCCAAATATGTAAATAAAACAAACATTACTTTTAAAACTGCGTGAAATATTAACATGTGTAGAGTATGTTACTACATGTGTTGAGTGAGCACTGCTTACAGTTAGCACATTTTTTCGGAAGCAGGAAACATTTACAATGACAAACGAAATTGCACGTCTCCTGAACATGTTGATTTTATTTGATTTTGTGTTTAAGGCAACACTACACAAGGATGGGGGTGCCTTGGCAGGAGGACTTTCTTAGGGGTTCCAACATGTATTCACGTTACATCTGGAGAAAACCTACCAAAACTCCAGACCGTTCGATCGACAGCCGCGCAATAGGACCCGACCCGGGACCTGCACACTTAATTATTAAAATTTTAAATCTTTCCAATACCACTTTAGTGTCTGTTTCTTTTTGTACAAAATATGTCATATCAAAAAAGTAACATTTTCTTACCGCTTTAAAAATGACTTATTTTTATTTGCAAAGGTAAGTAACTAAATTTTGATTTGTAGTAGTTCTACAGTAGAGGTTTTTCTTATTGCTATATTTATTACTCTTTTCTTATAACTTTAATATATTATATAATCGTTTTTATTATTTGATGAATTTTTGTAATTGTATGTTTTGAATGAATAAAAGTTTTAAAAAATAATTATGTTTATTCATTTGTGTATGTTATTCTGTATCAGTAGTCATCATTTTCCCATTATTCAGACTCCCTTTTCTCAAATATTCAAATATCAAGGGGATTTTTTCATATGGATTGGTGAAAATTTTGGGAATAGAAACATTTTCTGCAACCCCCCCCCTTATTTTTCTTTTACATTTTGATAGATTGAGTATAAATTTCAAATTGTACAGAATGCAGATCAAGTATTTACTTCATAACATTTTTAGTTATTTACTTAAAAAGAACAATAACAAATATGTACATATGTAGAAAATATTTCAGAACGGTGAATTTCCAAAAGAAAAATTCGTATAACACCTCATGTGTAATAAGTAGATTTCAGGAGCCTGTTTATATCTATCAGAGCCATATAGATTAAATAAGAAGTTAGATTTGAAAGTATTTAATATTTGTGAATTTGATAAATATACTAAAGGCCTAAATAAATATTTGTAAAGTATTAAACAAGATATTTTCAAATTTAACAATTAAGTAGCAAAATGCCTTTTTATAACATAACATAATAATATTTTCACTGTACAATAAGCGTTGTACAGGGTGGCCATAATTAAACTGCAAGTGTTCAAGTGGTGCTGGAGAGAAAACTACCAGGAATATTCCAGAGAAACTTGGTATCTACACGTTTCAGAACATGCGCAAGTCAAATATGCAATAAAAAAATCGCGATTTTCACCCGATAGATGGCGCTATATCGTGTTCCAATGCTTATGGAAGTCATATATGCAAATTTTAAGCCCATCGAACAGTGTAAAAACAAGACCACATTCAGTAATGGTCAATCATAACTCTGAATAAGAAGGAACGTGCATTGTTAGTGAAGATATTCTATCAGAATGGTAGCAATTATTCGGCTACTCTGAAAGAATACCGGCCTATGAAACGATTAAGAGGTCCAATGAGTGTCAATGAGAATAAATAATGGTTTATTTGTTTTCCAAAGCATCTTTATGAATTGTTTAATTTGTGATCTTAATTTACGTTAATTTTTGATTACATGTTACTGTAAAAATTTAATTACTGAAGCGAATTGTATGGAATTTTGATAAACTGTAAATGATGTTTTAAATTGCTTATATGGCTCTTAGAATGGCACTATGCTCTGTCTATCGGTTTTGGAAGTTGTATATGCCACCGGTGACCTTTGAAATACGGTACAGCGCCATCTATCGGGTGAAAATGACGATTTTTTATTTTGCATATTTGACTTGTGCATGTTCTGAAACGTGTACATACCACATTTCACTGGAATATTCTCGGTAGTCTTCTCTCCAGCACCCCTTGAACACTTGCAGTTTAATTATGGCCACCCTGTATATCCTGCTTTTTTGAAGTAGGCAGTAACTACTGAGAATGTTTGTGTTGTTAAGGCCAAGCTACGCATGGGCTATCTGTCTAGGACACGGGGTGCTTTGGTCTAAGGATTTTTTAGGAGTTCTAACGCATAAACATGTTATACCTGGAGAAAACTGACCCCAATTCCTGACCGTTAGATCGCCAGCCGCCCGATGGGACTCAAACCCGGGACCTTCATACTTCAGCCGTTGCCATTTTGAGTGCCATATTCACTCGGCCATGGTGGGGGCGGCATTTATTGAAACAATAGTGTACTGAGCCGTTCAAAATAAGTTGTTCATTTCAACAATGCGTCAATGTTTGTATTGCATTACTAGCTGAAGTACCCGTTCTTCGCACGGGAATGAATGGACTTTTTGATATTACGATTTGTGGTGATTACTATTTATTGTAATAAAGAGATATAGCAAAATGGATATCGCTTTATATTGTGTTCAATAACCATGCATACCGAATTTCAAGGCAATCGTTTGTACGGTGCAGAAGGTCATGCGGCGTAGCGCAATCTAGTGGCGAGTTTTAGCAAAACGGATACGGCGGAAATATTCTTCGCATTCAGATATCGATGAATACGAAATTTCAGGACGAACGGCTGGACAGCCCTGTGAAGTTCATGTGTTGACGCGACATCTAGTGTCAAATTATATAGGAAAATGGATAGCGCCAAACTCTTCCCCGTGTTCAAATATCTATGTATACCTATTTACATAGCGATCAGTTGCACAGTCAAGAAGTGATGCACTGCAGCGCGATCTAGTGGTTAATTAATGATTTGCTACAGTGCCGTCAAGTGGCGAGTTATAGCAAAATGGATAACGCCAAAATATTCTCATTGTTCAAATAGCTATGTATACTGATTTTCATAGCGACCGTTTGAATGGTCAAGAATTTGGCCTGCTGCAGCGTCATCTAGTGGCGAGTTAAAATAATAATGCATTGCAGTGCCATCTAGTGGTGAGTAACATCAAAAGGAACACAGTTAGAATATATTCTTCGTGCTGAAATGTGTAAGTATAAGAAATTTTATGCCGGTCAGTCGAACGGTATAGAAGTTGATGCGTTGCAGCGCCATTTAGCGGCAAGTTACAGCAAAATGGATAGTGAAAAATATTCTCCGCGTTCTAATATCCGCGAGTACCAAATTTCATCGAAATCGGTTGGACGATATTCGCATAGTAAACGGCTAAACGGAATAGAATTCGACGTTCTGCTGCGCCACCTAGTGGCATGTTAGAGGAAAACGGATAGCATAAAAAAAATCTCAATGATAAAAGACTTAGGTGAACCAAATTTCATGGTGCAACGGTGCTAGAGTTTTTCAACCTCATACACACATACCAACATTCATTTTTATCTATAACCAGTGTCATTATATATCCCAGTCTCAAATAAAATCCAGTTTCAAATCTAAGCCTCGCCAAAGTGCCAGCATACGCCATTGTGCAAGCGTTTGTTCAAGAAATCATTCGAAGCATTGACTTAGCAGCAATCAATATGGAAAATGGTTCGACCGCGAAAAAGTAAAGCAAGCCTTTATTTCAAAAGTGAAATCCCTTAATACAGCCGAAATTTTTAAAATTATCAACTATAACGTGTTTTATTCATCGTTACTCCGATGTAGTAAATGAGATTTCAATTTTCTGAAATTTGGTGGAATTCCCCCAACTTAAATCAATGTACTCATTTGGCGAGAATTCTGGAGATAGATCGCTTGAAATCCCTTAACAACTGCATTATTTCTTCACGGATCATTAAAATTTAACACTGTATTCTAATAAAACCTTTACACTTGTTTTCAAAAATCTGTTTCCTTAAGCTCTCAATAAATTGCGCCAAGCCGAAATCTGTGCAAACCGCTAGAACTCACTTTCTCAAAAACTAAAAAAAATTACCTATTAGCCTCGGAAATCTTCAATTCTTATTGTTTTGCGTATAAAACATTTAATTCCTGCTCCGATTTTCCATGCACACGATATTATAATTTAAAAAAAATAACCTTACGAATATAAACTAACAAAAAAAAAATCGTTATTATTCTTTTATTTTTACTTTGAGAATTTAAAACATCTTATTCGGCAAAATCGCCAGACATGGCAACCACGATCCTTATTTCACACTTTTTTCACTACAGGGGTTACAATTACGGAAAGCTTTTTGCGTGGAGAACATAAAAAATCTCTTAAATTCTGGGAACGGGTGGACTTTCAAAGTTTTAAAGTGGACTATGATTTATTCTATATTATTTTACATATCTGTGCAAAATTTCAGGCTGATATGTCCATTTTTGTGGATTTGTATACAACTCAAATCCACAAACAAACAAACAAACAAATAAACAAACAAACAAACAAACAGAATTTCATTTTTATTTATAAGATGTACCTTTCAACAATGGAAACCTTGTATAGAAGAAATAGACATGAATTGAGTGGCTTACAATGGCACTACGTGCGTGAGCTCTCTCTGCTAGCGAGCCGGTTGCTCGGGGCTCTAGTCTAAAGTATTTGTATGTAAATTGTGTGATTATGTTATGATTGTAATGGATTAGAACATCGATCACCGGATTGCGAGCAGGTGATGTGCATCACGGTCACTTGCCTTGTGCGCTCGGACGTTCGCTGCGATGCGCGTCTGTAGGAGCGCTCTGCAGAGGATGATGGTTGTGACGACTGCTGTCATCGCGCTTGGTCGGGTCGAAGCTGCGACCGAGGCCTCTAGTGATGACACCGGCCAAGAATAAATTAAGTGGCCTTTCTGATCTCGTGGGTCGCAAGCCCAAAACGTGGATCTTGTCCGTTTCCCTGGCAGGTCTTGCTATGTTGGTCGTAGTAGGCTAAAACTCGGATCTGGCCCGGTTGTATGGAGCCAGGAACACACCAAGTGCTAGAAAGGAAGAGTTCTCTTCGGCCAACGGCTGACGACGATGGATTGACCGCAAATGACTGACAGAAACGGTCCAGCGAATTATGAGTATAACAAGGCAGTGATAAACCACGCAGGGTCATTGGGGCATTTTTTTCTTATTTTGTTTCCGATTTTGTATGGGGAGAGGTATATTTAAATTGTTACAGTGACACCTCCGATAGTGCGTCACTTCCGCAAAAACTAAATGGAAATTGAAAAATATAACTGCACTTTTAAAATACGAGGGCGAGTCAAATGAAAGGGTTGGAAGATTCACGTATACAGTCTCGATAATTCGAGGTGGACGTGACCACGCTTGCCTCAAAGTATCAAAAACTCGAATGATCGAAACCATAAAATGTGATAAGAAATAAATGGAAATAAAGCAATAGTCGTAATTTGACTGCTTATTTAAATGAAAAAGGTACTTTCATATTATTACATTACTGTTGATTAGAACAGACTAGTAATAATAATAATAAAAGTCAGTCCATATACTAGCCCTTTGAAATATAGTAATAGCTGTATCAGTTGTTCTAATGATTTAATTGTTTTTGCTTCAAAAGACAAATTTTTTTCTATTGCGTACAATTTACGTACAATAGTTAAGGTCTAAAATGTAGGATTTAAGTTTTTTTTATTGTAAAGTACTGTTTTTTTTTCATTTATTTAAAATGTTACTGTGATTCATGAATAATTTCTTTAAAAAATTATTTTTGACTGATGTTTTTTGATGACAGTTTTTTTTTTAATTTATTTCAATAAATGCTAACATTGCATTTTTTCAAATATTACTTTTATCCTGTATGTTATTTTTTATTGGTGTCCGCTAAACTAAAAATGCTTGCTCAAGTCGCAGGTTTTTCCGTTTTGAAATCTATCTTGAAGAACTTAAATTATGAGTGAAATGACTGGATATCGTAAACGCGCCAACGCAGCGATGAGTGCGCCAAATACGTCGGCCAGCCGAATCCGCGGTTCCAAGATGGCCGCTGGTGAGCTGGCCCACGTTATTCCAGGGGCTCTAAGCGGGGCCATCGCTAAGCAACGGGCCTGCTTATGAGTTGCCATCGCTAAAAATGAGTTTATCACTGAGGCCTGTTTTCCACAGTCACAGTATTCTATTTTATTATTCTAAGTATTATAAATGTTATATTATTTCATTATTTTAAAACAATTTTTTTATACTTTTGTCGTACTTAAGAACTTTAGATGTAGGTAATCGTTTTGTGAATCTTGCGCCATTTTCTTTCATGAAAATTTATCCTAAAATTCGAACATTTTGCTCTGAATGTAAGGGTAAGTGAACGCTTATAATGTATTTAAAAATTCTAAAAATATGTATGTAAATCATGTTTAGTGAATAATTACTCATGTGTTATTTATAAATAAATTATTTTAATCAGAAATCGTATTACTTGAGTAGTTTTTATTCTTGTAAATAAGCATGACGTTGTGATACTATTTAGACAATTTAATTTTGCCAGTTGAAAATGTTATTTATCAGTTATATATGCCTTTATTATGTGATTCAGACTTACATCTGGTACAGTGCAGAAATACAGTAAATTATAAATTATTGATTTTTGCCCGTTTATACAGAAACTTCAAATGTAGTTAATATTTTGTACAAGCGCTCATTATGCTTGCTCAATTCCGAGGTTCGATTGAGAAAGCGACAAAAGAATAATGTACACTACATGAAATGTCTTTATTAAAGAATAATTAATTCCGGGATCGCGCTATAGAGCGTATTTTATCAATTTTCTCCAATATACAGGATATCCCGAAAACACTGAAATGCGCTTTAATACATCATTTGTTAAAGATTAATCTTGAATTGTTTAAAATAACGTAGGAAATACGACTACGTTCATGAAATATTCATTATAAAAATGTCTTTCTCATTTGTGTATTTAGTTTTTTTAAAGTATATTAAATATCCACTAGTGAAACTAAAATAAGCAATCGTGAATCATGAGAGTAAGCGCTACTTTGTTTTTCCTTCAAATTATATGCATCTATTTTCTTTATGTAAATATGTATCATAGCAAACAAATTAATGACGAGTTCGTACTTGAATTAGTAACACAATCGACGATATCGATATGACGTCATTTTTCCACCAACACGTGACCTTTCGGCTGTGTTGATGAGTGGCCCTGTAATCTGATTGGCTGAAGTGTATATTTTCCATCCACACGTGGCTGAAATAGCCTCGTCTCAGTATAAGTTTTAATATGTTAGCACTTTTTAATGGGAATCTTTGGAGAGATATCTTTTTTGCAGTCATGTACAGGTTCCAGAGAGTTAATTGAAACATTCGTAGGCATTGTTTGTTTTCCCACCGTCACGTGACTTTTATAGCCTCGAACCCAAGGAGGCGATATCCTCCATTACTACTTAAAACTACATTAAATAACATTTGAAAGCACTGGGAAGCTTAAGAAATGCCTGATGTATACGTGAAGACTCGAGCATCGGTAGGCCTCTTTGGATGGCTCAACAAAATACACGCGCAGGCCCGTTACTAATTGCGAGTTGGATGGAAAATGACGTCACACCGATAAACCTACAAAATACTAAACACAGGCATTCCAGTTTTCTTACGAAAATGCGTGCAACGAGTTGCTCTTTTACGATTGCACTCGTTGTGTAAACTAGTGATTACATTCTAAATAAATTTACATGCAACTTCTTACAACTAAACTCAGAAAACGTCATACCGAAAAAACATGGCTTATTTTGTAAACAAGCAGAACGTGGTTTCTTACTGTGTTGTTAAAAACAATGAAATTTTATTTTTAAAGTTCCTTAATTCTGATAAAAACTCTATAGAATCGCACGAATTTAAGTGCCCTGTTTCAGAGGAGCAAGATATACCTAAGGGTTCGAATGTGAATAGCGTGAAAGAGCAGCAGGTAATTAGCGCAGCCGTTTCAAATTGTGGAAAGTTTCTGACTGCTTGCGATACCAATAATTTTCTGCACCTTTGGCACTGCGACGGAAGTGTATGGAGTTATAAATCCCAACGCAAATTAATAAGAAAATGCCACAAGGTCATTTTTACGAACTCTGGCGTGGAAACGATTGTAGTAGATCGTAGCGGCGATGTTTTTGTTTTTTCTGTCGTGGATTTCCTGAAAGAAGGAGTGTTTCTTCTCGGACATATTAGCCTCATAGTAGATATCGCGATATCAAAAGACGACAGGTATTTGTTGACTTGTGACCGCGACGGTAAAATTAGGGTATCGCACTATCCGAACGCCTATAATATTCACGCCTATTGCCTTGGACATGAAGAGTTCGTGTCGTCTGTGGAGAGTGTTCAGTTGTCCCAAAAACTCATTTTGAGCGCATCTGGAGATGGTACGGTGAGATTGTGGAATTTTTCTGGCGATAGTATTTGCACGGCCAATGTATATGAAAATGAAGTGTTACTGAAAGATGCTAAAACTTACCGTAAAAGTGCCAATTTGAACGGTGCGCCCACTTTATTAAACGAAAAGCGAATTGTCTTTGCTATAAAAAGAGTTAGGTTCCATGCCAAAAGTAACATGTTTGCTGTATTGTTTTATTCTGTGAGAGGAATTGCAATATATCGTATATCTGATTCAGAAAATATTAGTTTAGTATTCATTCAATTTGTATCGCTGGAAGAAATTCCGTACGATGCTCTTTTTAACGTTGACGGCGATCTCATCATTCTGCAAAACAGTGCTGGCGAGCAGTATTCGTATCTTAAATATGTAGAAGACGAAGATGGCAAGGCATGCTTCCTAGAAACAGTTTCCAATGAGGATTCTGTGTTCAGTGACTTCAAAAAGTTGTGTGGACATATAGAAAACTTGCTTGATGTCCAAGACGATTGTGAGATGCTATTCAAAAGGAATTTCGATGATAAGGATGATAGTACAGAAACCTTGAAAACAAAGAAGAATAAGATTGTATGATGTAAATTTTTCCTATGAAGATTTGCAATTTATTATTAAAATGGTTTCACTACAAAAAGACCACCCTGTTTTCTGTGTATAATGTTCTTTATATTCAGTTCTAGAAAAAGCAAGATTGTCATTTGTGCAATCCTTTATAGTATGGCAGGGTTAGTTTGAGGAGAGTGCAGATTAGGGACAAGATGTTGTCTTGTTTTTTTGTTATTTTCTTATGCTAGCCGAGATAGCATGCCATGATGCTCGGTAAGAAAGATTGTTGGAACATCTTTAGTATCACCGACCCACCATTCTTGACGCCTTTTGTTTTTTGCCAAAAGTGTGCCAAGTGCCGTGTTTTGTAAAAGGTTTACCTTTCAGACTCTTGATGTAACTCCTGAGTTTCAGAATGGCAGACATCTTATTTTCAGACACAAAAAATGTCGACAAAAACATATTACACTTTCATCTAACAGTTACAACTATATTATTATCCAAGAGCACATAAAAGTAAATACATGTTATTTGCTAGGGATGCACCGAATATTTGGTTGGTATTTGGTACACTGCCTATTCGGCAGACAAACCGAATGTTCGGTTCGGCTGAATATTTTAATATTTGGCAACCGAATAGTAAACAAATTTAAATATTTGAACAATTGGTAAACAGATACATATTTTTTTTATACCATGAATGAAAGATAAGAGTATAGTAACATAGTACTAAATTAATTCAATTTGCTACTTACTAATATCATATTCAAATTAATTTTAATGCAAGAGAAACCCCCAGATGTGAAATTTAAATTTTGTTGCTTTTACATTTTTCTCGAATCTTATAACACATTATATTAACTTTACTATTGCTCATTTAACTATAAAACAGTAACCAGAAAAAACCCCCCATAATATTAAGTGTTCATAAATATGTAAAGTGAGTGAACTGCTAATATTTTTTTACAAAATATGCAGCTAATAAAATAATCATATCACAAATACTTAAAAATATTTTAATAATAATAAATAAGGAAACACTTGGATATTAAATTTTGCAGCATTTTAATTTCTAAAGTTTTACACCATATGAAATATAAAATATTGTTTAAAAACAAACAAATTAAACTAATCTTTGCAATCACAGTTTAACAATGGCTTAATAAATTGTAGTTAAATATTCACTATTCGGCCGAATATTCAGTCAGAATTTTAAATGAATATTCGTTATTCGGCGAAATATGGTATTCGATGCATCCCTATTATTTGCTACAGCTTCCTAATTTTTTTATTTTTCGTTAATTTTAAGATTATCTTTTTTTCCCCCCTACAAAAGCATTTTTATAACAACAGTACAAAAAGAAATGTTAGCAATCCCTAGTCAACACAAAACTCCCTAAACCTTAAAATTAAAATTCTCCCAATTCAAATCCCTTATCTCAAAAAAGTCATTGCACAAATACATCCTATCTTAAAAGGTATATTCAAAAAATTTAAATTCACAATGAACTACAGGTTTCCATCAATAAAAGGCAGCGGTCCTGTTTCTAAACACAATATCATTGATAATAAAAACATATTTAAACAAAATTCCTCGTAAGCTCATACATGAAATTTGAAATATCTATTTGTGATGCCTCACTTTCCCAAACTTTGCCACTAACTTGAAAACTCAAATGTAAAATACCTAGTCAAAAAAACTTACCTTTTAATTTCTTGATGAAAGTCCTGATTTCAAAAGTGTGGCCATTTTGTTTCTAGACACAAAATCGTCAACAATAACAACATAATTAAACATAATTCCATGTGAACTCATACATAAAATATCTATTTGTAACTCTTGGCTTTCCCAAACGTTTCCACTAATTTGAAATATCAAAACTGCTGTTTATATTCTTTTAAAATCCACTTACTCTCCCATCGCAACACTAACTCTAGTTTTCAATAAGCTGTAGCAAAGCACATGCTTTACATAGCTGACCCGTAATCTAGATGCTACTTCCAAAAATTTTCAAATAAAAAATAATTGAATTCCCAAAATGTACCAAACAGTGGTGCTGTAATCGACCATTATAAAATAGTTTAGATTGTCACATTTGACAGTTTATCATCAGGCTTGGCAATGTCTTTTGGCAAGCCCCTTCACAAAAGTACAGTGAAATAAAACAACCCTTTATTGGCATTTTGCCTTATATTTTAATTGTTTTGTATACTATTTTAAGGAAAAAAGTGACTTTTTAGAAAAAAAAAAAATGTATGAAAATTCAGAAAAATCGATGTTGAAAATCACAAAAATGGGACCCCTGAAAAAATTCTTGGTTCCCAGGCTATTCTTGCTTTAAAGTATAGGAGTCAGCAATACCTAAACATTGTTTTTACAATATTTTGAATTTGACCTTTGAGGGTAGATATGAAAAAAAGGGGAGGGTGACCTTCATTCATGAAAGAAAAAAAATCTATAAAATTCTTTTAAAATGTAACAAACATGAATCCTATGTTTAGGCACACAGCATGTTTGTAATTAAAAACTTGTTAAAAATATGTTTGATTTTATGTAAAAAATGACATTACTATTTGGCTACACTAATTCCGTTATGATCCGAAATTTCTCTCATTCAATTAAAAGAACAATTATTTCATTGTAATTAATGTTCTAATTGCAACAAAGAAATTTTGTATCATATTAGATTATGTTTTCTGAATGAGGGGAAGAAAAAAAAATAGTTGAAAAATATTTTCTATTTTATTCTAAAACTTTGTAAGGCAATTTTCTTCTTTAAAAGCATTGTAGTACGTAATTGTTTCTCCTAAGATAATGGATAAATTCCTTAATTTGTTCTTTTCATCTATGTTTGAAACTCTTTAGTTAGTAAAATATTTTATTCAGATACCCCTATTGAAAATTTCCTGATGCCAAAATCATACATTTGATGCTAAAACTTGCACACTAGTGCAGAATAGTAGCATTTTTATTCCATTTAAACTAAAAGCCTGTGTAAGATCCTTGAATATATTTTTATTTTTATGTGCTGGTAGAAAAAAGAGAATACTCATACTGTTTTCATGCTCACCATATTTTGTCAGATTGGTCTTATTTCATCTAATGCATAATCATAATGTTTTACCATCGTTTGTTGAGTAGAACAAACCATTGAAAAAACACTCAAAATACTGGTGTTAAATGATAAAATAAATAAAAACTTTGTGAAAACACACACTTCTGAAATATTCTTTCGGTCTTCCTCAGTCAAAGCTCTTCTTCTCAAAGATTATTCTATTATTTATTTAATTTTATTTTAGAATCAGTGATCGCAATAATGCCTCTAGATGCGTATTTCATGCCTTAGAAATTTATAATACACCTTAAGAATTTTGAAATGCATGTTTTTATGCATTGCTTTTCCATATAAAATTCCGTTTTATGATCTGTGATTACGGCGAGATTTCCACTTGAAAATGATTTTTATTTACAGTCAACTCTCTGAAATCTGCAACAACTTTTAATGTAAACAGTGAAATTTACAGTTAACACTAACAATGTACCTAGATTGTGTAATCAGTTATTATATATGATTTATGTGTTAAATGCAATTTAATTATGCTTGCTCATTGCTTCAGTTACTCCTGTGGATAGGAAAATACTAATGGTTAAGGAGTATTTTTACTCTTCTGAAAAGAATCTTGGATCGATCACTGTTTAGAATAAACCATATTATAATGAACTTCAGGGAACCAAAGGTTTTGCTTGCTATATCAGACATTAAGAAGTACGAAGTGAAATGATGAGATCAAAATGTTTGTTCGTCACATGCATCAGAGGATTATTTATTTGAAAGTTAATATTATTTGCAGATTAATATTAATATTTGCAGTCTCCAATTTCAAAAATGCAGTTGCCACGTGCCGAGTGGCGACCATTAATTTTGACTTTAGATAATACAATAATGCTTCTAAACATAAAGATATAACATGTAAGTATGTAGTCAATACAAAAAAGAAATAAAAATAAAATTCAAAAGAAAAAAAATAAAGGAAGAAAAAAAAAAATCCAAGAGGTATGAAAAATAGTTAGATGGATTTTGAGGCCTGACGTGTAGGGGTCCGGGCATTCGCCCCGCTATGCCGCTTTGCACTGATTCAATGATTATGTACCTCTCGGCCTAGATCCTTCGTGCAGATAATTTTCCGTAATTTCCCAATAACAATATCAATCATTTTGTAAAAAATATAATACTTAGAATCAGGGGCGTAGCCAAGGGGGGGGGGGGGTCTGTTTTTACTCTTGGTACACAAATTGAAATAAACTAACAGCACCATGGTCTCCAAAAAATTCACGATGGTTCTTCATAAGCTGCTTTACGCACTACAATAAGCGAAAATGCAGTGGAGTTTGTGAAATTTTCAGGAAAAATTCTTATTAAGAATTTTTCATGAAACATTCATAATTTCATGAAATGTTTCGAAATTTTTTTTGAGTGTATGTAGTACAGCTTGTTAAGTGACAGTTTCAAAATTTTGAAAATTTCAGTGTGCGAAGCGTTTTCAGCTTAAAACGAAGAATGCCTGCAAAACAACCGTTTTTCAGAAAGTGGACGCAGAAAAATGCCGCGCGCCTGCAGGAAACCACCCTTTCGCGACAGCGGTGGACAGTTTTTCACAGATGTCACCTCGGGCACTTTTTCGCGGTTGTCAAAGGCGAGCGCTGGACGCTGCCGCTCGCAGGAAACCCAGGCTTTAGGTTGACTCAGCCTTTCATATCTTGAGTGGGTCAATATAAAGAGGATCAAACTTGCTTGGAAGCTAAACACTGGGTTCTGTGTCAGGCTGGGGCCTATGCTAAGGTGATCATATTTCTAAACAGTATTTTGGAGACAAATCAAGCATTGTCCTCGAATCCAAGGAAAACTTGGGGGCACTAGAACATATTTTTGGGGACTTATTCGAGGACACAACATATTACCATGCATACAAGTATACCCATACTTAAATTTCTTGACTGACTTTGATACTTCAAAATGATCTCTAATAGCTCTTTATATCAATTGTGCATTCTTATTTCTAATAAATTAATGGAAGTATTTCATTCATTTATAAATATTTATTTAAACCAGAAATATGAAAGGAGCATCATGTTGAAATATTGCAATTTATTCAAAATTTTACTCTTGGGATAGTATTTGTATTTTTCAGAAGGCATTGCTTTTCACATTGGCTCACTTTGTGATAATAAATTTTTCATGAAACTTTTTACATCCTCTAAAAAAAAAGTATTCGAGTGCAAGAAAAATTTCGTATGCAAATTTCATATTTAAAGCATGATTCTTCATGAAAAGTGATTAATCATTAACAAAACTGAAATGGGAAATTTGGCTCATAGTCGAATACTTTATTGAATGTCTGTACATGATACATACACAATGACAACAAACATTTTCAGAGATCGAATTTCATTGTTTCTCTGAGTAGAAGGCGCTTTTAGTTGTTTTATTTTTCTTATTTCTTCAGTTTTTTCTGAAAGAAGTACGCTAAATGGAAATTTTCTGGGAAAAAAGTTCAAATCTTTAAATTTGGGGACTTTTTGTGTCCCCAAGAAGTCAAGGTAGTTTTGGGGACAAAGTGAAAAAAAAATCCATATTTGGGGACTGTCCTCGAATTTTGAGGACGTAATGGTCATAGCCTATGCTTATGTACTTCAACTGTAATTGGTACAAAATCTGTAGCAGAGCCCTTGATCACAAAGGCCAATGCCAGTGTCAGATCCAGAAAAGTTTTAAGGGAGAGTAAGTAAATATGATGCATCAAATAATCAGCGATGGGTCACATTTTTTTTTACTTACTCATTTTTTATTCTGAACCTTTGTGTAACCTGTTCACTGATCATAAAAAAGGCATTTACACAACATACATGCAATCACTGGATTCCAACAGAGCAATCAAAAAACATTTCTGGGAAACAATTTTGGGCAAAGATGGAGAGTTTTCTATATTGCGTCTTTCTATTAATGAGAGTTAACAAGTTAAACATGGGTTCACTTTAGTGGGCTTAGTATAAATCCCTCTCTTTTTGGATCTGGTACTGCTTCAGTTTCACCTACAAAAGCACACAAATATAATTTAATATTCTATTGATTTTGAAAATCTGATACTTATGAATATTATGTTAATTTAGCAATGTTAGCAAAATTAAAATAATTTCTTTAATATTCCTGTTAAATCAGTTCTGTATATAATCATAAATTCATTTGTTTTCTTTTTTAGTTGCTAGCTAGTTTTTACTCTAAAAAAACTAATTTTCATCAAAAAAAGAGAAAAAAAGAAATCTTGCATAACTTGTCAGCATACTGCTTTTGTAAATTTACTTACAGGAACTGAAATCTAAAATTTTTATGAACATGAAATGCCAGCAGCATTAAAAAAAATCATTGTTTTCTTATTGTGTACTTAACAAAAAAATTACAATAGTTTTAAGCTACAGTTATTGCAAAATGCTGCTGTTTTGCAGCTGTAAATATATTAAATTTGGAGCAAAGCCTCTTATAAAAATGTATAAAGTTATTTTAACAAATCAAAGGTTTAATAAGAAACAAATTACTTATAAGAAATTAAGACAGACCATTCTTGATCAAAAGAATAAATAATTTTACAGAAGTCAACAAGTATTCCAAGCACAATTTTAAAGTACTGAAGTTATATTATACCTATTTTGCAGTTTCCATATTCAATAATAACAATATTTTATTTGGTATTTAAATTTTCTTTTGCTATTTAATTTTTAATTATCTTTCTTTAATATAGATATTGATTAGTAGAGTATTTTTTTAAATGACTGATTTTTACAAAGAAAACTGTCCTTTTAGAGGGAGATTACTATCTGTGCAAATGAATATACAGATACACTCAGAGTATGAATAATTTATTGACAAACTTATCTATGTAGATCATAGGTTCCAACCTTTTTTGAACTGTTACCTCCTTTTCTAGTGAATATTTCAATACCACTCCCCCTCCCACTCCAGAGAAACAAGAGCGTACATAATGCATGGTGAAAACAAGAATTAAATTAAAAAAAAATTACTAATAGATAAAATATTGTTGGAATTGAAATGCTACTGAATTTCTTCTTCATTTAAAAAAGAGATATAAAAGTTTTAGGTTACCTATTATAAGGACAGGCAGGGGTTTTGATGATACGAAGTAATAGATAATGAACTATTGCTTTCTAAATAAATAAATTGACAGTTTCAGAGAACAATCAAAACGTATATACTTCATTATATTAAAAAGTATTTTTATTAAAATTAATTTTTAGGTGAAAAAAAAAAATTCTAAGCAGAGTAGCGTTGCTAACTAATTGCATACATATAATAAAACTTATATCATCCAATGTGAGAGCTGTCGAAAATATTACATCGTAATTTTTGTCTTTTTTAGACTATATTTGGTTAATCTTCCCACACCCCTCCGTGCCATATCAACGCCCCCTAATTTTCTCTGGGTCTTTTACTGCCCCCCTTAAAGCCTCAAACGCCCATAAGGGGGCGTTATCGCCCACGTTGGGAACCTATGATGTAGATTAATGCTTTAAAAAAGCTACATTATCCATGTAAATTTTTTAAGCATTATCAACATTCATTTTTTTTAGACAAAATTTGTCCAGCATATACCTTTTTTTTCAAAATATAATTTATTTTATTAATTTTGAAAGATAATAACTATTTTTCATTCCCTACTAGTGGTCCAAGAAACTTGCTGAAATCAGAAGTTTGCTATGATATTAAAGACTTGATTGAAACTCACCAAATTTGATTCAGCTTGTTGACTAGAGTTGTAGATGCATTGTGCATTCTAATCAGCTTCCCTTGAAAGGATCTGCCTGAATTTACAGCATGTAGGGCAGATAACCAGTGGTGTGTGGTCCATATAAACAGTGTAAGCATTGTTTGTATAACAATAATTGATTTTTAAAATAAACATTTATTTTATAACAAACTATTATAAATTTTAGAAAAATATATTTGGAAAAGCTATTGTACTCACCAAAAGAAAGCTAAATTTTCATAGTTTTTTTTGTCAACAAGTATTCCAAGATAAAAATTAAGTAAAAATGCAATTTTTAATAATGGAACCCTATTTTATTGTGGAGCCCTAAAAGGCATAAAATAAAAATTTATTCTTGCAAAGATATGCTATAAATTAATGAAAGTTTCAAAACTAAGAAAACTTAATATTCCTGTTAAATCAGTTCTGTATATAATCATAAATTCATTTGTTTTCTTTTTTAGTTGCTAGCTAGTTTTTACTCTAAAAAAACTAATTTTCATCAAAAAAAGAGAAAAAAAGAAATCTTGCATAACTTGTCAGCATACTGCTTTTGTAAATTTACTTACAGGAACTGAAATCTAAAATTTTTATGAACATGAAATGCCAGCAGCATTAAAAAAAATCATTGTTTTCTTATTGTGTACTTAACAAAAAAATTACAATAGTTTTAAGCTACAGTTATTGCAAAATGCTGCTGTTTTGCAGCTGTAAATATTTTAAATTTGGAGCAAAGCCTCTTATAAAAATGTATAAAGTTATTTTAACAAATCAAAGGTTTAATAAGAAACAAATTACTTATAAGAAATTAAGACAGACCATTCTTGATCAAAAGAATAAATAATTTTACAGAAGTCAACAAGTATTCCAAGCACAATTTTAAAGTACTGAAGTTATATTATACCTATTTTGCAGTTTCCATATTCAATAATAACAATATTTTATTTGGTATTTAAATTTTCTTTTGCTATTTAATTTTTAATTATCTTTCTTTAATATAGATATTGATTAGTAGAGTATTTTTTTAAATGACTGATTTTTACAAAGAAAACTGTCCTTTTAGAGGGAGATTACTATCTGTGCAAATGAATATACAGATACACTCAGAGTATGAATAATTTATTGACAAACTTATCTATGTAAATCATAGGTTCCAACCTTTTTTGAACTGTTACCTCCTTTTCTAGTGAATATTTCAATACCACTCCCCCTCCCACTCCAGAGAAACAAGAGCGTACATAATGCATGGTGAAAACAAGAATTAAATTTAAAAAAAATTACTAATAGATAAAATATTGTTGGAATTGAAATGCTACTGAATTTCTTCTTCATTTAAAAAAGAGATATAAAAGTTTTAGGTTACCTATTATAAGGACAGGCAGGGGTTTTGATGATACGAAGTAATAGATAATGAACTATTGCTTTCTAAATAAATAAATTGACAGTTTCAGAGAACAATCAAAACGTATATACTTCATTATATTAAAAAGTATTTTTATTAAAATTAATTTTTAGGTGAAAAAAAAAAATTCTAAGCAGAGTAGCGTTGCTAACTAATTGCATACATATAATAAAACTTATAGCATCCAATGTGAGAGCTGTCGAAAATATTACATCGTAATTTTTGTCTTTTTTAGACTATATTTGGTTAATCTTCCCACACCCCTCCATGCCATATCAACGCCCCCTAATTTTCTCTGGGTCTTTTACTGCCCCCCTTAAAGCCTCAAACGCCCATAAGGGGGCGTTATCGCCCACGTTGGGAACCTATGATGTAGATTAATGCTTTAAAAAAGCTACATTATCCATGTAAATTTTTTAAGCATTATCAACATTCATTTTTTTTAGACAAAATTTGTCCAGCATATACTTTTTTTTTCAAAATATAATTTATTTTATTAATTTTGAAAGATAATAACTATTTTTCATTCCCTACTAGTGGTCCAAGAAACTTGCTGAAATCAGAAGTTTGCTATGATATTAAAGACTTGATTGAAACTCACCAAATTTGATTCAGCTTGTTGACTAGAGTTGTAGATGCATTGTGCATTCTAATCAGCTTCCCTTGAAAGGATCTGCCTGAATTTACAGCATGTAGGGCAGATAACCAGTGGTGTGTGGTCCATATAAACAGTGTAAGCATTGTTTGTATAACAATAATTGATTTTTAAAATAAACATTTATTTTATAACAAACTATTATAAATTTTAGAAAAATATATTTGGAAAAGCTATTGTACTCACCAAAAGAAAGCTAAATTTTCATAGTTTTTTTTGTCAACAAGTATTCCAAGATAAAAATTAAGTAAAAATGCAATTTTTAATAATGGAACCCTATTTTATTGTGGAGCCCTAAAAGGCATAAAATAAAAATTTATTCTTGCAAAGATATGCTATAAATTAATGAAAGTTTCAAAACTAAGAAAACTTTAGAGAAAAATATAGATATTTCACATTTGCAAGAGATGAAAATTTTTAAATGTTCAAAAATTTTAAAAAACATTCAAGACCTTTGCAATACAGTTAGATATTAATGACTGAATCAGTGCCTTACTAGCAAATACAGCTCAAGTAGAATATTGGTCTCGAATGCTTTTTGAAATATTTTGAGCATTTACAAATCTTCATCTCTTGCAAAAGTGAAACATCTATATTTTTCTCAAAAGTTTTCTTTATTTTGAAACTTCATTTATAGCATATCTGCAAGAGTAAATTTTTATTTTATGCCTTTTAGGGTTCCACAATAAAAAGCTCCTACTTTAAAAAATTTTATTTTTTGCCTTTTAGCTACAAATGAAACACCTATTTGTAATAAAGTTTTAAAGTGTAAGTAAAGAACTGTAATTTTTTGTTAGATGTCCCTATTTGTAACTAAAGCTTTTAAAATTTAGTTTGTATTTCTTTCTAAAGCCAAGTTTTCAGCCAAGCAAATTTTCTTATAAATACCAAAAATTTGACCATTATATCATGGAACCCCTCTTCCTCTTCCGGGAATTGAACCTGGATCTTCTGGGCGAGTGTAGGTATCCTAACCACTAGACAAAATGGGATTTACTAACAACTTCAATACTTCTAACTCCTATAAAGTAGAGGCGCCTTGTTTTTAAGCGTGGCATGATGACAGAAAGACAAAATACAATTTCATTAAAAAAGCTTCGAAAAAGCAGTTTCGAAATTGCTTCTACAAGTTCTGTTAATGTTGTTTGAAATATTATTTTATTTGCCAAAACTAAGCTAACTCTCCAGTTGCAATAAGTAACAACTGCGATAGTGTTTTTTGATTGCCAAAAGACTCTGCCAAGAAGTCCAAGTGTGCTGAGAAAAGTATTTCTGAAATTGCATATGCAAGGGTGCTACATCTGCGCCAAACGGAATCTCTTGATACATCCTGATACAAAAGCATATTTTTGAAGTCTCTGCGCTGAAAGAATCTCTTGGTAGTTCCTGTTATGAAAAGTAAAATTTAAACAAGTTCTGCACCAAATCCATGCTGTCCCAGGGTTAAAAAAAAGTAAATAAAACCAAAAATTGCATACTAATATATCACTTTCCTGTTTTCATCAGAATAGTGTTCTCTTTTTCATATCAGAAAGCATGTACAGTCCGAAACTTATCTTCCCCAAAATCAACAAATCCAAACAATATACTTGTTTGGTTTAAACATGAGCGTAGAATTAATAATTGCAAAATAAAAACAATAAACAAAAAAAACAATGGTTTTAGAATTTTTTTCCTCTACAAAGTTCTTTATTTAATAAATATGTGTAAATAAGTTACCAAAGGCTGTCAAAACTGTGGTCAAAACATCCTGCCTCATTACCCTGTTTGGTAAATGATATGCATTCAGAATGAGGCAGATGTTCCATCAAAAGAATAAACAGAGAAAACTTATCCTATACATTAAAGTAAACAAAGTTTGTTTTGAGCTGATATAAATCAAACAACAATTATAAAATCAGTAATGTACCTAAACACTCCTCCTATATTTCTGAATAGCTGTAAATGCTATGTATGCCTTTAAACATGATTTTTTTCTTATTAAACATTTTTTATGGGACAATAAGCGTAGAGCGAAAAATAAATTGTTTTCTTTTTCTTAGCTTTTTTTTTTTCTTCGCTTATGCCATTAACTAAGCAAAGATTTCAAAAACTGTCAATTCCTGTAAACTTAAATTAACCCAATGATAGCGAACCTATGATGCACATTCGCCATCACCATGCTCGTTATGACATGCGTTCAGAGTCTCTGAAGGAAACAAAAAATTGCATAATTAAAAAATAGTTTTCCTTTTCAAAATTTAAAATTATTGGTACAGATTCAGTGTGACGTTGGTTAGAGGCATGGTTGGTAGATTTTTGACACATGACATTCTAAACCATATTTAACCATTGCATCGAAAAACCTAGTCTTAAAACTTATTTTATAAAGTTAATATTAAATTTAAATATTAATAATTAATATGTTAAAATCATTTTAATATTAACTCGAACACTGGATTATGATATCAAATAGTCCAACATGACATTCACATGCTACTGCGCAATTTAAAAAGGACTTCACCATTTGCTAATTTTGGAGTAGAGTTTGTAGAAAGTACTCATTTTGTTTCCATGTGTTAAAAAACTCATTTAATTTTATTCATTTGAAAGCACTTGAGAGTGTATGTACCAATCCTCTGTGGTATCAATGGATTGTATGGCTTGCACGGGCGCATGTTACGGGAGTATGCGTCGCATCACATGACCAGGGCCATCGCGGATGTATCAGGCGCCTTTGTGCAAACACCGATTTAGCACCCCTACATAAAAAAAAATTCAGTCTTCGAAACAAAAGTATCATTTTACTATTCTATGTACTTATTCAGTTGGAAAATGCCGTAAACCAAGTCTTGGGAGGTGGTGCGCCTATAAATATTCAGTTTTTGAAACAAAATTATGATTTTACAATACCATATTAGAATTCAGTAGAGAATATACGGCATTGCTCTGGAGTAGTGTAGGGTTGCTGGCCTGGCACTGCCGAAATCTCCCCCACTATATGTGGTATACATGCTCCTAAAGTCAGTGGAACCAAAAACACTGTGGTAAGTAGCTAACAGTTACCATGGGTGCGGAGATGAGATTTGCTTCCATCTAGACTAGTCTTTTGCAGACTATTCATAAGTTCAAGCGCGGACTTTGGAGGTATCCATCAAGGGATTGTCTGTTCTTTAGATCCTCCCAAAAAAGGCGAAAGAAGGGGGAGGTGAGAATTAAGTGCATTTTTTTCAACAATAATTATAGAACACTGCTATAATGTTTAACGAGTAAATGCGCTTTACAACTAGTAGAAAGCTCACTTTGGTATAACGTTTCCGATTTACACAGACACCACAGGACATTGATTCAAAAGTAATCCTTAAATCTAAATAAAAAGCATGAAAATATTTTAATTTTATATGTGCACTGTTTGTTTATAAATAAAGCAATATAATACAAGGAAAACTACAATTTATTAACATTGTTAAAACTTGTCGTTTGTAGTTTTCCTTGTATTATATTGCTTTATTTATAAACAAACAGTGCACATATAAAAACCATATTATTATTGACTAATTAATTAATAATTAATTAGTCAATAATAATATGGTTTTATATGTGCACAGTTTGTTTATAAATAAAGCAATAATTAATTAATAATTAATTAATTAATAGTTAAGCAGATATTTCAATAAAAAGTCAAACATCTCAAAGGGCTGATTAATTTAAATTTCACATTGACAACTCAAATGGAAAGTGCAGTATCTTATTGCAGCAATATGGGAAAATGGAACAAAAAAGTAAAAAGAGCATGGCTTAGGTATTTTATTAAATAAAATTCTGAGTTTTATTTTGAATGTAAAATATTTGGAAAAAGGATGTAGAGTTTGTAGAAAGTACTCATTTTGTTTCCATCTGTTAAAAAACTCATTTAATTTTATTTATTTGAAAGCGCTTGGGAGTGTATGTACCAATCCTACCAATTCTGATATGAAAGGTCTAAACCTCTAACACTACTGCATATGAGACTTGTATTCTTAGTGTTGTTTTGTATTGAAATTAATCCCCCTCCCCTCTCCCAGTTATTGTTTCATTCGTTCAAAATAAAATTGTTTTATTTTAAACTTATAAAATTGTTTCATTTTGAACTTAATAAATGGAAATATTGTTTAGAAATGTTATGTGTATGCTTTATTAAACCATTTATTAGCTTTAAATTGCTAAAATATTATTTTGCATGTAAGTGATTTCATTAATGCTTATAAAAGTGATGCAGATATCTAGTGGCTATAATTTACACAATTGCTGTGTTTTAGATAATTTAAAAACAAAATCCTATTCAACTTAATTTTAAAGCAAAAATGAATGTGATAAAAACTGGTTGAAAAAGACCAACATTAAACTAAACCAGTTGCACTAGTCTAGTATAAATGTTGTATTGCTTGCCCAAAACTAAATGCTACTATGCCAAACCTTATGGAGGGAAACCTCCAAAAGTGGGACATATGCTATTCCCTCAAAAAGTGCCCAACTTATAGAGGTATATTTCAATGTTATGGCCACATTCTATTCCCCAGAAAAGTGCCCAAATTATGGAGGTGTTCAATTAGGGAGGTTTCACTGTATTATATATGTGAATAATTGACCTTATCATTTCAATACTGTCCTGATTCTAAAATAAATAAATAAATATTAACATTCAAGTAAATGGCTGTCTTGTAATTTTGCACCATAGCATTATAACTATGTTACACATATGGGCTGGTTTTTGCTGTCACTTGCATTATGTAATTTAATATTTAGTTATTTGCAAGATAGCTTTCGATTCTGTTCTCTAAGAAAGAAAGAAGAAAAAAAAAACCTTTTCATGAGCTGCTTTTACAGTGAATGATTGGATTATATTTCCTTTAAATATAATTTTAAAAATCATGTACCTTACTTGCTTAAAAAGTAAATTTTATGTTCCCTTTTCTTGATAATCTTAACTAACTAAATTTTGATGAAAATGTCCTTTTTATGACACAGCTCAAAATGACTCTTGTGAAATTTATCAATGCTGTCAGACCGCTTTAAAATACCATTAGAATTGTTGATTTTTACAGAAAACTTTACCTTCCACAATTGGGAAAAAATTAGTCATTGTTCAAAGTATTAAAAAATTAATAATTAAATAGTCCACTCAATGTTTTACAAACACTGACACTGTGTTCATCTTCTTTTTAAAAGACTGTTTTACATTACTGCTGATGATAAAGTATTCAGGTGAAATTTTTATTTATTTATTTCAAGTTTCATTCAAAAATTTGCAATTGGTGCTATTGGATATGAAAGTTGTACAGACATGCCAGGATTTACTGTTTGAAACCAGGGATGCTACTTTCCTGCTTTTTATATATTTTTTATTATTCTACTTATCCAGAGGAATTTTTCTAAAAATTCTGTTGTATTTATGTTTCTACCCTCCTTCCCAACAGTAATTAAGTATTAATTTGCAGCATCTGAATTTCAGTCTTTTTCCATCTGTCTTGAAAATTAATATTTTTCCTTTAGTATTCCTTTATATCCCAATGCTGTAAGAAACTTACAAAAAAATAAAGAAAAACTTAGAGAAAAGAACAGGTTCTGACATGAATGAAAATTATGTAAAATAGTTAAAGTAAAAGTTGAAACAAAGAATATTTTGTCTATGAAAAAAAAGTATATATATATATATATTTATGAAAGAAAAAAAAAAAAAAAAGAAGAAGAAAAAAAAAAGAACTTAATATGTTTAATTAAAAACACGTATAAAAGCCTTTAAAACTCCGTTAAAAAACTTAAAAAGTTAAAAACAACACACCAATTAGTGCTTTCGGCAGCCTATCCCGCTGCCGTCTTCAGAACTGATGAGTCTCCTCCCAGCTTCAGCACATCATACCAGGCTTTATTCTATCTTTAATTTTCCATTTTGTGGCATCTATATAGTGGCCGGGAAGGTTAGAGTCTTTATAAACAAAACTTATTTTATAAACACCAGCAGTTTCCAAAGGATTAATTTTATCTTTATCAGAGCGAATTCTTTTAAAAATATTACTATTAGGTTTTATGGGATTCTGAGATTCTTTTTATGGGCAAGGTTAGTAAATTTCTTGGCAAGACCGCGACAGTAAAGAATGGGATGAGTGAACATAGGTTTTGCTTTTTGAGCATTGTTGATGAAGTTTAATTTTTTCTTTCTTTCTTTAATTAACCAGTTAACGATATTATTGGGGTAATTCATTTTGACATTGTTTTAGACATTGTTGTAGATTTCAGTAACATTAAAAAAATAGCTAATTACAATAACCATAATTATAGTTTGAAACGCGAAGCATTGGAATACTTACACAAGAGGGCACCGTCAATGATATGACGCACACACAGATTGATGTAGCCTGGTATGATGTGCTGAAGCTGGGAGGAGACTCATCAGTTCTGAAGACGGCAGCGAGATAGGCTGGCGAAAGCACTAAATGATATGTTGCTTTTAACTTTTAAAGTTTTTTAACTGAGTTTTAAAGGCTTTTATCTGTGTTTTTAACTAAAATTAAGATACCTCCGTGATTGATTTTAACTTAATGAAATGAATTAAGAAATGAGATAAGAGCAGAATAATATGAAGTTGACATGAGTCAGTGGTTATTTTAAGTCACTGTCCACACAGTAACAAACTCAGACCTCTTTTATGTACTTTTACAGACAGGCTGTAAGGCACAAGGCCAAAGCACTTCTTTTGATTGGAGCTTCATATTTATATCTAAAAGACAACAAATATTTAATTTAACAAAATAAATAAATAAATAAAAATGAAACCACCTTTCAAAATTTTGTGTTCTAGGCAAGTGCCTAGCATGCCCATAATTGGAAATCTGGGCCTGTGTACAGAAATTATCAAAAGTTGTAAAGATATTGCCGTAAGCATAAGAAACCCCAGAGTATATATTTTTTTTAATTGTGAGAATTTGGTTTCACTTATTACAGGATACATCATTCGCTGATGGGTTTCAGCCAATGATGTATCCTGTAATAAGTGAAACTGCTTCCTAATTTCATATCACCAGGGTGGGGGGAGGGGGATATATTTCAGGCCTCCATTACTCACTTTTAGAAACCAGAGAACTTGTATGTGTAGAAAATTTTAAATTGATCAAGATATTTTCTTGTCACTGATAGAGTTTTAAGATTTTTTTAAAATGAAATCCAGCAGTTGGGGGCTTTTCTTACAAAACCTGATGATAATACACCTGAGAAGCAACCTTGCCATTACCCAACCAGCAATGACCATAGGACTGGCTGAATGTGAAGGAAATTTCTCATTGCATTTCATTCCTATAAACGGGAGGTGGAAAAAATTCAGATATGTTTTAAAATGCACATGGTAGCTTGCCATTGTTGTAAGTGTCCCTGTAGTTTTCATATCAGCTAAGAAATTTAATTAATGATCAAAAGTCTTTGAAACCAAACTGAATGCAGCTAAGCTTTTACTCATCGTTTCTAGTAACCATTTTCCCTCTTGTGTTTTCATGTATTTATTTTGAATAAGTGCAATGAAGTATTTCATTTAATTAAGTTATTCTTGTTATTGATTAGAAAACTCTTTTAACTGTGTGTTAGTGCCGAATGTTCTCTGCATTGCATTGAATGGTAGAACATACAGCACTATCATGCTGCATAGCATTCAAACTGTTAAAAAAAATGAATTAGTACTTGAGTCTTAGATTATTAAATATTTTTATTTCCTCTATCACATACTTCTCATTAGTGTAAACTTCTTTACAGATATGTCAGTCCTGTTCTCATAAGTGTTTATGCACAGGAAGCTCTACTTATATGGTAAATGTTTTCTTAACATATTAAATGAAATTATTCTCTCCTTTACCTAAAACTAACTTTCTTTTCAGAAATAAAGTACAATTTGAAAATGTTTAATTATACTTTTGATTATAGTGTATTTTAAAACAATATCTGCTTGTAGAAAATGAAACTGCTAATACCATAATATCCTTATTGATAATTCCATTAAAACTGGCAAAGCAGAATCACATAAACTTTTCCTAAAAAGTTCAAAATTTTCATCATATATGCACATTATACTTTATTTTAAAAATGATAATTTTATTTGTATAAGCTTATATTTAAAGTAGTTTGTTGTTTACAGGTCCATGTTTAAACATGTCAATCTGTAGAAAACAGATAGGATCATCAGAATTAAGAGACATTTTTTTTTTTTTTTTTCAGAGTGACAGTATACAAATAAAAATAAAGAAAAATAATTAAAAATTGAACCTTACATGAAACTACATGTTTTAACAAATTTATGTAACTTGCTACAAAACTTATTTATTTTGAAAGTAACAAAGTATTAAAAATTATCAACCTAATAAAGTACCTAATGCATCTTAGAAGATTTTCTATTAGGTTAAAAAAAGGAAGTAAATTGTATCATACAGAAAATATTAAAAACTAGAGGAACAAAAAAATTAGGTGTAGAAAATAGTTTAAACCATTTTTTTTTTTTTTTTTTAAATCACCTGCTTTAAACCAGACCTTGTGAGAAAGGGAATTTGTATAAAGCTAAAAAAGTTTTGAGCTTTTTGTAAATATGTATATATATATAGATTTTATTTATTACTAAGGTTTAAATAAGGAAGCCCTTCAAATTTTTATCATTCTTCCAAAAGGTATTATGTTACTATGATTATGTCCCATGGAAAAATAGTTTAACTTGTAGCTTCCTCAATCCAGGAGAATTTTTTTAAGGGAATAAATGGAACATAATTATGTTAAAAGTCGGCATGACATAAAAGTCTGAAAGCTTATGCTAACCAATTAGAAAAATTTGGGTGGATATATTTCCCAACATCATGATCACTGTCCTTGCCTCAATTATTGATGTTCAGCCTGCTTTTTCCACTGCCTCTACCTATAAGTGTGATGCATAATTTGCTTTTTTAAAAATTTCAATATTGTTTCTGTAGATATTTTAAAGTTCGAATAACTAGTTTTGTAATGTGATTGTGCCCATAAAAAAAAAGATGGAACATCAATAATTGTCAATATCATAATTAAAATTAAATGTCTCCATAGTTCTATAGGCAATATGTCTCATTTTCTACCTTGCCTTGCTCAGTGGTGGATTCAGGTGGGGACCAATGCTAATCATCCTCCCCCTGAGGACACCTAAACTCACTATTGAACGTATGCTTTACCTCTTTGCTCTCATAATAAAAAAAAATGCAATGGATAAGACTCTTCTCCTTTGAACAATGTTGCTACAAAGAATGGTTCTTTAAATGCACTGTCATAACCCAACGCGTGTGCAAGCAACAATACTGGACAATAATGGATCATTAAAAAAAAAACATTCTGGGTAGCAACATCAGTCAAAGATAGATAGACTTCTCCATTGCATCTTTTTAAATGATGAGAGCAAACAGGTTAAGCATGAGTTCAATATTAAAAAGAAAAATGTTTAAAAAAAAGTGTCCCATTTGTAATAAAATGTTTTGTCATATTTATCACCCCTACCTTTAAACTTTTCCAGATCTGCCACTGTTTAAGTGAATGGAAGACTTCTGAAAATTTTATGAATGTTTTGCTAAATCCAGCTGGATTACTATGAAATAATATACCAAATGTATTCGTAATGAACATTGTTTTATTAGATGATATAAAATAACATTACATATTTAACCTGCTCTTTTTTTAAGTTGCATAGATATAATTGAATTATGGATTGAATAATTTGATATGAAATAGATGATTATAAATTTTGTTATAAATAATGAATATCATCAATCTAAACTTTGTATTATGTAGACAAACATGCCACTTTTTTTGTTTTAAAATATATTTTATATGCATCTCTAATTAATTTTGATCATAGGCCTACTCAGTATTGCATATATATATATATATATATTTATATATATATATATATTTATATTCATAGAAATATGTTAAAATTCAACATATTATATTTATTTTCTTTCATGTTTACAAGTATAACAGCAGCTGAACAAAAAACAAAGAATAGAAATCACTTAACAGTTTTTTTTTTCTTTTTCACAGGAGTGAAAAATTTTTAAGAAAATAGTCAGCATAATTGGCAACATTTCAAAATAAAAAAAAGGTATTAAATAACAGTTTTTAGTATTTATATATGTATATATATTGGCTACAGACAAGCTAAATATTGTTGATGAAAACACGTTGGCAAAATAACACAATGTGCGTCGTGAGAAAGGGAGAAAAAGTTGAAATAAATTAACATAGGCTGTCTAGCTGAGTACAGAGCACACAAATGAAAAGCCAAAAGTACAGTAACATGAACTATAAAAGTTTATTTTCTACATATAACTGGAAAAATTGTGGAGTGTCTGTTTTCTCTTTTATCACACCAGGGAATGAAACTGTAGGTATTTGAATTAATTTAGGACGACATAGTTGAGACATTTCTAAATCTGGACGTGAAACATTTTGATGCTAACTTTGAATAATAAGCTAATTATTACAAACTAGATATGAGAGAACTAATATTACATAGGTATCTTTTTAGGAAATATTTATTTTCTACATACATATAAAAGTAAGTGCTTATGTTACATCAGATAACTGATCAATAAAATATCAATATGTGAGGAAGAACATACTTTTTTTTATGAATTAGATATACATGGATGTCTGTAAAAATAATCTTTAATTGTAAAATATTTCCATACAATTTTTTATTTTCATTTTTCCTCTAGGCTTTAGTTACATAATGATTGGAGCCAAATAACAAGTCGAATAAATCTGTCAATAATTTTTATCCTTATATAAAGTTCACATGAAGAAAAATAGTGACATTTTTATCAACGTACTTTGAAATTATAAAAAAATAATTTTGTTAATTTCTCAAGTGAAAAGTAGTTTATATTATTACTTTCAGGACTTTCTGATAAAAGTCTATGATGCAGATTTAGTTCACTGGAACGGTTTCAAGGTAATAGAGTAATAATATGAACTTATGAATATATTTGCTTCAATAAACAAATGTTATTCATTACAACATACATTATATTGGTTTTAGTACTATTTGAGCTCAATGTAGATACATTTCATAGTATATAAACAGTTCACTTAATATATATGAACATTTGAAACCTTCACACTTCATATTAAAAATGCACGTAGAAACTACTGTAACTATTTTCACTATGAACTAATTGAGCATTCAGAAGTGTTATGATATATTATAAATGTCTGTGAGGAGTTAGTGTTTTTGCTTCATTTATCAAAAAGAAATATGTCAGTATAATAGCATGCCTTGCATTCCTGCTGTTACCTTCTGTTCTTCCAGAAAGAAGTGGGGAGTAATTTAATTTGAGTATTTTCTAAAATTTCTCAAGGTTTTGTTTTAATGGTGCACAAATCCATTAGTTTATTTTAATTATTTGAAATTATTAATTTTTCAGTTTTTACTAATGAACGTATTAAAACAAATTATTATGTTGAATGATTTTGATAAATATATAACAATAAACTGACATAAAATATTAGTTAAATTTTGATATATTGTTTCCAGTTGAATTACTAACTGCTTTATTCTTTCACTGAAAATATTTTAAATACAGTGCCCACATATTCATATTTAATTCAGATATTTGTAGTGTGATGCCATTATTTTCAATGTTATTTCTAAGCATTTCATTTAACTGATAAAATGCCCTCATTTTGCTAAAATTAGTGAGAGTTAAAAAAAGAAATTCCTATGCGGTATTAAATTATATACAATAATAGATGCGTATTGGTTTTTTGTTGAGGTTTTCATCATGTCAAATAAAGTCATACATGTTGTATTAAGCATATAAAATACCTAAGAAATGAGCAAAGCAGTGAAACTCACATATTTCAAATGAAGCTTAAAAAAAAAAAGTGTTGTCCAACTTTTCAACCTCAATATTTAAAACATGGCTTTTTATTGTGAGAAAAGGTATTTGTGTATGGTTAAGTTCAACCTGAAATTCCGGAAGTATTGTTATATACAAAAATAATTTTGTTTTCTGCTATGCTTTTATGTAGACTAATTTCATTACATCATTATCATTGAACATTTTATGTTGCTCATGGCTGTGAAAGAATTTTACCATGTTTTTGTGCTTAGCTTACTCATTTAAAGCTGTTAGGGGAAAAAAAAATCTCAATTACATTTCTAATATATTTTAGCTAACTTAGATTACTTATTATAGAAATGTACAAATAAAGGGTTATTAAACTAACTAAAAAAAGTATATAAATCATAGAAAAACCTTTCATTATATCTTATATAATAAGCCTTTCATTTGCATGTGCCTTAAACATAGTAATAACATATAAAAAGTAAAATTTTTAAAAATTATTCTGCTGTTAATTTCTCCTCTGTTAAATAGTTTTTGTTTAATGTTAAAAAATGTGGTAACCAATTTTATGTTAATGCTATGCATAATTTTGCTTTTAAAATATCACTAATCCAGTTCTATGTCTTTCTGTATTGATAGGAACATATTCTAAATTGCAACTTGTATCTCATAATGAGTCAACTAGTTCAAAAAGAAAAATATGATTTGTAAACATAATAAAATAGTTCAGAAGTAAATATGATTTGTAAACATAAATTAAATTGCTTGCAATCCTAATCATTATGTTTAAATTTTGATGAAATTTTTTTTCATTTCATTGTTGTCCAATAAAAAATGAAATTTGAAATGCAAAACTGTTTAATAGACATTTTAAAAACTCATTTATGATTATCACTCTGTTTCGTCAGTTTGATCATTTTTATAACTCTTCACGACTAAGTAAATTTTTATTTAAAGGTATCTACTGCAAATATAGATTTTTTGGGGCAAGTTACTTGACATCACAGGCAGGGACAAAATTAGAGGTGGGCAAACAGGGCACATGCTCCGTGCACCATGTTGAGAGGGTGCCAAAATTAGTAATGGTTCCAAGGAAAAGAGAGTCAATTCAGATTTAAGAGTCAATTCAAGGTTTGCCTGGTGCCATGCTGAGGGAGCACAAAAATTAAGATTTGTCTTAGGTGATTCCTAAGTCCTAATTGCAGCACAGATCACTGGGGTTTGAAAATCAGAATTCAGAACTTCATTTCAACCAATCTAACCTTTTAAACCCACTAGCTATCTCATCAGAGAGGCAAACATCATATTGCTTAAGGCTGTTCTTCGAAAAAAAAAGAACTCTGTTTTTAGTCTTGGTACACAAATTGAAATAAACTAATAACACCATGGTCTCCAAAAAATTCCAGATGGTTCTTCATAAGCTGTTTTACATACTACAATAAACGAAAACACTGTGGCTTTTGTGAAATTTTCAGAAATAATTCTTAAACATGGATTTGAGCTGCAAGATTTTTTGAAGAGTGGCACGCTTTGCGAAAATTTCCGATTTTGAAGAATGTTTTCTAAAAGTATTGAAACTGATACAGATTGGCCTGTCTTCGCAGTATCTAATACAGCTTGTAAAGAGACAGTTTCAAAATTTTGAAGTGCCTGGCATAATTAGTTTATTTGTAATTATGTACCAAAATCACATGATTTTTTCGAATAACACCGTTAATTCTTTGTGCAGTATTCTCTGAGGAGGTAACTAGGATGGTCTGTCTTCTTGTATGGCGGACTCGTAGTGGCAGATCCAAGGAAGGGTATGTGGTGTCTATGATTAGATTGCACCGTCCTTGAGTGCATTTAAATTCATGTTTATCCTGTAAGTTATCATAATTAAAAAATGCAATACAGAAGATTCTCTGACAAATGTTGCTTCCCAGAATGGTTTTTTTTAATGCTTCATTGGAACTCTGTGAATGTGCAAGTACAATGCTGGGTTCCAATGGGCCATTCAAAAAGACATTCTGGGCAGCAACTTCAGTCAGAGAAGAAAAATCTTCTTTGCTGCATCTTTTTAATGATGAGAGTGAATAGGTGCAACATGCTTTCAAAATTAAAAATTAGCAGGCATAAAAAATAGTGACTTTTTTTTAATGCTTCATCCTACTTATTGCCCCATCCTTGAAACCTATCTTGATCCACTACTGAAGACTTGTGACTTTGAAACACTTTCCATTGTCTTAGAAAATTTATGTAGCTTAAACCAGATCAAATCTTTGTAAATAAATAAGAAATTTGATATATTGGGATTAATGTTAAAGAACTATTCATGTATGCTATTTGTAGGATTCTTAATACCAAAAATTAAAATCAAAATTTTACAGATAGAATACATATTCTAGTGCTATTTCAGCACTAGAATAATAGAAGTGCTATTTCAGCACTTCTATTTGATATCTGGAGGGCACATTTTTATATTTAAGGTTTGATGAAATCACCCCATTCTTCCAATTTTCTTTCTAACATGAAATTGAGTGTTTAATATTAGTAAGCAAATTTAAATCCAAGAAAAAACATTAACATCAGATCTAAAATATAAAAATTAACAAGGTAAATTTGATGAAAATTGGCATTTCTTAGCCTGTTGAAGTTTCATTTAATTGTGTGATAAAGAGAAAACAAGTATTTCCTTTTTTTTTTTTTTTTTAAATTTCTGTACAGGCGCTGAATTCATTACCTAAAACACTTCAAACAGTATTGATCTAGCTTTACATTGGATTAATGAACAATCTAATCAGAGTTCCTCTCCAACAATATACAAACAAGCTAACTGTAGTTGCATTCAACATTTTTTTTTTTTTTTTTTTTTTTTTTTTTTGCTTTTTTTCAAATGTGTTTCTGTTTTGTTTTGTTTTTCATTGAGCAATGCATCTGTTATTGCTCTGTCTTGACAAAGCTGACAGTTCCTGCACAAAGTATAAGATTCCCCGAGACGTCAAGTTGTCTATCTCTGTCCAGCATGACGTGACGAGGGGTGTTTTATTATACAACTCCAGCACCGAAGACTGCAGAGAAATTTAAGCACAATGTGCTTTTGGCACGTGTAAGGCAGTGAGACACTGAGAAAAAAATTTTTGAGTCTGGTCCTGAAGCATCAACGAGTCTACTTCAAACAACAAGTATGCAACACGCAATGATAAATTCCAGGTTTCTGCTGCATTCTTTGCCTTGCTGCAAAGAAAGGACCTCTGTTTGAGCAGTGATTTTTTTCTTTTTTTTTTTCGCTCGTATCTTCCTTGACTGCAGCAGACACCAATGTAATTTTCTGTACAGATTCTTATACAATGAGGCTTCTGATAAATGATGTCTCATAAAATCCTGATGTTTTTTTAGTTATATTTTTGAATGATATGGAGTTAAAGTAAAGTTTAGTTGTCTGCAAGCACCAAGACAGAAGCATTAAATCACCCATGAAAAGGTATGTATACAATCCTTCTCTCATGAAAGGAAGAAAAAAAAATGTGGAGGATTGTATTTTTTATAAAGACAATCATAACACATTATTCATTTTGGAACTAATTTGTGCAACATAGTGATGTACATAAACTAATTCATACAAACTTTCAAAAAATTTCATCTTTCATAATTCAGACTGGTTTAAATGTTATCAACACTCTTTTGCACATAATTATCACAGCTGCAAAAACACTTTAGTAATAATTTTTGTTTTATTTATTGTTTGTTAACTGAAGATTTAATTATGCTATTTAAAAACAACCATAAGTAACAATTTTGTTTGGCATACCAATTCATATATAACTGTTTTCACGTACTAGACCAAAAATCTTGAGACTTCTGAATATCCCTGAATACTAGAAGATATTAAATTGAAATGGAAAGAACTTGCACATGGTTTATTCACATATGCTTGCTTCAAAGTATACCGTTGATTGATGACAATCCAGGATTATACAACATTTTTGGTCCTTAAACTAATTTCTATCAGAAAACTGGAGCAGTTCTGTTACATGTATGTAGTTTTTGCTCCATGTGCATCATCTCTTTCCCTGAGTTCTTCAAATATAAGTAACAATAAAAACTAGACACACTTTACTGTGTCATTGCCAATGGTATCAAGTACTTGATATATCATATTGTTAAGGTGAAATGAGAAACAAAATGTATGACTTTTTTATAAAAAAATTGATGAGTCAAGTTTTTTTTAATTCTAACTATAAAAATTATTTTTCATTTTATTTAACTCAAGCATGCTAATGTTATGAATTCCCTGCCCCCCTTTATAATTCCACTGCTGGCAGTAATCAGGAGAAGTTAATCATTGCTATACTTTTATATATCCTAAGTCTATTTCTACAATGTAAAAAAAATCAGAAAAGGCTGAATGAACTTTCTTTTCCAATTACTGCAACAAATATGTAAAAAGGTTATGACGATTTTTTTAAAAATGGAAGCTGTTGTTTCCATTGTTCAGTGTTTCTGGTTTCAAAGTAACACCTTTCTAAGAAATAAGGTGTACTCTGCATTTAAAGCACTTTTTTCTGTGAGTGCTTTGTGCTAGTTTGATGAAAATACACACTTGAGTCTATTATAGTAAGCTTAAAAATGTTTTGATATTTGTACTCTTTATCTGTAACCTAGAAAAAACAAAACAAAAAAACTCTGGGTATATTAACAATATGCAAGATTTCAATCAGAACTACGTAGTGAAATTCTCTTCTTTTCTTTTCTTTTTTTGAGCACAGTCATTGTGAAAGTAGTTTTTTGATCACTTGTGTAAAACAACATCACAAATTGCAGATTATTATGAATTTGTTTTTACAAAAAAATACTCATGTTGGGGTAGTAGTAGTATCAACAGAGATCTCATATCAATATCTGTGTCTTTTGCATTAAGTCAGTACATCATCTATCTACCTCTAGTAAGAATAGAGGAATTATATTTGTTTTTTAAGTGTATATATAGAAATAATATTTATTTCATGATGACTAATTAAAGGTGAATGAACAAATGAGGTGGGGTTTAAAGGATGCTGTGGTCTGTCCTATTCTTCTCTTTATAGGTGTGTTCCTATATCCGGAGAGACTGGACGGAATAAAATGCTGTGGGAGGTGGGCATGATATATCCAGCTTTTCATCTAAATGGTGATGACTGGGCCATCGGAATTTGGCTCCAAGCTTCCTTCGTCGAGTTAGTCTTTTTTTTTTCCACAGAAGGAGATGAAAATTTGGTAAATGCCATTTTTTTTTCTCCAGTACCACTGCAAAAAACTTCAGAGCTTTACTGAGTATATCTGCCTTCCCGACAGGTATTAAAAAAACCTTCCTGGGAAGGAACTGATTGCAGGCTAAGCCTAAGACAGTAAAAGTCTTCTAAAGTTCAGTAATGTTATACTTGATATTCGGCTTTTCTGGTATCTGAAACAAGAAACAAGAATTGCAAGTTAACATAGAATAACATAAGTTGGTTGGAATTGTGTTTAACTTGATTAACTAAACAAAATGCAAAATACAGTGTGCAGAATTGTTAATTAATTTATGCAAATTATGAATGACTGGCCAGAAATAAAAAGGGAAAGTTATATTAACCCCTTAACTGCCATTTCAGAGCTATCTCCCCTCCCCGATTCAAAAAAGGAAAGATTCCAAAGCTGTCAGCCTATTACTAAGGAGCAACATATTTCTGAGGAATGTATTTGAATAAGGTGCATTTATATATATATATATATATATATATATATATATATATATATATATATATATACACAGATATATATTTATATTCCTGGGGACAGTTAAAGCCTTGACTGTACAAAGTGTATGCAACAAGGTATGCACTGTATATGCAACAAGGGCAGTTAAGGGGTTAAGTAGATGATTCTATACATCTCTAAAATATGGTGCGAGGTGGTATTTGAAATTTTATATAAAGCCTCCTGTTTTAACATACTTAGCTGAATGAGCTTTAAAATAGCATCCTAATATATTTGTTTTAGAATATTTTTATACTATGTGTATTAGAAAAGAGAACACCAGTGTATTGGGAGTTTATGCAAAGTTTGTTTTCTCTCCATATGGTGGTTGGAAAGGAATGATAATTTTACAAATTGGCCATTGAATAAATAGTTATAGTGATTTTTTTTTGTTTGTTTGTTTATTGATTCTAGCTTCTTATATTTGATACTAAACTGTTAATATGTTAATTTAATTTTTTCTTTTGAAAGTTACGTGATTCATGTTTAATTTATAGCTTGAATATGAATTTATTGCATGACTGACCATATGACTGCTTTTAAGGGAGAGAGTTATCTTCATCTTTCAAATATTTTTGTACTACAATAATATAGTATGCAATAAAAATATTAACAACGCTAGTGGCTAGAGAGGGGATTGAGGTTCCACCTGCCCCATGTTTAATTGTTTAAGCACTCATGATTAATTCTCGTTATGAGGATATATATAGTCAATATTTAAAAAATGTAGATTGGTGAAAATGTGTAGAATTTTGTAATTTTTTATGTTTTATTAATGCCATCATTTTTGTTATTAATGATATTTATTTTTACTTTGCAGTTTTTGATACAATATGTAAATATTTGACTAAGCTGTGAGCCTCACCATGGTGCAATGGTTCTGTCACTAGAAATGGTAGACGGGCGAAATGTGAAGGTCCCAGGTTCGGGTCCCATCGCACCCGTCGACCTAACTGTTCGGAGTTTTCTGTGGTTTTCTCTGAAACTTAGCATCAATATGGGTTAGGACCCCTTAGAAAGACCCCCCACATAGGGCACCCCACCCATAGGCCTAGATCCCTCGTGCAGATAATTGGCCTTAATCCTACGACGACGACGACATGACTAAGCTGTGTGGGTGGAAACTAGTAACTCTGCAAATGAATGGAAAAATGATGCTCTCTTTCAAAGATATGAAGGTAATGTATGTAGAGGATTGAAAAGTATTAAATTTTTTAAAATGTTTGTTTCTTACATCAACAAAACACCATCAGTAGTATGATGGTTAAAAAAAAACTGATTTCATTTTTATGATAGTTTATTAAACAGATTTAGCTTCAGTAAAAGTTTTCATAATTTATTCTTTTATTCTGAAATGTTACATATGACTCCTCTTGTGTAAAGGTGGTTTATTTTTAAATTTTCTTCTTTTTTTACATAAAAATTCAAGTTTGTACAATATTAGCGACCGTCACTTCTAACTTTCATCTTTTATTTGGGCACAATTTAAAGCTTTAGTAATGTTTCATTGACTTTATGACCCAGTAGTCACTATCCAATTCGGATATACGAGACTTGAACCCTCTGATGTAGAGGGCGAACTTCCACATTGGGGTACACATCCAAGTAGGAGTCTGTTTATCAGCTAAGACGATCTGGGCCCATGGAAGAGGGACTAGAGCTCTTCACGGATGGGTCCAAGATCAACGGCCAAGTCGGATCAGGATACGTACTCTACCGTGACCATCAGAGAGTGGCTGATGGTCATTTCAGGTTGTCGGACAATGGAAGTGTGTTCCAGGCCAAACTCTTTGCAATCCTGAATGGTCTGCAGAACCCACTATGCCGGAGCACAGAAATTGTGGATATTTATACAGACAGCCAATCCTTACTCCAGTCTCTTTCAAAGCTGAATTGCAGAAATGCAATAGTTGCAGCGATCTACTCTGAGATCGGAGATAGGCGGATCCGTTTCCACTGGCTGAAGGCACATGTCGGAACCTGGGGGAACGAGAAAGCCGACGCTCTGGCGAAGAGTGGAACTCGGAGACCCTCAGTAGATGAAAGAGTAAAGAGTTCGCTTAGGAGTATGAAACACTCCATGAGGATTGAAGCCTGGAAATTGTGGCAAAAAAGGTGGGAAGAGGCAGATGTCGTACGTTTTACGTTTTCTGGTGGTTTTCCGAAGGTGAACAAAAAGAGAACTTGGAAAAGTAGGAAGGTGAACTGGGTCGTGACAGACCATGGTCCCTTCCTGGCCTATTTTCGAAGGTTCTTCATGAAGGAGACAAGGAACTGCAACTTCTGTAGCCTGACAACTCCCACCAACAACTTGCATATTGTGGTTCACTGTCCAGGGCTGGAAGAACTGAGAAATCAGTTTTGCCCGAAGTTGGATGCCTCGACATTCAATAACTATGTGCGGAGTGATAAAGGGTGCAAGGCCCTGACCCACTTCTTAGATGCACTAGGAGACTCATTAAGTTAAAGGACAACTTAGAGAAAAGAGTAAGCGCTCTCCCCTAAACCAGGGACAGCTGGAAGGGGCTAGATACTGGTGGTGCATGTATCTTATCAAGATAAAATACTGGTAGTGCATGTATTTTACTTTTAGAGGTGCATATTGCTGAAATACTGGTGGTGCATGTATTTCTTATTGGAGATGCTTATAGTTCAAATACTGGAGGTGCATGTATCTCCTGTTGGTGGTGCATATAGTTCGAAATACTGGTGATGCATGTATTTCAGGAAAACCGTGTTAACACCATGACAATCCAAACTTTTAAAGGGTTCTTGCAAGCCACGCACAAGCATAGAGCAAAGAACTAACAGGTGAACCAGGTTGAATGGAAGGCGAGCCCTTCCGACTGTGGTTGTGACCTCCTTCCTGTCTTAGGATAGAAAAAGTTTGAGTGTATATGTCGCGAAAGTTTACACATGCTTATTGGTGTCCTGATATTTTTCCATCCATGTGGCGGTAGTTGTAGTGACAACGGGTGGACAATGGGCTGGGCTTGTCCTGGCCTGTTGGTCTGGGTGCCAATCGCTGCGACCTTCTTTATGGGGCTGCAGGTAAAGGTTACCATTTGCCACCCGCTAGGCCAAACCCTGCACAACCTGATGAGGTTTCTTTATGAGACTCCTCGAGAGGGATGCTTGAAGCGGCGACCCATTGGTTCTTCCTGGGGAGTATCCCTGTGGAGGCTACCAATCGTGTAATGCTCAACATAGAGCGGGTGCACGTACTGAAATAGTCTCCATAGTCTCGTTACTATAAAATAATCATATTTTGACATTTTTCGCTGCTATTGAGGAAAGTATAGTATGCCAGCTTTAGCCAAATTTTCTGTTTTAGTAGATTTCTAAATGGAATGATTAATACAAAGGGCTGTGTGAATATTTAAGTTTTTTTAGTTATTTATTTGTATAGACAAGGTGTCTCATTTTGCAAAATCATTTGCTGCGCTCTATCTCGTCTTGCCGAATTCTCTGCTTGTTGTTGAGCTCTAACTGTGTGATATGTTGTGCCGTTAAAAGTAATGAGACGCTTTAGATTTTTTTGGAATGTGGAATTCTAGAAATGAAATTTTGAATTTTTTAAACAAATGTTTATATTTTCGTGAATATACAATTCTACAGCTAACAAAATGCATGCAGAGATTGCTCACAACAGGTAAACTATACTGCTAAAGTTATGGCTCATTTCCAGCTTTTTGTAAGATACAAGATGAACCAGTTTTTTTTTCTTTTTCAATGACTTTTTTTGGTTGCCAAAATTGACCCATGACTAAATCACCATTGGGAAGTCCAAATTCCTATGCATTCATCTGGTATTTCTAAAAGCACAAGATTAGTACAATGAGGTAGAAGCAAAGGCACATCATAACTACAATGAATATGATGACAACAGGGCCGGTTTTAGGCATTTTTTTGGCCTAGGCGAGATCTGATTTTACGCCCCCTCACATAGAACGCTGGTTTTACGTCCCCTCCTCTCATTTGCATGGGCCCCCATTAGGAGGAAGGCAGAGCATTTGCTCCCTCCCCCATTACACATGGATCATTCATCATGAGATTTAGCATATTAGATTATGATGTAAACAAAAGGGAATCAAAAAGCAAAATCGGTATTCCAATTGTTGAAATTTGACACCCTCTAGAAATTTTTTTTAAAGTTTGTCCTCTCCAAAAAAAAATTCGTATGGTCGCCCATGCTCATTTGCTTTCCTTCTTACTTCCTCTAAATGAGAAAAGTAATTGAACCCTTACCTTAAATAACTGTAGCACCACATTTTTAGATAAATCGCCGATATGATTCTTTAAATTGCTACATGTTCCTGATAAATTAGTATTATCTAATGTGTATACATGTGAAAATTTGTCTATCTGTGTTAATACAAATCCACATCGTCTGATTGATCGGCTTGCAATTTTGCACAGATTTGTAAAACAGCATGGAGAAGCTCATAGATGACTTCATAATTTCGAATATCTACCAGTTCTCGTCTGAATTGTGTTATGGCAAGCCTACACAAGAGGAGAGGTGCCTTGGTCGAAGGACTTTTTTAAGGGGCTCTAATGCGTATTCTAGTTACATTTGGAGGAAACCGATGAAAACACTTCAACCGCCTACCATGCTTAGTGGCTTATCCACTCAGACACTACCAGTTTACGGATTTTTAAAGAATTTTCCCAAGTATCACCTTTATAAAGCTTCTCCAACGATACGCTGGCCATTAAATCTGAACAATATGAGATTTTTTTCATGTAAAGATAGGAATAAAAAGCGAGATTGGCATCATTTTGATGTAATGAATCATCTAAAAGTTCCATAAAAGCAAGTAAAAGATTTCGTGTGCTTAAACAAAATAAATGAAATAAAGAAAGCAATTCTCTCCGTGCGAAGACCAGGGACGGATCCAGAAATTATTCAAGGAGGTGGCGATTTTGTACCTGAAACAGGGGGTGGGGGGTGGAATTCACAAAATCATTTTATAATTAATTAATTAATTACACCAATTATGGAATTAATTATATTATTGATAAAATCTGTGTATGAGCTATGATTAAAAAGGACGGGGGGTGTAGTACCTGCCATACACCCCTTAGAAAAAGGCTACTTAATTTTCATTATACTTTCATAATATATTTTAACAAATTATAACAGAGTTTTGGACTTCGCCCAGGAGGGATGATCGTCCCCCCCACCGCCCTCCCCTTGGATCCGCGCCTGGAAGACTGGGCCATTTGCTAGTTCCTGATAAAAGTGTGCTCAGCGATTAATAAGCCACTTCATTTGTACATAAAAAAGTCTTTTTAAAATTTGCCTATTTAAATAATCGCTGTATTTAAATAAATTTATACTAATAAATCTGACATTTATTTCAATTTTTTGTTTTGAATCTTTATAATTATAAATACTCAATAGTTTTGTATCATAAATGTGCAAGGGGTGTTATAAAAGATTGGTAATTAATTACATAACTAATTTCAAAGGAGCCCCAGAGTAATATTTGCGGGGGGGCCTCCGACTTTTGCAGTAAGCCACTGGCTTTAGTTTAGAAAAAATAATACAGGGTTATTCAGAATTCCCCCCGGGATTTCGAAGCGCTATAGTGACAAAACTAAGAAAGAACATTTGAAAGAATACAGAAACAATTCAAGTTTTATTTACATAGCTTACAGGGGTGTTCTATGTGTCAAACCTTGGTCACATTGAGCAGTGTGAACATTGAGAAGAATTTAGACTTGATATCTGCCGCATCATGAAGCGAGAACGGATTATGGGGGGGGGGAGGCGGAGGGGCTACCGGCCCGATTGGGAAAAAAATTTAATGTAAAAGATCTTATTTCACTTCCATAAAATGGATGTATATGTCAATCATCTAACTAACCACCCCCTACTCGACAAACTAACGGCCCACCCTCACCCCCCAACAAAATTCCATTAATCCGTCGCTGCCACGAACATTTCACAAATTGCACTGTTGTGAAATTTCTTTCTCCAATAAAGTCAACTTTGTTGCTTTATTCTTTTTAGTTTTTTTACTATAGCTCTTCGAAACTCCGGAGGGAATTCTGAATAACCCTGTATAATTTTGGCACTTAAATATAAGTAAACTAAGTATTGAGACTTAAACTTCTTTAACGTGTCCTTTTAAAATCTGTTCTATACATTTTGAAATAAACGGTAAACCTGTATCAGTATGGAGATTTCAGGAAAAATTCTTAAATTTAAAATTTTGTTAAAAGTGACACTCTTCTAAAAACTTTGGTGAGAAAAAAAGAGTTTATTAAGTATCATTTATATTATAATTTATTACTTAGTTTATAAAAACGTGTAGAAGTACTATATGTTCTTATAAAGAATAAGCCTTCGGGAGCTATGAACGAAACAGAAAAATTCTTAGACAAATTAAAGAGGATTCCTTTTTAAAGGACTATTCTTGAAAAACGAGTCGTATTTATTTCAGAGGAATTTTCCCATACGCTTTTGCGAATAATTTTTTTTTTTTTTCTGATTCCAAAAGTTTCACAATCACAACTTGCATAGTTTATCAGAAAAATTTACTTATTTTAATATTGGCGGTAATTGCGGAGATCAGTCTTATGGAGTGGAATCTTCCTCTGATCAGCATGATCTTTCGGAAGTTCATACCGCGAAGGAATTTGGTTTATTTATGATCTGAAAAATGTCTCTCATACCTCCGAGTTAAAATCTTCTACCTTCACCTCTGTGCTTAGTTTCCAGTAAATGAATTCTTACTATTCTATAGACACCATGGGCGCCAGCAGCATAGGGCAAGGGGTGCACTCCCCCCCTGTATTTTTGTAGGCAGTGTTTTCCCTTGGCATGGGCAAATATTCTGGCGGCGCCCATGATAGACACATTTATGTTTTGTCCTCTAAAATATTAGAAAAATTCTATTTAAACATCCTGTGATCCGGTTGATTTATGCCCCCTCTTCTGCTTGCGCCCTTGACAAGGGCTATCCCCGCCACGACCCTCCTTAAAAAACGATTCTAGGAGCTGCGAACTCAGGAATTTGAAGCATTCCTCAGTTACAATTCACAAGGGTGTAGAAAATGCTAAATAAAAATTTTTGTTAAAGCAGGGGCGTCAAGTCTAACACATTTCCCTTTTGCCAAAAAACTTAACAAATCCCTTTTACAAAAAACTTAAGGCTGAAGCTTTTCACAGCTGTAATTCACAGGGGGGTAGAAATGTCTAAATTAAACATTTTTGTTAAAGCAGGGTGTCAAAATTGGACACATTTCCCTTTTGCCAACACGATAAAACACTGCAAAAATTTACTTTTTAATTTATTTTTCCGTTCTTGTGAAATGACTTTGACGATTTCTTTGTCGCCCTCGCTCTAGAATATATTATGATTTGCCAGAGCGTACTAAGGGAGTGAAATCCGAAATATACTGTGTTTACTCGCGTAACAGTCGCACTTTTTTTTGCCAATTTTTCATTGTTAAAGTGTAGGTGCGACTATTATGAGGGGAAATTTTCTATATCATAATATTGTAATTTTAAAGCAATTTTTTTCTGCTTCAAAACTGGGGTGCGATTATATGAGAGGTTGACTATTACGCGAGTAAACACTGTATCTTCCTTTGAAACTTTTTTTTAGCATGATCTTTGAAATTTTATACTGTATAGAAATTTAGTTTACTTAAGCTCTGAAAAATCTCTGTCTACTGGAGTGATATATATCTGTTTACTGTTTAATTTGGAAACAGTAGTGTAGCCCGGTGTAACCTAGCAGAACCGTCCGAATTATGCCCCCCCCCTTCTGCAGATTCAACAACTTAATAATTCTTTAATTCCCGGAATCAGAGGCGGGAAGTGGCATTTCAGTTTTTCATTTGGGGGTGCGAGATTTGGTGTTCTAAAATCCAGGATATGAAATAAATAAAATGCTTGTTAAATTTGGGGTGCGACTGCGTCCCCTATTTGCCGCCCTTGTCCGAAATCATTATAGTAATAAAATCCCATCCTTTCCTCCCCCCTACAGATGTACTATTTTGGATAAAACGGAAAAAAAGAAACACTAATTAGAAAAAATATTTAAAACTCGTGATCCTTCTGATTTTGCACCCCCTCTTCTGTTTGCGCCCTAGGCGAAGACCGTCCCCGCGGTAACCTCGCTACGGCCCTCATTGGAAAGCCGATTCTAACGGCTGAGAAAAACTTAGGAAGCAGAAATATCCCAGAATTTTAATTCACCGGGGCACAGAATTGTCTAAAATTAATATTTTTGTTTAAGCAGGGGCTAACTTAATGAAAAAGACACTCGATTTTGTGTGGCTTTGTTCAAAATTAATTATAGCTTGTCTGTTTTGGTGTATATTTTTGCGGCATTTCTTTTAAGTATAACGGGAAGGAAGGTAACTTTAGAAACCATTTCTCTAAACATCCGGATAAGATCTGCAGTAAGGTGGCAGTGACAACTCGAAATAATTATCGAAGGTAATGAATCAACAGGTTCAAAGACCACCCCTTCCGACCATTCAGAGGATGTACGGAAGAAGGTAATTTAGCATAGCCTGGAGGTGGAGGCCTGAACATTCAGTGGACATCTGGACGTTTCCCACGAATGAAAAACGAAGCGATCAAAGAACGCTTCCTGACAATACACACCGGAGACTTCAGGAGTGTCTAAAAGTATTTGTGATAATAATACTGTTTAAAAGCATGATGAGAGCAGTCAGTACGCCTATCTGAAAAAAAAAGGAAAATGTTGGGAAATACGAAAAAAAAGTTACATTTGGCGCCCCTCGATAGAAACTTAAGCGTAGGCAACCGCCTACATCGCCTACGCCTCAAACCGGCCCTGGATGACAAGTATTTTAGAGGGAAAACTTGTTAGTTAGTCATGAAATTAATATTTGGAATTTCTAGATTCCACATTGAAACTGGGGATTGTGATAGAAATTATCTGTGTCAATGGTAAGTAAAAGCAGCTATTCTCTTATACCAAAAAAAGAAAAAAAAAATGTGTGAGTAGTGTTGTAAACTTATATACATTTTCTCATCAGTATATGCATTGTATCCAAAGATTAATCTCTTCACCAATGAATTGATATGTGTTGTTTACTTGAACAAATGTGCTGTAATTTATTAGACAGAATTCTTGCTTTTTATGACTTTTAGTATCTGCAAGTGAAAATATTCATCAGTTATTAATACTTTATAATATTTCTCATAGAAAATATTGTGTGCACATCATGAGCCTAAAAGATGAATTAAATCTTAATAGAGAGAACTGGTGAGACAATAATTTAATTGGAAACAATAAGTTCAATATATGTGTTAGAGTATAATCTGATGGTTTTGGATGTCTTGATTTTGAAGCTTACTTTATGCTCTGGCTACATAGATTTTGCCAAAAGACTTTGTTACCGGATTACTTTATGCTATTTAAAATAGAAATGCGAAATGAATGTTGACTGTTTTTTTAATAAGTCATTATTTTTGTAAGCAATAGTTAGTTAACTCTGATATGTATAAGTTTCTTTAATATTCTTTTTGAATGCATGCCTTTTAAAAATGTAATCAGTAATTTAATTCCTGAGATTAATTAAAATTAAAATAATTTCATATATTTTAATTTGTCAAACTATTTAAATTTTCATTTTTGGTTGGATTTAACCGTTTATTTAATGCTTATTCTGTATTTTGTGGAAGATAAGCTGAAATACGCTGAATCATTAGTGTGTGGAGGGTGTCATTTGTACAATATTTTTGATTGAGTGCTTATAATTAACTTTATGGAAATATTTCTTCATAGAATTTTTATTTTGAGACTGATGTGCAAAAAAGTTTATTTACATTTATTAAATTGGAAGAGTTTGTTTAAAAAAAAAAAAAAAAAATGTATAAAAATTTTTAGATGTAAAATTTTTTACATCAATAACTTTTGATAATGCAATTCACAAATTTAAGGGTAATTGTAATTATTATTATTTTTCCAATTGTTTTTCATAACGAAGGGGCAGAATTTATTTATTTTTGTTATTTTGTAAATAGAGATGTAACGAATAGTGATTTGGCCGAATAGCCAAATATCGAATATTCGACCAATAGCTCAGGCCAAATATTAAATTTTTAAAAATTTCATTTTAATTGTAAATAAAATGTTGCTTTTCAAATTTGTAATTAAATACTAAATAAAGACTAATTAAAATTCTTTTTATATTATTTGTAGGTATTTAAAAACACACAACAGTATATTATCAGTAAAAGTAAAAAATCTTGGTCATGAAAAAATATCTTTTACTAAGTTAAACACTAATAGCAGCATAATTATATTTTGAGATATTCATAATTTAACAATTATACTATGGTAAATGTGATGAATCTGGTAATTATACATCACGCTTTGAGTTTTATAGCCTCTGGACAAACCGTATGTAGCAGATTTTCAAAATTATGTTTGTTATTGAGGATCTGACAAGATTCCTCCTACCCCACACTCAGTGGAAAACCAAGTCAAGTAGTGTCACCAAATCGAAAAGTCTGCATTTCTATAATATTATTAAAAAAATTAATTATTTTTCATTCAGCTTAAAATTCAGTGACTTGGGATAATTTATAACATGAAATTTACAGATTGAAGTATAACTAAGCAATATTATTTGTAAATGCATTTAACAGTACATGTTAAAAATATTTTTTTCTCTTTGTTCTGAAATTATTCAGCTGAATATGCAGAAATATTTAGCATAATATTTGTCCAGTATTCAGCTTACCAAATATTCGACAAAACAGCCGAATACCGAATAGTGGAAGAATATTCGTTACATCCCTATTTGTAAAGATGTTTTTAATTGTTTTATATTTTCAAAATTACCATAAATATATTTTTTGTAATATAAAATGGCAAAAAATTTTAATTTTTTAAGGTATTATTTTGAACTTAGGCATAGTGAATAGTGTTCACTTGTTAAAATTAATTTATATAGTTTAAGATACAATTACGTCTAAATTAGCTGTATTAATCTGTTATAATTTTTGTACTAGAAACATTTTAAAGTATTTAGTCTTTTATGGGGCCATATCATCTGTATTAATCATTGCTTGAGCTATAAATTTTAGAATTTTCTAAAATTAACATGTTCCCCTTTTTATAGTAATCTATTCCTTTAAGATTAATTGAAATTTTTGCATGCATACAAAATTCAACTATGAAGCACTATTAACTATAAAAAGACACTGTGTAAAATTACTTTTAGAACACAAACTTTTAAGGACCACATTCCTTTTAACAACACATACGGGCATAATAAAAATTAATTATTACATAAAATACAATCCAATTCTTTCAAAACTTGTTATTCTAACAGATGACTACAGAAAAGAAATGTGGCACTGCATCTAAAAGAGAACTGGTTTTTAAATATACAGCATAAAAGTTAAACAACTGTCAAAACATCTGAACAACCATCTTACAGACAGTTTGATATTAAAATGCTACATAATTATTTGACAGTTATTTAAAATAGCTCTTCATTTGTATTAAAAGATATATAAAAAATATGCTGACCTTACCTATAGGACAAGCTTCCTCAATTGCTATTATGCATAGAAAGAAAACATATATTCAGAACATGTTTAATACTTCATTGGTTAAATAAGTTTTTAAGACATGAGTATACAATGAAAGCTCACTATTTTAAATTGAATATAATGGTAATATTCATTGCATGTTTGCATAAATGGATTTGTAAACCAGCTAAAGGTTGCACAGGAAATTATTTCTAAATTATGTTACACATGAAGGTAGCAGGAGGCACTTTTGAGAGAGCTCTAAAATATTTTAACCCTTTGAAGCACAACTATTTCCCAATACTAAAAAAGGGCAGCCGTTGCCATTGCTTGATTTATCTACCAGCAACATGGTAGACAATCAAATTGTTCATCCCGTGCCACAGATCTATAGACCATTTTTGACAAATGTTGGCTGGCTGTGCATGCACAGCCAGCTAGTATGCAATGAACAATTCAATTGTCCACCATGTTGTTGGTATATAAATTGAGCAATGGCAATGACTGCCGTTTTTTTCAGCATTGGTCAGTCTGTCCAGTTCTTCTTCTATATCAAAATACTTCTATCATATTCTTCCAGTTTTCAGCAGATGCCAGTGCTGTTAAAAATAATCCTGACAACTTTACAAATAATCGACAATTTTTACGGGAAATGATGTGCTAAAGAGTAAAGGATTCTCTTGTAACTATGTCATCCTCAAGTATTTTTATAGAATTCAAATTTATTCTTCGTGACTGACAACAATCAAAACATCAGAGTTTTGTGTCCTCATGGTGAGGACACCACATGCTAAAGGGTTAAAAGCTGCAGCTTTCTTTGAGCTGAAAAGCAAAACTCTGTTCTTTAGTTCTGGCTGCAGTATAACCTTTGGTTACAATTTTATCATTGAAATTTTGTTAATAATTTCAAATTTAATCTTGTGATCTCAGTATGTCTATTACTTTTTTAATGCAAAAACTGTTTCCAACTGAAAGTTTGCATGAGTTTTTATATCTTTGAAGAACATAAGAATCTTGCAGTTTCAAAATTCAAATTAGATTTTCAAAATTTTAGTTTTAAAGTAATTTCTGATAGTTTTTCTCATTTCAAATTTAACAACTCCAAAAGTACTACTCACAGAAGAACAATTAACAACCAAAAATTCAAAAAGAAATTCATTACACAAAGCTAATTTGAAACCTGTGACCTAATAACCATACAATTTTTTAAGTGTACTATATTTTAAGATGATATTTAAAAACTATACTACCAAAATATTCAAGTTCAGAAATTAATATGAGGTAATCATAATTTTTATTAGGGAATTCTACTAGGGTATTTTATTTGGGAAATTTGTCAACTTCTGGCCTTTTTAAACAGCGAACTATTAAACCACTCATGCACTAGTTCCAATGTTATAATGCCTTGCTTGCGATATCAACCAGCGTATGACATTTTAAAAATTACTAATTTTAGTATGGACTTAACTGTTAATAAAATCAAATTTACAAACACTTCCAATACTTAAAATTTAATTTTAAATGAAAAAGTTCTCTTTAAGGAAAATTTCAATACTTCTAATAGTTATTATGAAATAGTAAATTTAATGGTTTTTAGAGAAGACATAGTCATGCTCCTTTGTGATATTTTGCAATCCTAAAAGTCTAATGAAGGAGCAATAACAAATTAGAGCCTTTTAACAATGAAGGCCAGTTTCAGAGGTGGCCAATGTTAGCACCCCCTTTAGAACAGCCACTTTCTAGAATACTAAGAGAAAATTTTGCAATAAAGCCTAGAAGACAATTCAGTAAACTTTTTTCTTCTTACTCAAAATAGGAAAATGACTAAATCCAGTCCTATTGGTACATTGTTAGGAACATTGATTGGAAGTATATTTTAAATTTATAGTCTATAATATATTCTCTTTAAGAAAAATTTAAGGGGTTTTACTTTATATTTGTAACAAAAGTGGAAGATTTAAGTACAATACTTCATAAAAGTTTTTGAAAAAAAGGAATATTTAAATTTAAATTAATAATTTTAACTTTTTGTCAAATAGCACCGTAGCAAAAGCAAAACTTTACAGAAGTTTCACATGAATTTTGGCATTCTCGTCCCTGTTTTTGTAACAAACATTCAGCTTTAAAAATGGGCGAATGTTAATATTGTCTAACTGCTCTGATAAATCAAAGATTTGTTCATTCGGCTAGAGGTATTAGAATTATATATGACGGATTGTGTTACATTGTTATTACTATTTTAGTTTACAATACTGAATTTAATAAATGATTTAAAATACTGAATTGTCATAAATAATTTTTGAAGACTTGAGTGTTTATTGCTGGGTAAGGACAGATCATGTCACTGAATATGTTGCTTAGAGCTACATATGTCCTTCTTGGAGTTTCCTACCACAATTTGGATTCTCATCGGAAGAGGGTTTTCTAAATATTGGCACCCACCAGAAACTGCTAGCGACCAGAGAGGACTTTCAGCATGCTGATTTGAAAAGGTTGTGCGAAAATAATTAGTTGTCTTTTGTGCTAAAAAAGTGGGAGGGGTAAAGAATAAGGCTATATAATTTTCAAAATGTGATTGAAGTACTTGCATCATAAGCTAGAATAAGGTGCTGAGGGACATATGGGCAACCTCTGACCCACCCCATCTTCTGATCTGGCCTGTGGAACACATCAAAACCCATATAAGATCCTTATACATCATTCAAAATCCCATATAAATCCCAATTATATGGTCCACAACATTACTAATATCCTAAAGTTTGGCACAACTTCATTAGCATCCTACAGTTTGGCCCACAACTTTCTAAAGGTTGCCCATACCTAGTTTAAAGTAAGCTAATACTGTATTTAATAAATAGTGCCTTGAAGAATGTGCATGTTAAATGATAAATAAATTTATTTTTATCAACTAAGTATTATTGATAAATAAAATTTTCTAAGTACTAACAATCGCTTATTCAAGGATTTTTTTTTTTTTTTTTTTAAATTATACTCTTCCCCAAAAAATTTCTGTATAAACTACTGGAGGTCTGAGTTATGCTTTTTAGTAAATTATATTGTCAACCACCAGTATTTACATTTCTAGACTGTCAGTTACTAATGAGAACACATTTTTCGATTTTGAAGAATGCGGATGGTTTAGTTTTGGTCCATATCCTGTATTACTGTAATACCTCATTCCTCTATGTTTTGGGATTTGCAAAGTTTCTTTGGAACCTAAATAATTTGAATGTGAACACCCCCCCCTCCCCTCCTTCTGCTGATCTGCGAAAATTACAAAATACTTGCAAAAATCCTGCTGATGTATTTATGTTTAGCTGCACAGCTCAATCTATGTCTGCCATTTGTTATCATCTATACTACTATTTTTTTAAAATTTAATATTTTAAATGTTTTTTTTTCTTTCTTGAAATTAGCATACATGCATATTCTAAAGCTTATATAACCATTATTTCTGTGGGTATTATATTATTTCAGTGTGTATCTTTTTATAACTTTAAATTGATTGAATGTGTATACCCTCTATTTATAAAGCATGCTTTCTTGAATTGTATCTTCATTATCTAACTTTTTTTTATGACTACTTTAACTAATTACTATTCTGAGAGTGAAAAAAAAAAATCTTAGTTTGCAATCCAAATTGTCACTTGGTTTTACTTTATTGTGAATGCAAAATTGATAGACCCAGTGAATTAAGGTACTTTTAGGGTATCATTAATATATAATTTACCTGGCAGCAGAAACTGTGCAACATGGCAACAGTCACTGTAGATTATTTTATAGTTTCCAGAATAATCTAGACAAATTTACATTAAGGTGTCAGATAAATAGTGGTTTGTGATCCTGATGCTGCAGATTGATACATGAAAATTCTATTGCTGGGTACCATTATAAATGTGCTAGTATGTTGAAAATGATTTGGTAAAACTGTGCTCTACTTTTGCAAAAACCATTCTTCCCCCTCCCCCTTTAAGGGTAATGTATTAAACTTATTTTTAAGCAGAATGTAAAATGCTTTGGGAGTATAGTTCAGTACATTTTAATGGGTTTAATTCTTAAAAATAAATAAATAAATAAAATAAAAAAGTTACTATTAGCATTTTTTATGCATCAAGTATCCACAATTCTTTCTAATTTGTGATTTGCTCTAAATGTAATTTTGTGAATGTTTGAAATATTATCTGTAGCTTATCTGTACATCTGATATCTCTAGTATTTAAAACATATAGACAGATAAGTTCAGATGCCACTGGCCACTTGCAAACTTTCTTAATTTTGACTTTAATAATACCTGTTCAAGTAGTGAAAGATTATCTAAAAAAATGGCAAAAAGTATGTAAAAATACACCCACCACTCCTTTATTTTATTTTATTTTTAATGCTGCATTTTAAAAGTTTCTTGGTACATAAACAGTTAAGTTTCTTGTACAGACTTTAGTTTTTTAGAATCTCATGGTTGCACAGGTGATAAAAAATTACCTTTTTTTTAATATCATTAAAAATAATGAATAAAACTGATTAGAAAAAAATTTTTTTTTTTTTGGTACTGTCATATCAGGTGATTCAAAATGGATTTTAAAGCAATTATCTCGATTTATTAAGCCGTAAGTGATCAAAGCATACTTACAAATAGACAAGTTTGTTAAATTTAGAGTAGCTTCCAGACATAGTAATATTTTATAAAGAGCTGTATACATATTTAAATACAAAATTTAATTTTTATATGATCCCTCATTTCCTATAATTTATACTTGGAAAAATGTTCTGTGTTTAAGAAGGTAAATAAAAAAGCAAAACAAAACTGAATGATTCTCAGGGGAACAATTTGAGATATCACAAGTAAAAAAATTTAGCATTTGTGAACATGATGAAAATAAAATTGCTCTTCAAATTGATGTTAATTTATGTTAGTGGTCATTGTACAGTTACATTTGACTCATGGAAATCTTATTTTAGCCAGAATTTTCCTACAATGCAATAATCGTTGTAGGAAAATGTGTGTAATGGGTTAGCTTTCACTAGGAACTGCATGTTTGGCAGTTTTTAGTGAAAGCTAAACCACAATGTTTTTCCTCTGTCATTCTCTATTACACTTTCAAATTGCTTTATGGAAGTGTGACATACTTAGTGGATAACACCTAAAAGATTAAACTACGAGTAATTTTGTAATGTAGTACCTGTCATTTCAAGTATAATTAAACCTGTTAATTTCACAAGTTTGAATGCATTTAATCACCATTTTCAAACAATGGGATCATTATTTACCTTTTATCAACTCATAGTTGGTCCCTTAAAGTAAAGATTTTTTTTTTTGTTGTTGTCAGAAAATGGACGCCAAAACAGCAGGCCTACATTAAAGTGATGTTAGTTATCATTTTTAACATTAAATATATTGGTAACTATTTTACTCAGAGATGTGGAATTTTTTTATTTGCCTTAGGCACACAGCAGCATTTTCGTGAATAATAGTGAGTTAGTGATAGGAAATGAGGGACCGATTAAAAATTAAATTTTGTATTTTAATATGTATACAGCCTATTGTAAAACAATTGTCATGTCTGAAAGCTGCTGTAAAATTAACAAACTTTTCTAACTGAGAGGATGTTTCAATAACTTACAGTTTAAGAAATTACCACTGTAACATGTAGTTTGAATCATCCTGTATATTCCATAAATAGCACTTCAAATAATGAAGTATTGATTTGACTTTTAAAAAATACAATATTGATAAGAGACACCCTTTTTTTTTCCAATATCAAACTAGTTTACGACAGTGTAGTGATAATTTAATTATGTTTTATTGCATCTTTTCCCCCCAATTGTAATTCTGGGAAAATGAGATAGCATTTCAGCACATACTTTTATGTGCTATATTTAGTTGGTTTAATTCAGTTATCCTACACTAATCAGTTAAAATTACTCTTAAAGTTGAATAATATAATTAAATCTTTTAAAATTTTGAGTACAAAAGAAATTTAACATGAAATATAAAATGAATGTCATTGTTGTTGTAAGAGAGATAAATGAAAACATTTGCCATTCTTGAAACTCTTATGAGTTGTTTTAAGGTGTATCATGCCAAGTAAGTTATTATAAGATTCTCTCCACCCCCTTCTCCTGACTTAGTAAAGAGACATCCTATGTGTAAAATGTGGTACATGTGTTGCCAAAAGTTTGCAAATGCCGTATGAAAAAATGTACTTATTGGTACTTTATTATGTAGAATTTTATGGACAATGTACTTAAACAACTTCTATCAGTGAAAATTCAAGCTTTTTAAATGCAAGCATGATAGAACGTAATTTAAATCCACATATACAGTTATTTGAGAACATCTAAATTAAAATTGAAGCTATTGAGATAGTAATATTTTCATAGAATGAATGATAAAATCTGTAATATGGCATGTGAAGAGGAAAAAATTAGCACTTGAATATCAAATGTTAAATAAATTAACTGTTGTTTTAAAATTTGCCAAATTTTATCCAGTCAGTATAAATTATGTTTGATATGAAGTAACAGAAATTATTTATTAAAAATTAGATTTTGCCAATTGTTATTCTTTATATTTTGGAAATCTAAAAATATTTATGCATTTAATGTTAGTTATTCAAGTGCTAAAAATTCATGGAGAATAAAAATGATAGATACAAATATAATTAATAAACATTACACACTGGAAACAAGAATCCATTAAAAAATACTGATCTCAAAAGTTAAGCAATAATAATGTAATAGCAATCATAATTTTTTAAAAATCAAATTTAGTGGTATTTTCACTCTAGATAGAGACTTCTTTAAAATTGTTAATAATTAATTTGCAACATATAACATACACTAAATGCATTCTTAATCATACACATGCATTTACACCATAAAAGCTTCAGTGAAATGTCCAGGAAGATATTTTTTGTTGTTTCTTATGAAGCTACAGAATACAAATATATATATATGCCTCTGGGAAGAAAAAACAAACTTAAAGTGCATTATACATAAGAAGGGTCTCCTAAAACTCATTCACTATTAATCTCAAAAGCTAATTATTGCTAGCATTTAATTAAAATAATGTTGTATAGCTATAGTTTAAAACAAAACAAATATGTGAATCTTTATTAAAATGATTACTGAAATCCCAAAACAAACATCAACGATATCTATCATAAGATAAAGGACTGCAAAGGCAACACCAAGATTTATTTATAAAGTTAAAAAATGTAAAAGCGGAATCACCTTTTTTTCTCCTTTGTTCACTTGGGATCCAGTTAGATGGAAGGAAAAAATTTTGAAATTAAAATTTCAATAAAAGTTTTAACTAAAATAATAGTATATATGGTGGAATAACTATGCAAAATAGTGCTCTGGAAAATAAATATTTTATATGCTAGGGATTTAAAAGAACTAGGATCCATTAACTGTAATCTCTTGCTATTGTAATACAATTTCTTAAATAATTACATAAATTCTAATAGTACGTATGTTTCCAACATTCTTATGTAACTGCAAAGGAATGTTGGAAACATGAAGGGAACATGTATTTTTTCCACATGGTGTATTTTTGGTTATATAAGCTAAGGAACTTGTAAATAATATGAACTTTTATGGTTTTAAAAAAGATGTTGGATAACATGTATATATGTTAATAATTCCCGCCCCCCCTCCTATAATCCAAATTATATTTTCATATTTTTATGTGACTGTGTACACTTCAGAAACTGTATTTTCACATCTATCATTACACTGTAGGAAATTGAAATATTGCTTTCATTGTAAATTTTGATGTTTTGAAGTTGAATATAAGCATTAAAGAAGTCTTTGAACAGTTTAATGTGATATTGTATTCAATTCTGTTGATAAAAGTGGTCATCAAACTAATATGTGTTAATGAAATGTTTGGATTGTTTTTGATTTATTATTGTTATTTTAAAAAGCACAGAAAAATTATTTATTGAACATTTTTAACCCATTTAAAACCTATTTGAATACAGTTAAACCTTTACATTTATTAAATAAAGAGCTATTTAAAACCATTGTTAAAGAAAGAAAATCATTAATGGAAGACTTTTGTTGAGTTAGTTTTTACATGTTTTATGTAATAATGATTTACCTACACCTCTACAATTAAAAAGAAATTATTAATGTGTTGGGGAATGTTTAAAACTATAATTTATGAATAAAATCCAAGCGCTGTCAAATCTTGCATAAGTTGCAATGACATCTAAAGTTTAGTCATTGTAAAAATATTAGTGCTAAAATATCTGTTGTGGTTTTATGTAGAATTTCTGCTTGTAACAATTTTTACAAAATTAAGTTTATTAAGTTTTGAATTTGTAAGAGAAGGATGCACACAGAACCAAAGAGAGTAAGGTCTCCTTATTGTATTTAATTTATTTTTTTGATGAGTGATCCAGTATGGATGAAATGTAGCTCTATTAAAAACAAAAAATTCTTGGTGAAAGCTGTTTAAAAGTAATGAACTTTATGACTTCTTGACAGTTTTCTAAATAAATCAATACTTTAATATGCATTCCACCATAAGAATCTGACTACATTATACTGTGAAATTAATTTAGTAAAAGTTAGCAATTTATTTATCGGATACTTAGTTTGATGGTAGGCAAACTGAGATTCAAGACTGTTTTATTTGATTTTTAAAAGGTGATGTTTAAATTAATGGTGCTTTTTTTTTTTTTGTTTGTTTAATGTTTGACTGTTTATGATTTTTAAGTGTTCATACTAATTCACTTATTTATTTTTTGTGATTTTCTTTTCTTTTCTTTTTTTTTTTATAATGTAGAAATGTCAAATACAGTAAGTAACAGAAAGCATGTTCTCTTAACCACTTGCATTACCTACATCAGTATTTTGGAAGAAAACTTTTCATAATATATATATATATATATAATGATAAGCTAGTTAAAAACAACCTCCTATTTTATAGTTTTAATATCCTAAAAAGTTTTTTTTTTTTTAAAATAATAAACAGAAATGCTCTTACTTTTTCAATGGTACAGGACTACCACCATGAGAATGGCCCCCATTCCGGGCATCTGCTATACTACATGTCACCATCCTGTATGCTATTAGGAGATCAGGATTGAAGAAAAGAAAAATATTATAGCAGTACACTTAAATTATACATTCATAATAGTAAGACTCATATTATACTATAATACTATTAAGTTAGCCAACAAGTTTTTTTGTTGTTGCTGCTATCAGATAGAAACTAAAGCAAATAGATGATTTTGGGATATGAAAAAAAAGGAAGAAGAAATTGAAAATACATATTGGTAATATAGGCAAATAAGCTTCTGCTTTAAAGAAATTTTAACAAAATCATTTGATATTTACTTTTGCATTTAATTTTAAAGATGGACAAACCTATTGGCCTTTTTCTAATTTCAAGAAGTGCTTCGGAAATGATAAATAAAATTTGTGAAAGTATGGAGAAGGTGTCTTGTCTCAAACTTGTCAAAAGTGGTTTGTAATATTTTGAAGATTTCTCAATAGAAAGAGCACTCCCCTTTTTTAGACCACTTGAAGTCTTAAGTGGTGAAATCAAAAAGATAACATGCAGCATTTTTATAACATTAAATATAACAATTCCACAATTTAATTATATAATTGCATATATTATAAATATTGATTATTTATCATTTATATACATAACTATCAGGCAGCATTTTTATAACATTAAATATAACAATACCACAATTTAATTAATGTATTTTTAAAAATAATCTCTGGGTGCTCTGTCACATTAACTGCAAATTTTCATTGCATACGCAATATGAATTTTTCTCTTGTATGTTGTTATATATATCTTATCATTACTTACTTTTATTATAGTTTTGTCACATATAATTATTCATGTAAGAATATAAATATTATATGATCAAACATTGCCTTTTATTACTGTTTATTCTACAATTTGTTATTCTATGGTTTCCAATCTTTTTTCTAATCAACTTTTTTTAAAAATTAATTTAGTAAATAGTAACGTGACATCAGAATAGAAACTAATTTAAAATATCTCGCTGCAGGCAAGTTGCTTATTAAAGGCTTATTTCGGGGTGGGGTGGGGTAGGTGATCTATCATTTTAAACCTTTATTGTTTGTAATGTTTTAAAATATGAGGCTCCAAAGCAGTAGCGGATCCAGGGGAGGGGCTAGGAGGCTTCAGACCCCCCCCCCCAAAGAGATTGCTAAAGGGCTTCTGCTTTTCTGCTTTATTATATACTTAAAATAGCTAGAATGATCATATTTTATAACTTAGCCCCTCCCAAAAGCATGCATATTGGTTTAGACAAAAATTTGGATTTATAGTACAGTTGGATGAAATAAGATCTTTTAAAAATTTAGCCCCTCCCCAAAAAAAATTTCTGGATCCGCCACTGCTCCAAAGTGTGTAGATTTCTTGCAGAAAGGAAGACCACATATATCAGAAGCCTATGATGTTTCACTATTTTCCGCTGACAGCAAGACCCGCAAGGAGTCCTTGTATCTATTCAAGGTCAAGTGAATGGTCCAAATGTCCGGTCTCTTAGATGCAGCTAGCTATTTTTTTTTTATACGTATACATAGTATTCTTGTTTATTACTGGTACTGCGCACGGCCAGTGGTCGAGCGAGAACTTATTTATTCTGGAAATTTTACGTGCATGGCTGGGTAAAAAATTTTCTGACGATACGACATTTTTCAGTCACTAAAAATCTTCTTTAATACCCCCTTTTTTTGAACAGATTGAACTAGCGACTCAACTCTTATTTAAATCAAAATTTCATTATTAATAGGCTTTATTTTTTAGCATCACGTGAGTAATTTAATAATCTACTGGTGCTTCCCCTCCCCCCTTCTTCTGCATGAAAAAAAAAAAAAAAAAAAAAAAAAAAGCAAATATTAGCACGACCTTTTTAAAGTACGTTAAACTCAACTGTTGCCAGACTTTCCGAGGCATTTCCCCCTAAACGAGACCAAATTTTCCCTAAAACTTCTTCCCAAATGTTAAAAATCTTTATTTGGTATAATAACCCAAGCAACACACTCATATTGTTTCAATGTGATTTTCTGGTTAGCATTGTCACAATGCATCTTTACAACAGTAAATACGAATTAAAATGATGTTTTCAAGTAGATAATTATCAACAATTTTATTTTTCGTAAATTTCCGCATGATTTTAATAATTCTGCATGAAAGAAATAAAATCTTGTTTTTTTTTTAAATATTTTTTTTCCTGTTGTGATTTCACAATGTTGATTCAATATTATATCAATGTCCATGCTGAAACAATGTGGAGAAAACTGAACAAAATCATGTGGAAACGATATTGAAAGTTCACACTGAAACAACATTTTGTATGTTAGCATTTCACATTTAAACCACATTGAAACAACATTGTTGTGCTGCTTGGAAAATTGAATACTTTAATTAATACACAAAATACCATATATTGCTATGTTCACACTATAAATCTTTAATTGCAATTATCTAGGCATAGATAGTTTTTTAAATAAAATATAACAAAGTTATCTATATAATATCTATCATTATATGCTCTGATCACAAGTTTACAAAAAAGTTTGAAGTTTGTTGATTCTGAGTATAAACGACTGTTGATCAATTTTTTATTGGCGGTTGGGTTGGTGGGAACACAGACCTAGGAGGAAGGGAAGTAGGCAAAGCCCTTGCTAAAGGGCAGGGGGGGGAGAACACTTGAATATTCTGTTAAACTTGGCAAAATTAGATACCTAGTTGGCAAACTTGGTTAAAAAAAAAAAAAAAAAAACTATAATTTACTTTCTATTTCTGGTACACTTTGCAAAATTGCTCAAACCCACTTGGCAAAAGTAAGAAGTTGAATATACAGGGCGTCCAGTCTTAATGCGACCCAACTGTTCGGTTTAGATATGCACTTCCAATTTGAAATTTTTTAAAAAAGAGGTAAAGAATGTTTTTACGTGCTTTTCGAACCAAAAAACCCATTTAGAAAAAAATTACAAAAATAAAATGTTTATACGGTCCCTAGGTCCTATCACTTATATTTAGGAAAAGATGCAGTACACAAAAACAAAGTAAACATAAAAAGTTTCATTTTATTACGATAAAAACTGACCGAGTTATGGAACTTTCAAAATCATACATTTCATCCATTTTCTCGGCCGTTTTCAAGAAGTTAGTAAGGGACCGTCTTATAATATTAATTTAAATACTTATTGAGTATTTGCATACCTTTTTTAACTATGCTGAACTTATTTGTTTAATAAATTATCTCAGACATGTGATACAAGGGATAAATATAATCTAAACATATAAACCCTCAGAAAAACGTCTTTTTTGCTCTAATTCAAAATTAATGGGACTTTTACAAGAATACCTTTCAAAATTTAAAGGCTTTTTATAATATATTCTTTTCCTTTATAATATATTATAAAAATTAATAATAGTAAAAATAGTTTATTTTTGAGCAACATGTAACATTTAAAAAATATTAGACATTAAAAAATATTCAAATTATAATAGAAATAATATAAATTATCATTCTAAGATAAAGAGAGTCCTTATTTATAAACAGAAGCGCAAAAGGTAGCTAATTTATAAACCCAAAAGCAAGGAGCATATAATTTTACTAAATAAGGGGAAGAGCCATTTCTTTTTTTGTCAGAGAGAAACTCTGCTTAAAATTATATATCAGTACTTTCAGGGCCCTTGCTGAGTGGGGGGAGTCTCCGCCATCCAACATTGTCACATTCTGTTACACTTAGCAGAACTAAGAATGTAATTGGCAAACTTGATTGAAACAAATTAAAAATTAACAAAACTGTCATTCACTTTTTATTTCTGAAAGATTTTGTAAAATTCTGCCTAATAAGGTATATCATTTCTACCCTCTTCAAGTTTTTTCTTAACAAAAAAGATGTTATATTTTCTAATTGCGGTACTCTAGGAAGAACTATGAAACTAGTTAGAAAGCTTGTAAATTATTTTCTTTCAATCATACACTGACAGATTTGGCATAAATAGAAAATGGGTTGTAAAATTTTAAAATAAAAACTATGGTATCATTTGTATTCCTGGTAGACTTGGCAAAATTGCATAAACATTAACTTAGTTAGCAAAATTTTACAATAAATTGGTGAAAACCAATGTTTGATTTGACAATTTAGCATCCTCCCCCCCCCCCAAAAAAAAAAAAATAGTCTTAGCAATGGCTCTGAGTACTTTAAAAAAAATATATAAATTGAAGCAATATAAACTCGAATTTACTAGCAATCAAATAGTATGGTACAATTATTTTTAATGTAATGTAAAAGTTCAGAAATCATTTTAGAACTGAACAATCTCAGTGATCTTCAGCTCTAAAATTGTGTCAAACAAAAGACTCAAATTACCTTTCTCTGCTTTTCTTCTTTTTCTTTTGTTACATATTTTGACAGCACACACAGACAGAACAATAGCAGCTATAAAAAATAGTATACCTCCAACAACACCAGCAGTTATGGCTTTACTCCTGTTTCTATCTTGGAGATCGCCTGTAGACACATTAAATGGAATTAAATGTAACTTTTTAAAAACTACACAATTAACATCAAATGACTTTTTACAGCATTGATTTTTCTCATGTTATTCTAATAATTCATTTGTGCTTAGCGTCCCTTTTATGGGACACTCAAATTTTAACACTTTCATCGTCAGTTGCAAAAATTTGTAAGCGTTACTTAATTTTCCTAGCTTTAATTCACAAATATTAAATTTCAATTTTGCAAAATACATTAACATGACCAAGTAGGCGTTAAAATTTTCACTTTTTATATATAATTTTTTAAAAAGAAATTATCACTTCATTTATCTATTTATTTATCTATTATTGCTGTCATCAGCAAAGATCAGAGAAAGTTATGCAAATAACCTGGGCACAAATGGACTAAGGCTGATCTTTCCATAGGAAGCTCAGTGACATTGTGGTAGTGCATTGTCTTGCCATGCCAAAGGTCAGAGGTTCGATCCTCAGGCTGGGCAAGGATTGTCTCTGGGTTTCATTCCTTAAGTGGATTGAAAAAATGAGAATCAAGTTTGTTCTGGAAGCTAAACATTAGGGGCCCTGCATCAAAACTATCTGGCTGAGGCATTATACTACTACACCCCAGGGCTATGGGCAGAAAGAGGTGTGGCTTGTCTTTGCAGGCCTTGGCCCATACATGAGCTGTTGTGCCACTGTGCTTAGTTTAGTTCATTAAAAAAAAATTACTCAGAGAACTTTTTAATAGGTTTAAAAGCAAATCAATGATTTTAAACACTCAAAAAGATTAATGCTTCTACTCAAACTGTATTATAAACTTTTATTAACAGTAAATTTATATGTTTCATGTAGCTTCCAGAAAAAAAAAATTCTGAAGCACAAAAATCACTGAGCAATATTGGCATGTATGGAAATATTGCAAAATACTACATGTTTTTGATTTCCCCCAAAACTGTCATAACTCTTATAGGTTGACTGTTTTCAGAAGTTCATAGTAGTACAACTTTTGAAGAAATATTCTACATTTTACTTGTCTCTTGCATTATTAGATTCTTTTAAAAATTTACATAATTACTTAAAATAGTCTTTTTTATAAAAAAAAATAAAATTTTTAAATGCATTAACCGTGGAATTTGAAAAAATTTATTGAACTGTTACCCAGTAGTTTTTCTGACAGAGTGTGCACATAGGCATACTTAAAACCTAATTTAATAGCCAATTACCATATAATAAAATCATACGATCTGCAAATTCATGATTCCCAATCATCATAAGTAACAAAGTAAGATTTATTTATTTTCAAAGCAATCCTTTCACATGTTAGCGTGATGTTATTCGTTATAGGTTTTGTACAGGGGACTAATGGTTAGCATCGTAGGGTTAAGTAAAGTGGTTTTGAATGCATGTTAAGCATAGTCATGAGGTTTGAAAGGTATTATTCAGATCCTAGCCTAAATCTGATGATTTGATTTCCAAGGTTTAATTATTGATACAGAACCTTATCTATTTGTTTGGAGACATGTTTTTAATTCAATTAGGCTAAATCTGATTTTTTTTTTTTTTTGGTATGTGACTTTATCAGTTTATGCATAATATATTGACACGATTACAACATTTATATGCCAATATTTCTATTTTTGAAATTTTAAAAATTACATCTGCTCACAAGCATTTCTATTTTAGATAATTACTTCTTTTATGTGGGCATAGGTTAATATTAAAGTTAATTTAGCTTAAGTAGATTGGCTGGAATTAAAAATTAATAAAACATCAAGGTGCTGAAAATTGACTACAAACTAATTTATTAAAACTCACATGATTCAATTTATGAAGCCATGTAAGAAACTCATCTTTTTATGCATTTTTCTCTCTACCTAGACATAAAAAGTGATAACATAGATGTATATAAATATATTTTATATTCTAACATTCTGCCAGGGACATTTTTTTTATTCTCTTCAAACTTTTAGAAGTCTTGAATTTGGAAGAGAAATGTAAAGTAATTATAATAGATTAAGCCCCCCCCCCATTTTGAAATCTTAGTCTGTTATTTGTAAAATATCTTGTCTGAGTACTTACATTGCCTCAAAATGAAATAATGTATTAATCTATGATCAAATTGCATTTAAACAGTAACATTTGGATCATTGAATTTATTAAAATACAACTCATGCAGCAGTCATTTTGGTAGTGATGTTGTGACATTAAATGTTGCACTTCACAAATGTAATGCAAGTGCATTCTTTCTGTGATGTCTCTTTGGCTAAACATGTTATGTTGCAGAGTGACGTTTTAGTGTAATTGATAATTAGTCACAATGTGATATCACTGGGAGGGAAATACGAAATATGTGATATCGCTGAGATGTCCATGTTGTTCCTTAGGACGTCTATGATAGTCATCCTGTGATCTCACAAAAGCTGTCCCAGGTGGCCATTTGTCCTTCGCCACAACATATCTGCGACTTACGCATACTGTCACATTGAAGTCAAAAATCACAGTGTACATGTTGCGATGTCACAATACTACATCCAATGTGTACATGTAAAGTAACATGGTTGAAATTTAATATTAATGGTGTATGTTTGACATAACTCAGTATTAGGGGAAGCTAAGCCCTCCTTAGTTTCCTCTATGAAAGTAAGACTTTTTATTGTATAACAATACATTAGGCAGAATCTATAATTATTCTTATAAAATTTTCAAACTGGGGGTATAAAAAATCAGCTCTTAAAGTTCCCGGAAATCTCAAGGAAAATATAATTTTTCTTTAAAAACCTGGAAAATCCAGCTTTAATCCTGGAACATCAAAAGCTCTAACCCAATTGCTTATATATATTCATTCATTCTTTTTAATGTTTTCTGGTGCTCTTCACTGAATTAAAAACATATTTAAAAAATAGCTTTAAAATTAACAGTTATGAGTAATAACAGTTATTAGTACATTTTATTGCAAGTTTAGTTTTTTTTTTTTTAAATTTAAAACCTAAAAAAAAAGTGGAACTTTGCAAAGGGGGCATGTAGAAGAAATTTCTATACTTGTAAGGTCCTCTCGTGCATTGTAATAAACTAATATGCATTAAAATGTGTTGCTTATAAAACTTTTGTGGGGAAGGTTCATGAGGTTTGACACAATAACTAAAATTTAAAATTTTAATAGTCTAAATCCATTTTAATGTATTGTTTCAATATTTTTTTATATGTTCAAAACTAACTGTAGTTCACAAAAGAATCTGAAAATAAAAGCAGTAATAATAATTATTATGAATGCTGCTGTAGTAATAATAATAATTATTATCTTCAGCAATTGATAACAGTTCTCATTTATTAGAAACTAAGTTTTCGTACCATGTATTTCTAATTTCACTTCTGGGCTTGGAGGTGATGGAATACCAGCATTAGAAAATGCAACCATTCTAAATGCATATTTTCCACCTTGCATAAGTTTAGCTAGAAAAGGATTAAAAAAAAAACAATTGTCAAAATTTAAAAGCATAATATGCTAATTCAATAAATACATTTACTTTTTGACTTTATTACAGGCTTTTACGATTTCAAGCCAAAGTACAACAGGAATAAATATGTATATTTAAGCACACATTTTTGCATCTGCTCTCATTGTATTTTAGCAGAAGTGAGACCTACATGTATTGAGTTTAAAACTCAATGCATTTCTTGTTATCTGATTCTAAGCATATTGTATATGCGTGCAAGGGAGATAGAGCTCCTATAAAACTTTTGGAAAAGCCTCACAGAATTTTAGTTGACTACACTGGCTGACTCGATACTGATACTATGTTAACATTTGGTAGTACAACAATAGATCTATGGTCGCAGTGCTAGGTTTTTCTGAATCACTCATTAATTGAAGGTTGCTATTTCAAATAAATAAAACATTTTATTGTCTTTGACCGTAACTTAAAAATCAACTAATTATGTCAGGGCTTTGAATAATTTTAGGACCGTCCTTCACAAGCTGCATTACCTGTATACTTGTTTCAATCATCGCAAGCCTATGCTAGTTGTAGAACAATTTATGAAAAAATTTCCTCATCTGAGAATTGTAGTGTAATTGGCCCTAAATTGGATTGCTGTAACATCTAGTTGTGCACCTCCCCTTTTGGTACCAATCTACTGGATAGTTTATCTACAGGACCACCAAAAAGATTCGAAATACATTACGCTCTATGGCTGAAATTCATCAAACTCGCATATCCAAAAAACTATTAGACGTAGAATGTCGAAACTTTATATTTAGTCTTGCTGTAACATCTAGTTGTGCCGCCCAAAAGATTTTAAATACATTACGCTCTATGGGCAGAAATTCATTAAAGCGTATATAGAGGCATTACGCTGCTTCAAACGACTCAGAAGTGATATATGCTGCTAAGGGTTACAAAATGAATTTCTCCATCCAAAAAAGTGTCTTTATCATTTATAGTTCTGCTACAAGAACACTCAAAAGATTTCCAGTACATTACGATCAATGGCAATTTTAGGTACATTCATCCATTTCAAGCATAATACCATCCTACCATTTGGTTAGGTTATGGTCCGACCATGGTCACGTGCCTCCCTCAAGAATTACGCCAAAAGTCGCCAAGCTTGGCGACTTTTGATATACGTGTGTATGTATTTAACTCTCTAATCTCAAAAACTATTAGTCGTAGAATGTTGAAATTTCATATATAAGATTGCTGTAACATCTAGTTGTGCATGTCGATTTTTAGTTCCAATCTACTGGAGAGTTTATTTACAGGATCATCCAAAAGAATTTCAATACATTGACGCCTATGGACATCTTCAATATATTACATCTGCAGTCAGTCACTGTTTGGTCCATGGCCAAAATCTCGCCATTTGTCATCGACCATGGCGAGTTTTGCCGAAATCTCGCCAAATTTGACGATAGTCATTCTTTAGTCCATGCCCAAAATCTCGCCATTTGTCCCCGACCTTGGCGCGTTTTGCCAAAATATCACCAAATTTGGCGAAAAAAATTATTTCGCATTACGCATAACTCTAAAACTTTTAACAGTAGAATTTTGTATTTAGAACTATTGTAACATCTAACTGTGCATCTCTTTTTTGATTGCAATCGACTGGGTAATTTATGTACAGGGTCAGCCAAATGACTTAAAATATATTAAGGTGTATGGATACATTCAATTCATTGAAACTCTGTCTTCAATGACTACTTTGGCTATCCCCAAAATCTCGCAAACTACCTCAAGCTTGTCGGCTTTTGGTAAAATATCGCCAAATTGTCAGAAGTCATCTTTCAAATGGAACCCAGCTTGACGATATCGGAAATATTTGGCTAGAAATCGCTAAACCTTACTATTATTGCAGTATTTTATTTCTTTCAAGCAAAAGAAGTTTAGATGAAGTGAGCCGAAAATACTTTTGATTTAATAGACGTGCAAGGAAGTCATGTGTTGTCCACATCAGATTTCTTTTGTGTCATAATATCACAATGGTCTTAGGTTAATACTCATACTAACTTTATAACTAATGAGTAACTTTACGTCAACTCTCAACTAGTTTTGCTTATTTTTAGATTCTACGTCACTGGAATCAGTTCGAATTACACATATAAGAAAAATTTTTCATTTCCTATCGTGCGAAGAAAGGGCACGCAGCTAGTAAAAGAATAAAACAAGTGTTATGAACTAGAAAAATGTTGTTTTTGACTTTTAATTAATGATGTAATAACCATGCTCTTGTCTTACATTTGCATGCTTTTTTTCTTTTTAAATAAATATCTATTATATAAATGTGAAAGTTTGCCTGTTTGTTTGTTTGTTTGTTCGTCCGGGAACTCCTCCCACACCATCAGACCTATCGGCTTGAAATTTTGCACATACACGTAAAACGACATAGAATAGGCCGTAAGCTACTTTAAAATTCTGGAAATCCACCCGTTCCCTAATTTTTAACGATTTTTCGCAATTTTCAGGGTAGAAAGCTACTCAAATGTGCGATTTCAGCACATTCGTGAGCATGCGCCGAGACGGTTGGTCGCAGACCTTCCGAATTTTGCATGCGGCTTCACTAGGACAGATCCTAACACGCCTTGGAGCAATTTATTCGAAAATGTTTTATGTTTTTTTCCCGATTTTTGGCGATTTTTCTCGCTTAATACGTAATAACGCCGGTAATTACACTCGCAACAAAACGGTATTTACATCATCGGATAGAGGAGAAAATTTGCTTTTCAAAACTGTTTGTTAGGACTGTGTAACATAATTGGCAGATTTTTGGGAATTTTTCAAATAAAATTAAATTTGACGCTGACTTTCGTAAAATATTTTAAAAATTGCTGCATCTTGAATTCTATCCGTCATAACTTTTTTATATTTTGTCAAATGACGGAGTATACATTTCGCCCTCTTTTAAAAGAAAAACCAGAGGAAAATATAAATTAGGAGATTTTTTACGAATTTTTAAGTAAAGAATTATTTTCATTTCGATAGCAGCAGCTTAAAATTTTCGGTATGATATCTTGCGTTTTGGTTGCCTTGGAGACAGTAACAATGATTAAAATTGCCGCTTGAAAAAAAAAATTACTTTAAAATAACTGAGTTTTCGCATGTGAAAAGTGCGCGATTTTGATGTCATAAGTTTAAAACCTCTTTCGAAACTCAATCAGAATAACGGACTCACAAGCAAAACATACGCCACGTATGAAATAATTCTATATTTTACTTTACGTTGCGAGATAATTAATTGAATGCTGTTTTTTTCACCAGTGAATTATCCAGCATTATTTTCGATTGAGATTTTAAACGGGTCACGTTTTCGAATAGCAGGAAATATATTGCGGTATTAAACAGGGCCTGATTATGACCAACAGGGAGCCCCGGGCATTGATGAATTTTAGGCTCCCCCATGTATGAAATTTGTTTTATTTTTCATATATATATATATATATATTTTAAAGAACAACATATTTGAAATTGCGGCCATTTCGAGCCGGAGGCACATGGGCAAAGTCCCGATTTGCCCGTGCGATAATAGGGCCCTGGTGCTAATTACACCAATCTGACAAGAACTATGCTTAAACATTTATGGAGAGCTCATTAAGTGGCAACCATAAACTGAAATGCTTATCGTTTATGCTAATGCGTAAATTGCAAAGAATCACCAAAGTGTAAAAGACTACATTCGTGGCAAATATCTTAACCGTTTCTTTAAATTAAGCATTAACGGTTGCAAAACGACAGTATATTGTATTGGTAAAAGATAGTATAATTAATCGTAAGTAGATGTGATAAGGCAATATTGATCAAAGCACAATATACCGCATTAATAAATATTTCGTGAAACTAAGTCTTCTATTCATTTTTAACAGCCGTATTACATCACAGCTAACAAAACATTAAGTAATTCTACGTCGCGTCAGGGGCGCATACAAGGGAGGGGTCAAAGGGGTCTGGACCCCCCCCCCCTTTCAAAAAAAAAAAAGAGTTATCAATTTTTCTTCGTTAAACTGTCATGTAATTACATGACTGTTACGATAAAAAAAATCCGCATTTTTCATGTGGTTGGTGTCGCAGCTTTACGGGCTGGATCAGGGCCATACCCGGAAATTTTTTTTGGAAGGGGGTCCAAAAGGTGAAAAAGCAGAAATTTTCACAAAAGACTTCATCATCATTATTTTGTTAACAAGATTCTAAATTTCGGGGGGAACCAGGGGGTCTGGTCCCCTCCCTGGGTATGACTTTGGGCTGGACCCCCTCCAAAAGGAAATCCTGTGTGCGCCACTGCGTCGCGTTAATATATCACGCGGTAGTTTCAACAGAAAAGACTGTAACAGAACTTTCTTTTTTCTTGGAGATTCTGTTTTGTCACAAGTAGTTCTGATCACATTTTAGGAAAATTTTCTTCTCTTGCCTTGCAAAGAGCGCGTACACAACTATTTAATTATAAAATAAAACGGTTCTCCACTTCATGCAGTATCTAACGTATTAATGGCATAACTTAAATCTAAAAAAGAGTATGATGCAGAAATGAGACATTTTGAAAATTAGGAATTTTCACTGAAAACCGTCACGCTTTTCTTTTCTGATCGTGAATGACACCGACATAGTTTTTTGCGTCATAATATTAACAATGGTCACAGGTCAGTACTTATACTAACTTTACGAATAAGTAATGAGTAATTTTACGCGAAGAGTCAAACCATTTTGCTTATTTTTAGATTCCAAATCTCTGGAATCACTTCGAACTGTACATGTAAGAAAAAGTTTCGTTCCCTACCGTGCGGAGAACGGGCACGCAGCTAGTAATAAAATAAATAAATAAATTTGTACTTTTTTATTGGGATGAAGGGTTAAACCGTCAATAGGCGTCGCAGTCGGTCCTATTTTTTTAAAATTCCTACCTTCATCAAAGTTTTATCTGTATAGCCTAGTATTCTAATGGTTTGATAGGCGAAACCTTAACATTTAAAAGAACATTTCACAACTGTTGAAGCAGCAGAATGTTTTACTCTATTATTTATAGAGGTAGGAATTTTAAAAAAATTGGTCCAACTGCGACGCCTGCTTTAAGGACCTCAAGGTTTGCGGTAATTAACCCTTAATTGCGTGAATTTTAAACACTTGTCTGACGATCATGTGGTACTCACGAGTGTAAACTAAATTTCCTATGCCATATTGTGGGTAACTAATTAATCTTCCAAAAAACACGCAGTTTGAAAGAAAAGTCTGATATTTTTATTATTCACAACATGAATCTCTCTCTCTTTTTTTTTTTTAAATTAAAACTATAATTTATGTATAAATTCGACATAAAAAATTTGGCTCGCATTCTAATACGGCAGTGAACGTGTTTTAAACATACGATGTAAATATCCATTGCTATGCAACTAAGGGTTAATTATATACAAAACTAAAATTGGAAATTTGGCTATTACTTATTTGCACTTTTGAGTGAATATACATTGACTTATGAAGTTATGGTCCTAAAAATCCTAATAGAAGAAAAAAGAAGAAAAAAAGATTGTGGCGTTATGCAGATTGCCCATTGAAACCCCTCCATTTCTGGATACGCCACTGGAAGGAGCTTAAAAATAACGACAGAAACATTGGAAGACTAATCACCTTCATAAACCGTTGTATCTTTAATAGGCCCCCAACTCAGCCATTTCACATCATTTTTGTATTCAATCATATAATGAGATATAGGTATAGATGTGTCGGCCGGAGGGTGCCAAGATATCCGAACGCCCAGTGTCGTTTTGACGACAGTTACATTTCGAACGGGGCCCGGCGTGGGTCCAGCCGGTGATGGAGTTGGAGTAGAAGTAGCTGAAAGAAAGAAAAAAAAAAAGCTTTAGTTTAGGTTACATCAAAAGTGCAGTTTGTAAATGCATTTCTAACATGAAAATTTCTTCACATTTATTTTTGATGCTTTAATAATTTTACTTGAGATAATTTAAAAAAATTCCTTTTTTAAGTAATATTTAATTAAAGAAATAAAATTTAAATTCTGTATGTGTCAACAAGGGATTAAAAATTTTAAAAGCATTCATTCATGAAAAATTCCTTGGATCTAGAATTAAAGTGGAATACCTTAAAAACTATCTTATTATATTTATTTTTCATATTTTAATAATTTTACTATAATTAATAGCCATAATGTTTTGGAAATCTCTTAATTAATCTTTAATTAAATAAAGTATGAGTTTTTTATAAGTTGGTATTCTTTAAGCCTATTATTCAACATTTATCTGTACTTTTTTAAAAGCTTAGTTTAAAAATAAATAAATGAAAAAAGTAAGAAAATCTGAAACATTTTCAGATTCTCAACAATGGGCTAAATATTAAAAGCGTATCATAATCCACGCGTCTTCCCTATTTTCTTTCCTTATTCCGTTAAGTTGGAAAGTTTATCATTATTCATGAGTGTGCCGTATTTTTCTCCCTTGTTGCATAAAACACATCTTTGTAATCGAAATCTATCTTAAAATCTCCTGCTAAAGCTATTTTACAATCTTCGACAAGCATATTCTAACTATACTTTTCTAGTTTCTAGTCAAATTTGGAAGATATCACCAAGCTTGTTCGGTTTTGAAGTTATTTTTTGGCAACAAACTTGGCGATCAATTATCAAAAATTGCAAACCTTCTGTAACTTTAAAGATTTTAATCTCCCCCTCCCCCACCGTCGCGTTATCTGGCAAACACATTTGAAAAGATCTTCACCGTGACAGTTCATGCCTACAAAACCTGTCTACAAATCATGTCTACAAAGTCGCGTAGACAAAAATGTGGGCGTGAGCGAAGTAGCATCCTAGTGCAGATAAATAAATCGTTTTATAATAATGACATTGATTTTTCACGACTTCATAAATTAACTAGAGCCAATAGACATGTCTTGAAAAAGTTCTTAATTTTCAAAGTTTTCTGCTTTTGGAATAGATAAAATATACGTAGAACAATTGATGTTGGAATAAATTTAGTGAGTTAGTGAGTTCATATATGTATTGGAATTATAATTGCTGTACAGAGTAGCATGCCAGTATGTATGTTTATGAAATAGATTTTTTAAAAATCTAAACAGAACTAATATAGAAAAGTCAAATACAAAAGAATACTATTAAGTACATGCATATTTAAATTACAAAACTTTCTATTTTTCTCTCACTTGTTCTATTGCAATTATATGAATTTTATATTGTTTTACATTAAAACCTCAATGAATTATTTTAAATATTTTAATTTCTTTTTAACATTACGTGGGACATTTTTCCCATTTCTTTGTAATTAATTAAATATATTAACTCTTACATAAAATAAATAAATAAATAAATAAAAGAACATTAATTTCGACAAATAATGAATTAGTGCATGTGCAATGTCCATAACTATTGGAACAAAATTTAAGGAGACACCAAACTACAGTTTACAAATTCTGTTTACTTCACTCTTTTTTTTTACTCTCTGCAATGATCAGAACTAATGAATCTTCTTTAAAAATGAAATATATATTATTTAAATTTACTTTCTCAAATTATATTTATGTGCTTATAAAATTTATCAATGTATTGTTCAAGTTGTATTAGAAACTACCTTAAAAAATGCAAGAGCCTGTGACAGATATTTTTTCTCCATTGGGAACTCATTAACTTTTTTGATATTTTTCAAAAAGAAAGTTTGAAATAAGACTGAAATATGAAAATGCAAAATATTTTATTGTTGCTCATTAGATAACTTTTAGCAGAAGTCACAGTTGCTATTTTGTTTATGGATAAAGAGAGATAATTTTTTTATTTTTGGTAATATATATTCATTATCTTGAAACTGTATTTATTTTTAATGAGATTGTCGAAGTACGTTTATTGTCAATATTTTCTGCCGTTTCCAGTGATAAATTTTAACAGTTTGACAGCTCATTAAAATTTTGATTCGAATTATTAATGACTATTCCATTTTATCCTATGCCCACACACACATCCTTTATTATCCATTTATTTTGAAAATCGCTTTTGTGCATCTTAAAGAATTTTAAGAATAAAAGGCAGATTCAAAGTATTTGTTGGTAAAAATCTTCGTATACTTATATGAAAAAGGCTTTTCTTAAGGTGCACACATTTAAAATATTTCACACCTATACATTGCATGCAAATTAACTCCTTAATGGGAGGTGGTTTTATATAAAGCTACTAAAATTCTAGCACTTTTCACCATTAGTCGCAAAAATATACTAGTTAAAATGCCTAATTTTATTTCAAAAACAATAATTATTGTTTCCACAAACCTCTTATAGATAACGAAAAGACGTTAATCTTGCAATTTTTGAAGGTATATTTCCTATCAATATCAGTTTTAAATACTGGATATTTATAAAACACGACAGACATTAGCAAGATCTATAAGAATGGGACAGTCTTAATTGCCTTTAAAAAGTTTTCATTAAAAAAAGTTTAAGAAAGCTAACTTAAGAAAATCAGTGTAATATAATATCCCCAAAATATGAATTCGTATATATTCAATTAGCTCTTGATCTCTATGATATTAATAAACAATTAGTTCTTGGCTATGATGTCAGTCTTAAAGTGACTTGTTGGGATATTTTTTACCGTTTAAGATTTTTAAAAAGCATGAAATTAAAACGCGCTAGTTTTCAATTTGATAGTTTAATTCTTTTCGCTGTGAATATTTACGTGAAATTTTTTGATCAATTTTGCTTGCGACGAAAAATGTGAGCAAACGAAAAAAAAAGTAAAAAAAAAAAAAAGTAAAATTTTAATTGTAAATTAGCGTTTGTTTTTAAGTGGATATACAATTGAAAAGAAATCTTCGTTTCGTGAAGTGCCTCTAAACAAGTTAAAAAAACAAGAAGATGTTTTGTGCAGAAATTTTCTTCTGTTCAGTTGTGGCATATTACGAAAACATAAAGCAATATTACTGTATTTCATCGAGGGTTCTAACTTAATCTTCAAAATTCAGAAATTTAGAATCTGTGAACTCGAATCTTTCGTTAACGTGAATTTTCAAAGGAATTAAAGATCGCTGAATTACAAAAATTAGTGTTTATTTCATATTTGATTGGTATAGCAAGACATCTATTATCTATCTGTTAAGTGTAACATTATCGGAATTATCGGGTACAGAGCTGGTGTGATAGCTACTTACTGACCTAACAAGTCTAATTATATGCATAACAGGAAATATTTATGTACAGGGTGTCTCATAACTATTGGTACAAAATTTAAGCAGAGGTAGGGCACATAATAAGTAAGATAAGAACTAATCAATAATCGCATTGCAATGTGGAGTTGGAAACATCGTTTTCATGTAGCTGTTAATTATCACTTTGGAACAAGTGCTGACATAATAGTGAACTTTCCGACCATTGTTCGTCGAAAACTGTTGCATCTTTCTCGAAAAATACGTGACTAAAATTGACAGTTTAAGAATTTTTTTTCATTTCATGGATGAAATTTTAGGAGGCAAGTCCATTGTTTGTTGTGAAACTTGGTTAAGAAATTAGACGAACAATTCAACACTTTTACACACTCTACATAGCTATGCAATTCTGGTTACTAATTGTGTGGGCCATATCCCCTTAAATTTTGTACCAATAGTTATGGGATACCCTCTATAAAAGGAGGTAAAAAAAATTGAAACAGGGGCTCGAGTTTAATGGGGGCAACAAACAGTGGAGGATCCAGAAAGGTTTCAAAGCAGGGCCATAAGTTGGACAAAGCTCGTTGTGTGAGATGGATCACGCTTCATTTATTTATTTTTACCTGTTTATTTATTTATTTTTTATTATTATTATCTCGAATCACTGTTTAACTTGCCCGCTGTTATCATTAGAAACACGCATATGTACTATCTTGTACTATAGTATTTGCTTTCCGGCTTTGATGTAGGTTATAGGAAATCGATAATTTCTCAAATTTTACACTATTGAAAATGATTCAAAATTTTAATAAATATCTAATAATTAACTGAATGCTCGCCAAAGCAGAATTTAAGGCGTTAGCAGTCTCCATCAGGATTTTAACGTTGGACATCTCCACCTTTCTTATCTACTGGCCCTCACCATGGTCAAGTGGATAAGACACTGAACATGGTAGGGGGCCGAAGTCTGAAGGTTCCGTATTTGGGCCTAACGCCCGGCTGTCGATCTAACCGATATAACGTGAATACGGGTTATAACCCTTTAAACAGTCCCGCGAGTAAGGCAACCCCCTTCCGCAAGCAGAGGCCCCCTCGTGTAGACTTGTCACCACACAGATAATTGATGTAGAGTTATGGACATTGAGCTTTTGAAGATGGCCGAAACTTTGTGCGTACACAAAAGAGTTTATTAGTGTTACAAAATTGTTCAATATAAATTATAAATATCTTAACCCTTTGAGGAGCAACCCTTTCCCAATGCTGAAAAAGGGCAGGCGTTGCCATCGCTCGACTTAACTATCAGCAAAATGGCGGGCGATCGAAACGTTCATCGCGTGCCACAGATCTAGAGACCCCTTTTTTGACGACAGCTGGCTGTGCGGCACAACCAGCTGTCGTCAAAAAAGGGGTCTCTAGATCTGTGGCACGCGATGAACGTTTCGATCGCCCGCCATTTTGCTGGTAGTTAAGTCGAGCGATGGCAACGGCTGCCCTTTTTTCAGCATTGGACAATCTATCCAGCTGTTCTCGCATTCTTCCATTTTTCAGCAGATGTCAGTGCTGTTCAAAATAATCGTGACAATTTTTTTTTTTACGGGAAATGACGTGCTAAAAAATAAAGGATTCTCGTGGAGCTATGTCACCCGCAACTGTTTTTATAGAAATCGAATCTATTCTTCGTGACTGCCAACAGTCAAAACGCCAGAGTTTGGTGTTCCCAGAGCGGGAACACTGCGCGTTAAAGGGTTAAGCGTATTTAAAAATACTCACACACACATACAACTCTGAAAAATGTGTGCCTGGAATCGAGGAACTATTCATTATTATAATTCTTTTGACAGCTTCAGTAGTTTTATTCATGGAAAAAACTTAAAGGCCATGCGATACCGGATTCGAGAAAGGCTGAAAAGGTAGAAAGGTTTGTGAGAGAGATGAAGAAGGGAAAATATTTACCAGCAGTGTTACCACCACCAACACCACCACCTTCTGGTTTCGTTCCAGTGGGAATGATCACCGTGATACCGTTAGTTTCGGTAGAAGGAGTGACGCCGCCTTCATAGTTAAGAGCTGGAAAGAGGTGGAAAAGGAAAAGAGTGCAGAGAAAACAGTTGCGCAATTATGCATTATAGTAAAAGTAACATGCTCGAAAAGGCAGTGGTGCATTACTGTGTGTGCATTTCAGAAAAGAGGTAGAGGTAATTATAGAGATGTCCAGAGGGTAGCATTTTCGTTACATCTTTTAATTTGTCCGTCTGTCTGCCAGGAAATTTATATGTTTGTTGTCGTCCACAATGCCATACACCCCATTGACTTCGCTGCGATGTCACACTGAAGTCACAACGTCACACAGTCCATACTGTGTGTAGCACCTTAATTATTCCTCTACGCCTATAAAATACTAGTATAGACATCTGTCGGTTTTTAAGAGTATTTATACATAGATAGCTATGATATAATTCAGGCTGTTGCGTGCAGATATACTTACTGTTCATATTATTCCCAAAGCTGATTTAAATTTAAACATTATTCTTTCGAATGTGGTTTTGTTTATTTTAGAAAATTAACGAAAATAGTTGGCAAAGAGTTTTGACCCGGAAAGAATTACTGTGTGTTGAAGTTCGTCCGATCAAGAAATGATTTGAATACTAAATTTTCAAAATAAATACCAAAAAAGTATAGCTAAGGCGCAGCGTACCGCATACAAAACTGAAGTAGAAAACTGATTTTCCAGTAAAATATTAGGTTATTATTTTTTAAACTATTTTCCCCCCAAATAATAATCACTAACATTATCACATATATTTATTTCTGACGCAGAAGAAACGTTGAGCCTTGTAGGGTTAAAAGGGGATGTTCATGAGCATTTTTTCTGCGTGTCGCTGTAAAAGAACTACCAATGTTACAAGCACCATCTTCCATCTTCCTCCCATCACCGTGACGACGCGAATGAGTCACAAATAAGTCGCTTTAACTGTCGCATGTACTTTCGCAGCAGTGACGTCACCGTGAAGTACCAGTGGGACTTATTAACAGTCCATATTTTGTAGTCCAAGTTGATGGAACTTGTTAAAAATATTATGTTTAAGTAACAAAAAACACTCAAAAAGAAACTTTTAAAAAGATGAAATAATTAAAACTTTGTGAAATAACACACTTAAAGGTACTTATCAGTTATGTAAGCACGTTTTAGTCAAAAAACTTTCGATCTCCTTCAGCAAACTTCCACAAAGTGTCATGATGTCCAAGGACATTGTGTGTGGATGTCTTCTGATGAATGCCAAAAGTTTTTTGGCCGAAATGCGCGTAAAGACTGACCTTTTATGTGTGTCATTTTAGAAAGTTTTAATTGTGTCATTCCGTTAACCCTTTGAGGCACAACCGTTTCCCAATGCTGAAAAAAAGGCAGCCATCGCTCGTGCGGCGCACAGTCAGCTGCTTCAAAAAGTGGTCTCTAGATCTGTGGCACTCGATGAACGATTCGATCGACCGCCATCTAGCTGGTAGTTAAGTCGAGCGATGGCAACGGCTGCCTTTTTTTCAGCATTGGGAAAGGGTTGCGCCTCAAAGGGTTAAAGAATGGTGATTGCCGCAATTGAAAGTCTTGGATTATGGCGCGAAAGGTTCAGGAGCTTTAAGTTTCCTCGATGGTAATTTTGATAAACCTGAATACAAGCAATTTTTTCTTAGTTTGAGAAATTGTTTTATAGAAATTTGAGTTTTTGAAAAAAAAAATTGCCCATTTCAAATGCCATATGGAGAGACGTGCAATGAATACACCCAGGATTGCGTACTCAAGCATTTTCTGAAGTTTCAGTAAACCGTTTTTCTCAACACCTAATCAAAGTTTCAAAGACAAATTACATAAACACGGAATGGTGTATACATTCTTGTGAACAGTTTGATATAACACATATGATCAAGATCAAAACATTTGCATATATTGGAGTGACGTGCCGAAAATAAAAGATGTTGCAGAATGATACAGAAATATCCAAATCTTAATTCTTTTGAGAAATCCTGACTTTATCTCACGCGAATGCTGTTCCATAAGGTGGCTTTTCCATTAATGTTGAAAGCCACGAAAAAAAAAAAAAAAAAAAAAAGAAGAAGTGAAGTATCAGTCTCAGAATCAAGCATTTGCTCTTTAAGGTGATGCAAAGACTGCACATCTAAAAGAATTAAGAGGATACCACTCACAAAAGACCTTTTTGAGCTTTTTTAAAAATCGCATGGAGCATACGCTGCTCATTTGGAAGAACTCAAAAAGTTAACTGGGAAATTTAAATGAAACGAAATTTAGAAGAGAAAAAGCAAGAGAATGATTAAAGAAAATTAGAAAGAATGAAAAAAAAAAAAAGGATGAAATGAATGAGAAATTAGGTAAGCTGACTGAGACTGAAAATAAGTTAGTCGAAGAAGAAAATTCTGCCCACTGTTTGTTAGGAGTTAGTATTGTTTGTTAGTTTGTTAGGAAAGATTAAGGCTATCCATTTCAAAAGATTGACATGAAGTAAATAAACGTTGCTCAAATAATGGTTGATGCAGCAAGTGAAAGCATAACTACTGTTTCGATAAAACTGATCACTGTTCGAAACGATATGTCTGAAATAAAAAATTAAATTGATTAATTTTATGGTGCAACTTCAAGATATCCTTTCCTTTTTTATTTGTTCTTTGCTCGTATTTACTTTTACATATGATATAATAATGAATCCATAAACAAAAAAATTAATTCATCCTTTAAAATCCCCAAAGGGTGGCTGCTCCTTCATGTGCTATTTATCCAACTCTCCAGGTGTTTATTTAATAATTTAAGCAGTAAATTTATTGTGGGAAAAGATAAAGTTTTTCTTTTTTCGTGTGCATTATATTTCCATTTAAAAAAAGGTATATTTATTTGGACTGAGAGCTCTGCCCCCCTTTCAGGTGTCGCCTATGGCACGCGTCCTGTGCTTGCCGTACCCTACATACGCCATTGAGCGTATTCCCTTGATTACACCACTAGATTTAGTGTTATTTTATTAGTTCGATAGCTTTTTTTTTTCCTCGTCAAATTCAACATTAACTTTCTTTTAAACATCCCATGAGTATTTAGAACACGCTAATTAAATTAAAAATAAAGTAAAATAAAATAAACACACTAAGCGTTTAACCCTTTGAAACGCAACCATTTCTCAATGCTGAAAAAAGGGTAGCCGTTGCCATCGCTCGTGCGGCGCACAGTCAGCTGCTTCAAAAAGTGGTCTCTAGATCTGTGTCACTCGATGAACGATTCGATCGACCGCCATGTTGCTGGTGGTTAAACCGAGAGATGGCAACGGCTGCCCTGTTTTTTAGCATAGGGCAGTCTATCCAGTTGTTCTTCTATATCAATGCATTTGCATTCATATTTCATGTGCATGCAAATTATAACTGTTATGAATTAGTCTGTTCTAGTTAAAAGACAAGTATTTCTGTTGTATAAATATAAATTCTATAAGATATGTACTTTTATGTGCATCAGCCTAAAAACAATTTACTTTTTGTGCATAGGCTTTTTCTTCCCAAACAGAACAAGCTCCTTTTTGGTCCCTTTTTCAGACAAAACAGCTCCCTTTTGGTCCTTTTTATCATTAAAATTGCTCCCTTTTTACCCGGAATTGACCTTGAAATTCTTTTGTGAGACCTGTCCATAGACCTTTTTTGACACAGCTGGTTGTGCATGCACAGCCAGTTTGCACGCAATGAACAATTCGATCGCCCGCTATGCTGCTGGTATTTAAATTGAGCGATGGCAATGATTGCCCCTTTTTTTCAGCATTCGGCAGTCTGTCCGGTCGTTCTTCTATATATCAATGTATTTCTATCGTATTTTTCCAGTTTTCAGCAGATGCCAGTGCTGTTAAAAATAATCCTGACAATTTTACAAATAATCGACCATTTTTACGGTAAATGACGTGCTAAAATGTAAAGAATTCTTGGGTAACTGTTGTTCCCCCTCAAGTTTTTGTAGAAATCAAATTTATTCTTCGTGACTGACAACAGTCAAAACGTCAGAGTTTTGTGTCCTCACGACGAGGACGCCGCACGTTAAAGGGTTGAATAACATATCATTGCATATGTATTTCAATGGAAAATAAAAATTTTGAAACCATCCACAAACACAGTAATATTCGAACAGGAGAGTAAAACTTACGTTTGGTTTTGGCCCTTATAATAGGACTGAACATTCCGTCCCCTAATTTATTTCTAGAAAGCACCTGAAAGTCATACTCGGTGTCTGGCTGTAGATTATATACAGTGAAAGTAGTCGCTCCGTCAGGATAAACTCTAATTGTTCTCCAGTCGCTGTCACCTTGATCAGCTAACCTGTACCTGCAATTTGAAAAGTCGCAGAATTAAATTAGTAATAAGGAATAATGAAATAGCATTTATTTTTTGACACATTCCGACGAAATTGCGAAAAATGTTTACGAAATTGGTTGTCTGTCTGTCCGTGCTCTAGCCCCTAGCCCCACCATGGCCAAATGAACAAGACGCTCAAAATGGTGGACGGCTGAAGTGTGAAGGTCCCGGGGTCGGGCCCCATCGCGCGGCTGTCGATCTAACGGTCTGGAATTTTGGTCGGTTCTCTCCAGATGTAACGTGAACACGCTTTAAAACACCTTAGAAAGTCCACCGATCAAGGCATGCAGATCGCCCATGTGTAGCTTTGCATAACAACAACTGTCCGTGCTCTAGCCGTAAACGGGCAACGATTACTAACGAAATTTATGTATGTTATTCTTATGTACTATACAATGTATCCTATCAAAAATGGTGTACATAGCATTTATATATTTTTTAAAAGGAGCACCCAAAAGATACCCAATTCAGTACGATTTATAGGCAGTGATTGTTTAAAGTGTATTTTAGAGTTATTCGTCTAGTTCATACAAAACAGAATTTATTTACGTTATCTCTGTAGGGGTACTATGTATATTATATTACGGGCTGTCCATAAATGTGTGATGTCACACTTTTTTCAATATTTTTGACCCCCTACCCCCCTTTATCACATGTCACACTGTATTACATAATCATACACCTGCAATTCAAAAACCAAGCACTATATACATCATATTTCAAGATTTATTTTTTAACTATGTGCTTTAATGAAAGTTTGAGCATAAGAACAATAATGGTTTGTGTACTATTTCGCATAAAATAAGATTAAGGTTTACAAAAAAAAAAGTAATATACTATAATAGTAATAAAATATCAGTAAAAAAGAGCAATTGAAAACAGTAGTATCCACCCAGGCGGGCAATATACCTTTTGCTGGAAATTTCAAGGGTGTGACAGGATGAAGTATCTTTTTTAAGTGAAAGATTTCTGCAGCTACTAAATTCTCAGAACCTACTCTCAATACCTTTCCGTAAAGAAAGGAATGCAAAGAGAAAAAAAATCACATGAAAGTTGTTTTAGCTCCGATTAAAAAAATACCCTCAATGCTTTCAAAATGTAATCTGCTGATTTTAAATGTTGTAATTTTAACCAAAATGTGTGTCTCCCACCTTGTCACAAACTGTCACAATTTCGCAACCTCCCTCTCCCCTCCAAGCATGACATCATTTATGGACGGCCTCTTACATCTTATAATAGAGATATTAGTCTATTTCAAACAGAACAGAATTGATATATATATACGGGGTTTTTATAATTAAACTTCCCCTATAAACAGGGTTCTACCGCTAAAAGGGGTGAAAGGATTGTAACCAAATTTGATATATAGACTCTACTCTACACAGAATGAGCTCAAGGAATTTAAAAAAAAAAAATTAGTTCCAAAAATATCCACTAGGAGGAGTTTTGCATGAAAGAAAACAGCAAAATCATCAATGGAAATGTGTAATTCAAAATTTGCAAACGATTTCAACAATTATTCAATAGATTTTGAGCATTTATGAACTCACTTTGTGTCATTTTTTGAACTGATTTCACCATGCAAAACGCCACCTTGTGCACATTTTTTTCAAGAAAATTTTTCAAAAAAACTTTCTTGCGCGCATCTCGCGTGCAGTTCATACGCTAAATTTGGTTGGAATCTGCTCACCTGTTTTAGCTGTAGAAATGCTGTTTATAGGGAAGTTTAGTCGTAACTAACCTGTATATATTATAAAGAATTACAAAATAATGCACTCTGTCGAAAACTGTATGTTGCGCATTTATAGTTCTGTTACAAGATCTCTCAAAAGAATTTCTATACATTACCGTGTATAACGGTGTTGCAGTTTAGAGACATTCATCCTCTTCAAGCACAATACAATTAAGACAATGTAAGCATTTATAACGGTTTACTTTTCATTTACAGGACCGAAATAACATTTAATAGTTCCTCAAGGCATAGCAAAGTTTACATGAATGGTGATTATTCAGCTTTTTTGAGTTTATTCCCCCAAATCGCGCTAAATATGAGGTCGATATATCGCCAAATTCGCGTGAAATAAAGGGTGCTGAAAAGTTATTACTACAACGTGGGTGTGCCTTAATGAACATTGCTTCGTAAAAGCCGCATTGGGAAGTAATGAGCTAAATCATGCCAAACGCATCGATTATAAAACACTTCATAATAACACACAGTCATTCTTGTGTCAGATTTGGCGAGGATAACCCAAAAACAGCTGTATATTCTGATAATGTAATTTTGCGAGGCCCTATAAAAGAACTTGAGCTATGCAAGCCGCCTATAATTTTCCAATGTTAAAAGTTGCTTTTAGAAGTTCAGTTGCTAAATCAATTTGTATAATTGTAAAAATTTATTTGAAACAATTTCATCTTTTTGTGGTAAAAATAAATCTACTGAGAACACGTTATATTAAAAAATGCTCGTATACAGAAAGCTTATAGACATCGAAAAATATACTATTTTCCTATTATTTAACATACCCTCACTCTCTTACGTTCTGTTTTGTTTTTGGCAATTAAAACTTCGTGCTTTCTGTTTTGAAAAATTAATCAAATTGGCCAACCAGTTTTCACAAATTCGAAAAATAAAACACAATAATTTTTTTTTAGAAAGATAAAAATATAGAGAGAAAGACAATTGTTATACACATTCTATAATCTGTGAGCTGGGCTATGCATTTGGCAATATTCACATTGATTTCGCTAAGCATTTCTTTTATGTTTTTTTTAAAATCTTTATTTTATTTATTTATTTTTTTTTCTGGCAGGCAGTACACCTGTAATCCAAGCACATATCATGCAAATCAAAACATGAAACATTATGTTTTGTGAGCTTGCAATAAATGTACAAAAGTAATTTATAATATATAGCACTCACATTAAAAGGAAATACTCAAAAATACTAAAGAGAGCCTGATAATCTAAATATTTTTTTTCTTTTACCATATAACATAGGTCTGTTCATGACCTCCATCATACGCAGGCAGCCAGGTCAAAGTAGCAGCAACGGTACTAGTATTTACAGTGACATTAGTTGGAGCATGAGGAGTAGTTCCTGAAAAAAACACATATGAATGTCATATAAATGTAACATTAGGAAAGGGATGAATTTTTATTTCCATAGTACGTTTGGACATGGAGAAATGTCAAGTTCTATATGAGTCCCTTAACCTTTTATAAGGCGGTGGTAAGAATACTTACCACCTACGGTCTATTAAATGCAGAAATCAATTATCATTAGTGTATCTAATTTTCTGATCTTTGTTCAGTTATATTGGATGTATATTTTTTACATACAGCTAGATTAAAAATTCTATTTGGCTTATGAACTTTTCTTTCATTCGTAATTTTAAAGAAATCTCGAATAATTACTCGAAAATTGAGAATAAGAATTATCGCTTTTAATTATAGAGGAGAGGAGGGTATTATGGAATAGTCGGGAAATATGGAATGCCGAGGTTTCGGCTCTGTTAGGTGCTGTCGCCACATGGGAATAACCCGAACTAGTCAAGAAAGATTCCCGAGTCACAATGCAGTGAGAGTTGACGCATTGTTGTCGACGTACCACTTTCTACAGAACAAAGTATATTTTGTGATTTTCAAGAGTTTTTGCAGATACGTTTTCGAACATTTTAACCTAATAGTGTACACGTGACTTAAACATTGATTTTATGCATAATGTACACTAAAAGAATTGTAATTTGTTGTACTGTTCTTGTTTTTTAGCTGACAGTGTTTTGCCTATCAGTTTAAAGGTTCATTTTCCTAGATGGCGTGTCGGGTATTATGGAATACTAGGTTATAGGGCAGCAGATTTCATGCCATCAACTTAAGAACCGGAAAACGAACATACTGAATATATCATCTGTAATGGAAAATTCTTCAAAGATCAGTGAAGGGAAATTTGGATTCATTGCTTCAGATTTTCTTTCAGGGCTTACCTTGACTGTACCGGAGCAGAAAAAGAAGATTATATCTTCGACTTATCTAAATAGACTCGAAGCAAAAATGGCTTGAGCATAGTCTTAGAAATATGGTTCATAGTTAAAAATAACTTTTATGAAGTATAGTTAGTTTTCAACGGTTTAAACCACCTATTCCATATTACCCGACTATTTCATATTACACTCCATTCGTAACTTTTTTTAAAAATAATTTTTTCTATAACAACACAATCAGTAGTGTTTTTCTATACAGGTGACATTTCATTACAATTAGTTATAGTATGTACTCATGATGATTTTGAGGATTTTATTCAAAAACTTGTTGAGTTATAGTTAGAAATGTAAATGGTGTTCTATAATACCCTCCTCTCCTCTATATTTTTGCGTTTAATTGCGTGTACAAGCAGCAGGTAGTTTTCCGACTTTGATTTTGAGAATAATTATTGTGCTCTCCTTCAAAATTTCTATATTTGTTTAATACTTGTTTCTCCAATTTTCACGTGGGATATTACAATAGAGGGAAAATATATGAATTAATCCTAAAAAGTCCCAAGTACTTTCGACTCTCTGCACATAAACTCGCCTTATAAAGGGTTGTAGCCCAAGAGGTGTAACTCTCATTTTTCTAGTTTTGAGAGATATTCAAGATTTTATTAGGGTTATCATCACGGCCGTTTTTAATCTCCCCGGCGTCCTAGGCACTTTTTGCATCCCATCCCCACAATTTTCAGAGCACCGTCGCCCTCCCTTCAGTTATTACCATGTCAGTTTTGGTTCGGGAGATCCTAGGACAGTCTTACCATCTTTTTCATCAATTATTACCATCCATTTTTTTGCGCGATAAGCGGAAAAGCGGCCCTGGTTATCATAGGAAATTCAGTGTTACACAGCAACTAGTGCTGCTATTTACCCGGTTGCTTAGGGAGTAAAACTTACACCATTCGTGTTTTTAATAGAATAACCTTTGTTGAACACTTCTGTGACTTTAATAGGCTCATATAACTATAATCGAAAAGGAGGTATTCGATCCAACACAATTAATCGTATAGCTGTTTTTTTCATTTTTTTAAAATAAAAGCTTATCAAATGTTCTTTATTTTTCGAATAAAAAAGCTGTTATCAAATCACCATACATGTGTGATGAACCAATACCAATTAATAATATTCAAACATTTAATAATATGAATCAATAATCTTTCAACTGATAAATACACTTTTCACAGGCTAGAAAATGAATAAAATGAAAAAATGTAGTTTGTTCAATAACGAAAACTAATCATTAAAATGCTTTATTTTTTCGCTCACCTCTAATCAATTTAAACAAAACCTGCGAAATAACTCGATTCATTGGGAAAAACTTAGAAACCACATGCAAATAAATATTGAATGAGTTTACTCACTTTCAACTAGGAGGAGGGTACTCGTAACTAGGGTTGCAATTTCGTTTTCTAGGACACATTCGTATCGACCATGGTCTTCTTTCTTCAGGCCTCGTATCGTTAAGTTCCCGCCTCGTATAAGAACTCTTTCTCTCGGCAGCTTCGAACCGTCCGCCTGCAACGAACTCAAATGTACCGCGGCAATTGACAAACACAAATAAAGTTACAACAAAAGAAAAGAAAAAATAAGATCAAACAGGTTCTCTCGGAGTTCATTAAGTTACTTTAACTCTCTGAGTCTGAACATCGGTTTACTGATAATACAGGCATCCCTCATTTTTTGGTTGGCAAAAGTATGAGTCACCTAGTTTTTTTTTCCTAATGAAAAGTTTGAATGTAGTATTTTAAAGTTGATTTTCACTCTTAAGTATGCGAGTTACATACAGGGTGTCTCCAAAAGGTGGTAACACGCTGGGTTATTTATCCGTTAGAGTACTGTGTTTAAGGCAAAGCTGCGCAAGGACTATCTGCCTAGGGGAGCCTTGGTCGGAGGTCTTTTTAAGGAGGGTTCTAACGCATATTCACGCTACATCTGGAGAAAATGGAGCAATTCTAGACCGTTAGATTGACAGCCGCGCGGTAGTCCAGAACGCTGGACCTTCACACTTCAGCCGTCTACCATATTCAGTGGCTTATCCATTCGGCCAGGTTGGCGCCTCTTTATCCATTAGAGATAACTAAGCACTGTAGACTGAAAAAAAAAAATTCAAAATAACGTAGAAAAAATACTACTTAAAAAAATCCTCTCGTTTATATAAAAAAAGAGATATTCTTTTTATTTCTGCATGCAACCCCAGTATATAAAAAAAATCTAATGCTCAAAAATCTAACTTGTAAAATGTGCCCCATACACTTATGAGGTAATGGATAAAATTTGAAAAGTATATCTTAAAAAGTGTCAGAGGTATGAAGATGAATACATGCTGACTTAAGACATTTTTCAATGTCTCTCGAAGGGGGGAAATATCACACCGAATCGTCGCGTTTTAGGGAAATATAAATTTTTGTACTCTAACAATAAAAGTTTACCTTCAAATTCGAAAGGCTGAAATTTTCTATATCATCTCATTAGTGTATGGGGCACGTTTTACTAAATGGGAATTTTTTTTTTTTGTACGAGGCTCGTATACAAGTTTAAGAAGTGTCACTTTTTGGAAATTAACTAAAGGAATGTTTTCTTAGTTTTTTTTCCCTCCTTTAATTTGAACATTTTTTAAAATTCACATTGCCCACTTGCCTCTTATGATAAAGAATTATAACGTGTTACCAACATTTTAGAACACTCTGTATGTTACTTAAATATACTAGTTGACTCTAAAGTAGTTGCTTTTTTTGTGCGTGTGCGTAACTTGCCTTTTTTACCCCCCAAAACTGCCTAAACTCAATGGCGTGTGCAAAATTTTTCCAAGAGGCGAATTATCCTTTTGAATCTTGAGCCCAGGTTTGACCTGTTGATTTGCATCATTAAGAAAGACGAAACGGCGAAGATTCCCTTTGTGTGCTGAGCATTGCTTTCAAGTTCAAGGTTCTGAATGTTGACACGCCAAGACCCAAGCTAGGAAGCAAAACGTTGGAGAATTTATCGCTTGCGTCTTTGCTACGGCATGCCAAACATAACAGATATTCACCACTGCGTCTTCTTTTGTTGTGAACACGTCAAACCTGGGTACGAAGTTGGGGTTTGAAATCGATAAACTTCCCTCTTTCTTTAAGAAAGCAACTGCCTAAACGTGATTTATAGTAAAAGCAGAGTTTTAGGTCCACTTATTGCCCAAGGCACTCAGAGGGTTAAAATAATGCTCTAAAATACCTATGTTGTTAAAATTTACTATATAAATATAACTAAAATTTACTATACAAGATAGACAAATACGAAATTTAATAAGCTAATGAAGAAATTTAATCAAAGTCTAATGCTATTGCTAAGTTCTAAATTTAGATACAATTGTATTAAAGAAATTAGTACATAATGCTTATTTCAGTAATATGAATGCAGTAATAGACGGCGTATTGGGATACGTGCTTTAACCTTCGTTACAATCACGCCTCACCATGCATCGAAATGTGAAAATAGAAAGGACAAAAATGAATCCTTGCGGAACCAGAGGAGGTAAACAGTAGCCTATGTAAAAATACAATACTATATTATTTTTTTAAATGTTATTTATAATTTTAATCGCAGTTCTAATATATATTTTTTTCAAATTTTGTGACGTTAAACTTCTGCTTGTAGAATTTTGTACATGTAATATGCTTGTCGAGGCTCATTGCTTGTTGCACTACTTGTTGATTAATTCCTTTTCAATTTTATTCTGTATTATCATTTGTCTGTTTCTTATGTGTTTTACTTGTGCTATGCAATCGACTAGCAGAAAGCTCTTATAAGCTCAATTCATCAGCCGTTATGTTATGTAATTTGTTATCAAATTGAAGCCGTCTGTACTTGCTCACAGACTAAATAAACTGTAGCGCTTATTTTAAAATGAAAATGTCCAAGAGGATGCTCCAAATCCGTGTTTTCCAACCACCGGTCGGCAAGACTTTAATACCGATCCAGGTATATCAAAGTGATTAAAACATAATTAGCAGCAAATGTCGTTCTAAGAAAAAATTATATTTGTACTAGCTGCTATCCGCGACTTCGTCCGCGTCGGCTTTAGAATTAGGTCCCGAGAGAAATGTAGCATGTGTGAATAACAAGTATTGTTGCGACAAAAGAAACTGCATTTAAATATTATTTGCTTTTTACTTGTTCTATATGAAGTATAATGCATGGTAGTATATTTCATTTAAAATAAGAGAATATGAAGAGTTACTAAATTTAGATTTTTTTCAGGCATTTGGCGAATAAAGACAGTTATGACAGTATTTGCGAACTGTTTTGTAAAAGAAATATTTATGCTATATGCATGAATTTTAGTCTATGTTAATCAGGAATAGAGTAGCTTTCTATTAGTGAAAAGTTTTAGAATCGGTTCTGTAGTTACAGAGATACCCAGAGAGCGTAATGTATTAAAATTATTTTGAGTGTTCCTGTAAAGCAGTGGTGTAGTCGAAGGGGGACGCGGGGGGACGCCGTCCCCCTACTTTTTCAGTTCAGCCCATACGTCCCCCCACTTTTTATTCTCAGGGGGGACGCTCATTTACAAGTTTTTTTTTAATTTTGTGAAGAAATTAAAATTTTTGTTTTGTTCGCGCGAGAGCAAGTACATCGATATAAAAATCAAAAGGAAACTTTTGTCTGTTTGAATCGACTTTACAAATGGGATTGTAAGGGTTTCTTAAACACCTCAGTAGTGAAAACATATCCATAAGAACAGAACAGATTATAATCTTTCCGAACGCACTCTTGGTAAAAAATGTCTTTGTTTTGGCCGAAAAAGTGACAAAAATCGGGGTAGCGAATAGTCACGTACCAATTCAAGAGAAAATTTGTGGCTTTGTCATTGGATTGTTGCCTCACTAAGGCACAGTGGTTATGTAACTGGAAATGGTAGACGGGCGAAGTGTGAACCCTACAAGCAACAATTCCCAGTTTCTGCTCGGCCAACCACCGGCATTCATCGCAACTCATCGCTCACCGAAATTCGGTACTCGGCCCAGACACGGAATTCCATCTAAAAACGATGATTGTTATGTGTGCGGCAGACACTGGTCGGTCCGGTACCCATAAAACGATGCTCGGAACGATATCCGGCCTGAGTTATCGGGCCATATGCCTAAATTTGATCAAAATACGCTGAACTGAAAAGAAATTTCGGCCCGCATAACGGCCGAGCGGCATTCAGCCGATGAAAATTGGCGCATGCGCTCTGTTCATGCAACAGTCGAGCGATGGCAACATCCGAGTATCTACCGGCAGGCGCCATGTTTGTTTTCATAAAAATAGGAGACGAAAAAAACATAAGACATTTTTTGGTGGTGATTAGTCTATATTGGTACGTATAACTATCATTTGTAACAAATTTTTGACATTCTTAATATAGTATTAGTCTAATATAAGTAAAGTACAAGTTCAAATCTCTGTAATTATTTTTTTTTTCTCTTGTTACTGTTGCATAACACTAATGGAATAACACTATTTTTTATTAGTATCTATTTCCTATCTTTACACGGCGTACAGTGTGTAATTACACTAGTTAATCGTTAACTACAGTTAATCGCTTTTTAGTTTTAAAATATACGGGTAAATTATTCATTGAATCTAATAAAAAAATCATACTTCCGACCAAAACAATCTTATTTGGTACTTATGTATTTTACAGTCATTCAGCCAAAAAGAGCGATTTCGTGTGCGTGTGGAATACGTCGGATTCATAGTTACAATGTAGTGCATTGCAGTCCTTTGGCGAAAAAACTTGTTGGCGTGAATTATCGACGGTAAAATAAGTACCGATTATTTGCATCCGTTTACCATAAAAAAAAAGAAAAAAAATCCAAACGATGCGATTACTCGCCAAGATAGTTTCCAACGGTATAAAGCGCAGATTCTTAGGGTTATGGAAACGAGAAGCTGTACAGCATTGATTTGATATTCAAACGACTGTTTTGCTTCGCTTTATAAACTTCGAAACCCGCGTTGGTGAATTTAGAGCTTAGAAATAGTATACGTAAATACAGTGATTTTTTTTCTTTTTTAAAACAGACCACTGTTTTTTTTTTTTTTTTTTTTTTTTTTTTTTTTTGAAGCAGAACACTGGTTAATGATGATTTCAGAACCTGCAGATACTATAAACCAGACTGATACAGGGTGTCCCAAAAAGGTGGTAACGGGCTTTAATTCTTTATCTATTAGAGATAAGTGGGCAGTGTAAATTGAAAAAATGTTCAAAATGAGGTCGGAAGTAAGACTCCGTTAAAAAAATTCCTCTTGTTAATTTTCAAAAAGTTACACTTTCTACATTTTTATTTGACCCATTTTTATTTGACCATTTGACATTTCGTTACATTTTTATTTATTTTGGGTTGCCAATTAATGTAGTTTTAATAATTAAGTATCTTCAAATTCCTCAACTGGTGCGTTTATCTCTAATTCGTTCACGGTAGTTTTCATCTAGTTATTTTGGGAGTGTTGAAACTTGTGCATAAGTCCTAGAGACCCATGACTGCAAAGCTCGCCAAAGTGCGGAATTTTTTAGGTTAGCGAGAGCGGGGGCGTTAAAATAGGAAGCAACTCTTGCTTGTAGCGTAAAACACATCTTACGGTTTCAGTGGGCGATTTTAAGATAGAATCGAAATCTATCTTAAAATCGTCTACTGAAACTGTTTTACTATCTTCTCCAGGCGTATTCCACATATCCCGTAGACATTTTAAATAGTGTTTGGAATGGGCATCATAATCCATGAGGTGTTTTCCTTCCTTGTTCCATAAACACTTCTTCGGAATAGAAATCTATATTGAAATCACCTACCAAAACTGTTTAACAATTTTCGCCTGGCATAGTCAAACTATACTTCACCTTTATAAATACCATTTGGAAAGTGTATTATAATCTATCAGTGTGTCGTATTTGTCTTCGCTGTTCTATAAAACACTTCTTCTTAATTAAAATCTATTTTAAAATCGCCTACTAAAACTATTTTACAATATTCGCCAGGTGTTTTCTAGCTATACTCGAAATATATTTATAAAAAACGCCACACAATTCATTAAAAAAAAAACACATTTCAAAAGTGACTCGACGCGAAAATTGTACCAAAATCGTGTCTACACAAAAAGCAAGGTTGAAATTAATAGCACTCTGGTGCTAACAAATCGAACATGTAACATACGTATCTACTTCCATACGTAGATGGAGTATACGACTATAGTACGTTAACGTATAGTATAGTTATGTATATAGTACAACTATATACGTAAATAGATGGAGTATACGACATACCTACACCCTCCAAAAAAAGTATTCGAGCAAGAGGGAAATTTCCTATTTTAGATTTGCGAATAATAATTAAGTTTTTGAAAAACGCACAACTTGATAGAAATATGAAAAGTTATTTTTATACATAGCCTAATTCATATTCTATGATAAATAATTTTTAATATACGAAACCAACGCAAGAAATTTATCTCTTGCTCGAATACTTTCTTTGGAGGGTGTACATGCATGCATATGCGACGCGTAGTAAAAGTGTATTTCTTCTATTCTGTATTGCTTTTGCACTGCATTATCATATAAGAAAAATGCGATTACAAATACATCTCAAATATAAAAGAAATCTGCAAAAAACTTGTAAATGTTATCATTCGAATTGCATCGTAGGGACGGAAAGGTTTAAATGCATGTGTCAACACCACATTAGAACTTATCGAAAAGTGATACGCACCCTGGTGTTCGGCCAACCTCACGCATAAAGTGAACGGGCCAGTTCCCTAAATCCGTGTCCAACCCGATGAAAACTCATCGGTTAGACTACTTCGGACGTTTCCACGTCCGAGGGGACATGAACTGCGTGTATCCGAGCAGTTTCACAGTGAACGGCCCGATTCCTTCTCATCGGCTCAAGGCTACGTGGCCGGTGAAGGCCCGAGCAAAATTGCTAGTAGGGAAGGTCGCGGGATCGGGTCCCATTGCGCGTCCGTCGACCTAACCGCTCAGAGTTTTCCGTGGTTTTCTCCGAACTCAGCGTAAATACGGGTTAGGACCCCTTAGAAAGACCCCCATGGAGGGCACCCCCTCTTGTGTTGTCTTTCTGATGAGGATTTATAAGAGGGCTTTGAGCCAAGCACACAAATCCGCTATACGGGTTCGCAATAACAACAATAACATTGGATTGTTGACAAATGTAAATGTTAAAAATTAAGTAGCTCCCATCGCGCGTCCTTAACAGTTTGGAGTTTTCCGTGGTTTTCTCCGAAACTTAGCGTAAATACGGGTTTAGGACGCCTTAGAAAGACCCCCCCCCCTTGTGCTGTTCTTCTGACGAGGATTTATAAGAGGGCTTCGAGCCGAGCACACAAATCCGATTACATGTTCGCAACAACAAATTAAGTAGCTTACACGATTGATCAAAAAGACTTAGTTTAGATTATTAAATGGTCATCAATAATTTAACAATGAGTTCATTTTAATTAATTAATAAACAAATGATGGTTAAATCAGTTTTCTTGGTTGTTTAAGGAATAATTACAATTAATGAATACGGTAAGTTTCGGTTAAATTTCGTAAAAAATGAGCGTTCCCCCACTTTTTTTCTTAGGACTACAACACTGCTGTAAAGGAACTATTTACGCTACATGCATGAATTTTAGCCTATAATACTCAAGAACAGTGTAGCTTACTATCAGTAAAAAAAGTTTAGGAATCGGTTCAGAACTTAAAGAGATACACATAGAGCGTAATGTAATTCTTATTAGCATCCTTGTAAAAGAACTATCTGTGATATATGCATTAAAGGTAGCTTATAACACTTAGGATGCCACCAGTGTCTAAGAAATTCTGCTCTCAAAACTGCAAGCTGGGAGGTGCCAGGTTCAAACCCCGATCGCGCCTGTCGACCTAGCCGCTCCCAGTTTTCCGTGGTTTTCTAAAAAACCTCGCGTAAATACGGGCTAGGGCCTTAGAAAGTCCCCCACAGAGGAATTTGCCATATAGTCCTAGGACCCTAGTGCAGTCAGTCGGTCTTAATCCAAAAACAAACAAACAATAATACTCAGGAATAATGTAACTTTCAATCAGTGAAAAAAGTTTTAGAATCGGTTTAGTAGCTACAAAATTTCCATAGAGCGCAATGCATTAGAATTATTTTGAGTGTCTTTGTAAAAGAATTATTTATGCTATATGCTTGAAAGGCTGCCTGTATGTTAATCCAGGGCATAAGCTATTTTCATTACAAATTTTTCCAAATCCGTTAACCATTTTTGTGTGATTCAGTCAAAAACATCCAAACACACAAACGCACACATTTATATTATTGGTAGGATTTGGAAATTTATGAACTTTAAGAAACACATCTGGACTTTTCTTGATACTTACGTTTTATCCCGGCGGTCATTCTCGCCAAACTGTTTTTTCGTCAAATGAGTTGCCAAACTGTTGCCAGTCGTATTCAAAACCATTAATAATTTCATGTGCCCGGCATTTATTTCGGCAAAAAATCGCTTGTCTAGGCGGACCGCCGGGATAATACGTAAGTACCCTTTTCTTTACTTATGCTTTATAATTTGGCGTAAAATCAACATAATTTCCATGTTTTTCAAATGCATGCGCTTTTGCAAATAGAATTTCTGCTTTATTTTAAAAGCATAAATCATTTTGTGCGGGCGATTAAACGGCTTTTAATTAATAGTTAGAAAAGTAGTTAAAAATTCAAAATCCTGAGCTTCAGGTGCACTTTACCGAAGTTATGGGCTCAGTCATGCTCAAATTTTCAAAGCTCTGCTTTCTGTAGATTTGTCTGGAGAACATTCATTTTTATTATTACAGATAGATAGATTTGGGCATAAAACTGGCTTAATTTCCGTGGTATTTAATGTTTTTCAGATGCACGCGCTTCTTTGTTGAAGTAATAGCATTCTTGTTAGCTCAAAACATGAATCATTTGATGCGGGCGAAACTCGCCAAGCATGGCAACGTAAACGGTTTTTAATTAATAATTAAAAAAGTAATTAAAAATCTAAAATTCTAAGTAGCCTATAACCATCTCCAGGGTCCCATCTATATCTAAACCAAAATGCATCCTAATCGATTCAGCGGTTTAGGCGTGAAAGCGTCATAAACAAACAAACAAACTCACTTTCGCATTTATAATATTAGTTAGGATGACACTTGATTTGATAAATGAAATACATGCTTATATACGATGTTTATCATTTTTGACTGATACTGGTCCGCGAAATATTTTTCCTATTTTTGCCGGTCAGCAGATGTATAAAGGTTGGGAAATACGGTTCTAAATCAGTGTTTAAAAAATTGTGGTAAGCATATCTCCTGAGGATACCGAAAGAGTTTGGTAGGGGTAGGTGTGGCTTGGTGCAACCATAGAGCTGACATAAGGGATAGAGAGCGCTCTGGTGTAACCCTAACTTTAGGCACTTGTCTCAGTAGCTGATTTGTGGCAAGATCTCACGCGCACCATTCTTGCGCATCCGACTCGCCTTAGTTTGCTATGGAACATGTGTGGCCAGTCGTTCATTTCTGTTTTTTTTTTTGACATATTTTTAAGAAAAAAAGGATACATTGGTTTTTCTGCACATGGATGCAATTCATGATTTGTGAAAAGTTCTGGAATAACATTTCACAAAAGAGTGATAATTTTTTTTCACATTTCTAAAATCTACTTTTTATAAATGAAGAATAGTATTTCAATGTATCCACATAGTACCCACATTTCAATGTATCCAGCATATTCTAACTATAAACTGTCTATACTTCTCCTTTATAAATACTACCTGGGAAGTGCATCATAATCCATGAGTGTACCGTATTTTTCTTCCTCGTTAAATACAATGCTTTTCAGAATTGAAATCCATATTAAAATCACCTATTAAAACTGTTACAATCTTCGCCAGACATCTTGAATTATACTTCTCCTTTGTATAAACTGTAGGGTTTGCCAGTTTCTAGCCAAATATGGAAGATATTGTCAAGCTAGGTTCAGCGTCGGGGACTTATTTTTTGGCACCAAACTTTCCAATGAATCACCAAAAGTATCAGACCTTGGCGTCTTAAAAAAAATTATTCCCCCCTTCCACCTCCGCTATCTGGCAACCGTACTGAAAAATGCAATGAAAACGTGTCGACTTCGACAAATTATGTCGCTAGAAAATATCGGAGTGAAGGATATAGCACTCTAGTGCTTAAAAAAAAAAAAAAAAACCTCGTGCACCTTTCATAATTTAAATTTCATTTCACTAAAGTTCTGCTACATATTAAAAACATATCTTAATCCATGTATCGGCCGTATTTCTTTTCCTTATTTTATTATACGTTCAAAAGTGTATTATAATCCATGACTGTTTCTTCTTCTTCCACAAATTTATTCTCTGAAATTAAAATCTATATTAACCTTTTATACCTCAGCAATTTAAATTTTAAAAATTTTTACTGCAATGTGCACAGAAACAGATTATAAACATACTGAAAGTTTTCATTTTCTAGTTTTGTAAGTCATGTAAAATTTATTGACCATAACGTTTTTGTTGTAGCGTTCAATAAAACGGCATTTTTATTTTTGTATTTACTTGAAAATGTATCGGTGGTAGTATACCAAAGTATTACTGAAGTGTTAGCGAACTGCTTATAAGCTGAGAACTTTAAAAAACATCATTCACATTCTTGAAAGGTTGACCCACTAAAAAACACTTTTAAGTGCTGCAATAACCAATAGTGCGACTGCTGAAGGAAAAAAAATATAGTTTGGTGTTACAATATTAATTGAATATCACAATCTTTCAGATTAATATACATATTATGCTCACGCTATTCTAGAATGAAACAGTCATTCAAATATTTTTTAATACACTGTGATTAATTTATACAGCTTTAATTGGTATGTTGCGTATCTGAAAACGATAACACAAAGGATTAAAATCACCTACTAAAACTGTTTTACAATCTTCGCCAAGCATATTCTAACTATATTTTACCTTTATAATAAACAGTAGGATGGTTATAATAAAGGTGAATATTGCAAATGTGCATGCTGTGAGTGACATATTTTTTTCCCCCCACAGGAAAACAAGGGTCATTTTGCTGCTTCGTTTCAACGGGCAGATTAAGGTATTAAGAGTGAGTGACTTTAAATTTACATACCAGTAAGAGTGAATTTGATTTTTCTAAAACCAATGATTTGAAAATAATTGAATAATTTACCTACAGGGAAATTCAGATAGGAATACATAATAATAGTAATAGAATATTAAATCGGCTTTCTGTAGCACTTCAACTAATATTTTTTATTATCAATTGACGTAAAAGAAACCCTATGAAATCGTCACTTTTTATTCTAATTATTTATTTAAGTAAATATTCATTAAATTCTTAACGAAAAAAAAATATGAATTAAGAAAATCAGGATTACCTGTTTTTAGAGTGATTTTGCACAAGTTTTGAATAAAAAGTCTACCGAATGTAAATAAAAGTTTGTGGTAATAATTTTGTAATGGATGCTAATAAAGATCTAAGTCAACAGATTTAGATACATTATTTAACAAATTGATCAAGGGATTCGCTCAAGCCGTAATCACCTTTGATCTAATTTGACTGGTTATGAATAATTCCAGGAATTTTTACAACGGATTTGTTCGATTACTACATCAGCAATAATCACCAGTAACACTTTGTGTCAGTACACCTGTTCCCTCGAGTTTTGAAGCTCAATTTTCATATATTTAAACAAACGCACCTACTCATTGTAAAACATTTTATTAGCATTAAAAAAATATTGCGCAGGTTAAGGATATAAAACTCCTACATCTTGAAACAGATTCAGCTCTTTCCAATCCCCCCACCCCACCCCATGTAGAATTCGAAATCTTGTGCAAAGGCTCTCTCGTATAGTGTAGGAAAAATTCTAAATTTAGTAATTACTTAAAATATACAAAACTGGCAAAGTATTTCTCGGGCCGCTCGTTGAACAGCGCTGAAAATGAAAACAGAACGAATAATATGTACGATCCACATAAATGAAGTTAGTGGCGGTTCAGAAAACTGTACGGTTTCATCCATCAATGCCAGAAGTTTCTGGCAATTGACCAGAATTTTCATTTTTTACGCCCTTACTATTATAGTACAACACGAGGCAAACTGTTGCCAACGCTGGAAAACATTCCGAAGAAATTCGCTGTAAAATTGATTAAACCCTTCTAAAAGTATATATAGAGGATATGCAAAAATTATTGAAACTATGTTCGGATAAAATTGGAATTTCTTCCAGAGTTATTTTTAAGTTACTTAATAGTTGCAATTACTTTAAAAGTTTGGTAGCAAATACAGCACACCTTATTACATAATTTGTCATAACTTAGACAGAATATTCACGCAAAGTGTTTATTTTGCATAGTTGTTCATTTTATTTATTTGTTTTTTTAAACTTTGCTATTTCAGATTTTATTGCTTTTTTGCATATTTTGCGGAAACTAATATAAATTTACTGACTTTCTAGTTGTCTATTTTCTTATAATAAGAAACTTTTTTTTCAATGTTCTGTCTCGAGCACAAGTATTAAGGCTTGATTTTGAGATTTATTTTACCTTTATCCTATCCATGAGAAATTTAACGAGATGGGAAATACCTTTATCATTCATGACTCAGTTGCTTGAATTTTCACCTGGTACGAACAGCCACAAAATTCAGCCAGCCGTTCGTTAGTCCATATTTAGCTTTTGGTAACAGATGTTCCGTGAAAAATGTTATTTATTTATTTATTTTTCAATGTTACTTGATCGTGTCAATGTTACTTGATCGTTTTCAATGTTACTATCGTGTCACAGATCTAGTCAGTGTAATGTTACTTGAATCAGGGGCGTATCCAAGGGGAGGCTGAGGGGGCAGCCCCCCAAAATCTGACCCACTACTTAGTTTACGATTTAACATTTACCTTACAATTGAAACTTGATTTGCAGTTTTATACACAGCCCCCCTCAAAAAAATTATCCTGGGTACGTTCCTGCTCGAATAGAATTCCCCTTGAAGTTGGATTTATAAAAGTTTCAAAGTGAAGTAAGTCATTTTACATTAATTAAAATAAAATAAAATAAAATCAACATATAACAATCTATACTGTCTGACCACCTTCAGAGGGTGAATTTGGGCTAGATGCCAGTGAAGGCGAATCTAAATTCCCGTCTCTTTCAGTGTTTGTCTAAGCGCATGTCTTGTCTGACTGAAATCCCCAACATATAATGGACGCGTCCGTTTCCGTCTCCATACCGGATGTTTACGCTCGTATCTAAATGGTGGTCGAACAGTATTTTGCGTGACTTCATAAAAAAGATTACTCAAATAATTTAAATTGAAAAATGCATATTTGTGTTTATGAATACAATTAATTGTAACATTTACTTTAATAGCAACTATTCAACAAGTAACTTTCAAAGATAATAATTAAAAGATAATGACATAAAAACTAATTATATGTAAAGGTTTTCTGTTTTATTTTATAACATTACTCAAGTTCATATCTACAGCTATTTTTTCAATAACTTAATTTTAAAGATTTTTACGAAAAAGTCTAGTTTCCTACTATTGAATTGGGGTTTGGACTCACTCTTCGCCAAGTTATCGCCGGTTTAGGCTGGCCAATTCCTTCACATGGAAGCTTAATTTCGCTATCAACAGGCTTTTGATAGATTTCTTTGGGTTTCGTCGTGTACATAGGCGGCTCTGAAACAAGAAGAAACAAGATTAATGAGTTAATTTTTGGATACTTCAAGAACCTATAAGCTACATGAATACATAAATCAAACATCATGTAAGAATATGTGCAATCACTCTCATGGTATATCATGTATACAGGATGACCCAAAAAGGTGTTAACCCTTTGAGGCGCAACCCTTTCCCAATGCTGAAAAAAGGGCAGCCGTTGCCATCGCTCGACTTAACTGCCAGCAAGATGGCGGACGATCGAAACGCTCATCGCGTGCCACAGATCTAGAGACCCTTTTTTGACGACAGCTGGCTGTGCCCGGGCACAGCCAGCTGTTGTCTTTTAATGACAATCTTAATAAATTGTTTGGGCAGTTTCTGGCTATTTAACTGTAAAAAAGATACCCCCTTTTTTTGCTAGAAAATCAGCGGTCTCGTTCCCCTCGATTCAGCAGTGGGCCGATATCCACTGCAAGACAGCTGATTTCTTACAGTCAGATAAATATGACAAAATATTGCTGCAGTCGTCGATGTCTTTCGTACGGCATGGACAAGCTGAGCCTATGGCCTGCAGAGCTGCTCTTGAGTCAGGGAGAATTAACACTTTAGAAAAATATGCCAAGGGGTTTCGTAGCTGAAGAAGGGCCAATAGGATAGCAAAAATTTCTCCGTCAAAAGCTGGCATGTGAGCACCAACAGGAGAGTAATACGAAAATAGCTGGCAAAAGCACCGGCTCCTGCATTGGCACAATCTCCCATCCTGGAACCATCGGTAAAGACCCTGAGTCAATTTGAAACAGGGTAACGATTATTCAAAACTTCATACGTTACAGATCTTAGGAGTTCATCATAATAGATTGAAAAAAAAAATGTTCAAAATAAGGTAGAAAAAAAAGAGTATGCCAAGAAAAAACTCTTCTTGTTAATATCCAAAAAGTGATACTTTTTAAATTTGTATACGACTTCCGTAGAAAAAAAAAAAAAAAAAAAAAAAAAGAATAAATAAATAAAAAAAATTCCCAACTAGTAAAATGTGCCTCATACACAAAATAATTGATGTACAAAGTTTGCGATTTATAACTTAAAAAGTGCCAGAGGTATACAGATAAATATATACTGATTCAAACCACTTTTCAATGTCTCTCGAAAGGAAAATATCATGTCCGATGATCGCATTTCAGGGGTCGTGCAGAAATTAAGAAAGAAAATAATTTTTTCCACTCTAGCAATAAACGTTTACATTCAAATTCATGTATAGCCCCCGATCATCTGTGTTTATGTTTAAAGCAATCTCCGAGACGTGTTCCGATGAAAGTCTAAAATTTTTTGTATATCACCTCGTTAGTGTTTTATTAATTGGGATTTTTTTTTGTACGGAGTCCTATACAAATTAAAAAAGTGTCACTTTTTAGAAATCAACGAGAGATTTTTCTTGCGTAGTCTTTTTTTTTTTCCCCGCTACCTTATTTTGAAATTTTTTTTTTTCAATTTACATCGCCCACTTACCTCTAATAGGTAACGAATTAAAGTATGTAACCACATTTTTCTGACATCCTGCATATAATGTATATGAAATCAAGAACTTGAAACAGGATAAAAGAAAAGCAACTACTAGCATCACACCCAAACTAAGAAATTCCTTTCAATTTCGCAGTTACACGGATTCATAGTAATCTCCTTGCACCCACACGCAACGTTTACATCGACCGAGCAAGCTGTTGAAAGCACGCTGAAGTTCCTATTGTATTCCTCCTTCAGTCTGTTGATCACCAGTACGTTGGATGTCCTCACGGTCACTGAAACGTTCCCCTTTTGGAGCACTTTTAAATTTTTGGAAATAGAAATATGTTTGCAAGAGCAAAATCAAGCGAACCGGTGTGGATGTTCGCGTACACAGCTCAGTTTTGATGATAAAACTGTTTCGCGGGTCACTGCAGAGTGAGCTGGAGGTGCACTGTCGACCACCGCATTGTCCTGTGGCGAACAGACTGAAGGGATTACGCAATCATGACTCCCAGCCATGCCCGTAGCTAGGGAAGAGCATTTTGTTCTGCTCCCTGGAACATTTTTATCCTACTCCCAAATTTGCAAAACAGACAGAAAAGTGATTTGATAAAATACTTGAAGTAAAAAATCAATAAAAAAAAAAATTAGACATTTTGTAAAGTTCTTAAATCTGGCTTTAGTACCACTGAAGTATACAGGTGAGTCTGAAGAAGTGACCAAAACTTTATGGGGTGATAGAACGCATCTACACGAGTAAATTTCGACTTAGAAAGTATGGGCGGAGCGCAAACGGCGAGCCGCTAGGTAGCGTTGAACGTGGGAACTTGAACGCCTAAAGGTGGCGTTATAAATGGTATGAAAGGGTCGGTCCTCGCATCCAAATACATTTTCTTTCGGGGATCTCCGAGATGATGGCTGGTTATACGGAAAGATAATTCGCAAATGTGCTTCAGTCCCTATCCCGAAGATGTGAAGCCTGTCATTACAAGCTTGCGGACGCTCTTTTAAGCAGTTTCTTTGAGCAAGCACATCCATTCCATTATTGTTAATACAATGTTTTCTGAAGTATCTCCTCCTATTCTTGTATTAATTCTTTAAATGAGCCAGAGGAAAACTGGCTTTTTACTTCTCACCCCTTGTGTTCCGACCAACCTTTTACATCATATACAACGCCACCTAGCGGCTTGCCGTTTGCGTTCCGCCCATACTTTTTATGACAAAATTCGCTCGTGTGGATGCGTTCTATCACCCCATAAGTTTTGGCCACTTTTTCCGACTCACCTTATTATAGGACAGAGTGTATATTTTCAACACTAAACCAAGTTTTAAAACCCCAACGATTATCAATTTACATGACTTAAAATAAGTTATTGTCTTATTTGCATTCAACCGAAACATTGTTAAAAATTTCAGCCTAGAGGATTTTTGTTGACCGGTTTGTCAACCTATGCAAGCGAATGGTCTAGATCAGTGCTCTCCAGCCTTTTTATCGATGTCAATGTTTGATAATTTTACCGTGGCCCGCTGAGGGAGATGTTAATTGTTCATATTTTAGATTGCTTTAACTTTCTAATTTTAATTGTATCTAAACATGCCTTCAAAATAAAATATAGTTACACAAAAAATAAATTTGAAGTGATTTAACATTTTACTCACTAGAACGCTAAATCAATGAGAACCCTGAGCTTGTTTCTTTGGAACGAGTCTGCTCCATCTAGGGGTAATAGGAAACAATGACACCCAAAGTAGGTTGGTTTATTCTCCCCCCCCCCCCTCTTTTTTGTTTTTGTTTGATGCAGAAAACCTCGCTTCACACAGAAAGGTTGTCGAAAATGGGGATGCAAGTGACTGCAATTTTAATTCATAATCTTGACATGTTTAATGTAGTGTAAACTAATTTAAAATAGTTACAGGATTTCGCCAATTAAAAAGGTATATTTGCATAAACTCAACAAAGTCGAAATCCGAGAGAAATACACCATAGTAAATAAAAAATTAATTTAATGTTTCTTGGGCGACCCGGTACCACTTGATCCACGGACCGATACCGGTCCGCTGACCTGGGGTCGGGGACCACTGATCTTTGTTGCTGCAGTACATCATAACTGTATTATTTCTAGTGTTAAAAAATATAGAATTACTATAAATTAAGTATTGAGTGTTTAATACATTTTCACTTGTGAAATATCAAATTTAGGTTAAAAACAGTGGGAATATTTTCATGAACTACTGTTCTTTTTTTTTTTTTAAATAACAATGCCATAAAGAATGTAGAAAGAGGGAAAATAATGTGCGGCATTACCACACATTACTTTTAACTTAGCGATAACTGAAAGGTTGATTTATTTTGTTAAAAAATTTAAAGCTATAAAATTAAATGTTAATCAATTAAATGAAAAATAAAATAAAATAAAAAATATATAGTGGTTGCAAACACATCCTGAACATACTCTATTTCGCCCTCCCCTAAGTTTTGTAGTTGACGGAAATATTCTGTTTGAAATTATCGTAATATCTTAACTATTGTTAGTGATTTTAATGTGTTTTAATACTTTCCAACGAGGCTGAAAAGTGCTTATGATTTCGGTTTGTCTGTCTGTTCGTCCGTGTGTGCTCCAACTGCAGTAAATGCAGAAGGTGTTTCACACATTTTTAGATAGATTTTGAGGTCCTATAACTGATGTTTAAAGACTATTTTTTTAAAATGTTCATTCCAATAGCCCTTCTCTTGTACAATAAATCTACATCGTGATTTCAATAATAGAATTGTTTTTTTTAAAATTTCCAGGGGTATTGATTTCCAGACCTCCTTTTCTTTCACAATTTTCCAGAATCACTGTACATGCGGGTGCTCCTGTAAAAAAAACTATGAAGGATAGACATTATTTTCGACAGAGAACTTTATTTTGTAATCCTTAATAAAAAATACCAATTTGTTTCATTTGAAATAGCCGAATATCTCTAAATTAACCTTTAAAGAATGACCGTCCATAGAGCATAATGCATTAAATTCTTTTGGGTACTTCTGTAAACGATTTATTAACCCTACATACACCATTTTTAATAGGGTACATGGGACAGTGCAGAGGAATATCATATATACTATATTTCATTGTAATCGATGCATATTTACGGCAGTTAGAGCACAATGAACAGACTAACCGAAATCATAAATATTTTCCAGATTTGTTGGAAAGTATTAAAACACATTAGAATCACTAATAACTATTAAGATATTACCATAATTTCATAACGAAAAATTAAATCAACCAAAAAAATTCGGCGTTTTCAGGACTTTTTGCCGCCGCTGTAATTTTATTAACACACGCAATTGGCAATCACGAAGAGCAATTTACAAGCAATAAAATAAATAAAATAGCCATAAATATGTTTTAGTAACACTTGAGGACCTTAAAGGGGGGTAGGGGGAGGAGAAAATAATTAAAAATGCATAGCCATCCAGGGGGCACTGGCAGCTAGTCGAATCGTCTGGCTGCGGGCCTGCTTCCAGACTTCTTTTAACAACTTGTAGGATCGATGTAAATGTTGTGTAGAAGTGCACACGTATTATTTTGAATTCATGCCACAACAAAATCGAAATAAAATTCCTATTTTGAAAGTAATGGGTGTTGTCCCATTTGGCGCACTGTGCATCTTTATTACACATAACAAACCCCTTCATGCATATCCGGTAGCATGTCCAATTAAAAACTAAGAAGTTCCTCGTGTTAATAATGTGTTAATAGTTCTTTTTCAGAAAGAGCACTTGCACTTCTTTTTTTGAATGGGTGTACTGCAGTGTATATATATATATATATATATATGCCATCCAGACAAATGTCTGACTCTCGGTGTCTACAATTAGATTTTTTCTCCGATGGTAGATGGTATAATTTTAACACAAGTATACAAATACAGTTTCACAAAAAGGGTTTTGTTACTTTTGTGAAAAAACTGTTTAATTAGTAGCAAATTCGAGGTACATTAAAAAAACCAATGCTGTAAAAAAATATAAAATTAATAATTAGGAGTAGAATGTAGTTGCGTCAGTTTTCTCTTAGATTGCAGTGTTAAGGAGAAGAAAAAATTATCAGGTGAACGTAGGTAAATAAAAAAAAAATAATCTTAGTTTTAAAAAATGTATTAATTAAAATAAAATGCAAGTTCTCATATTTCTTTTGAGCTTGCATTTTCGGTAGACAAAAACTAATTATTTGTGTCACTAAAGTAGCAATTATACAAAAACCATCGATGAATGAAAATGCAATATGATCCCTCCTCCTTTTTTGAGCTACTTATTAAATAAAGATGAACATATTTCTTAAAAGTAAGCAATTTTACTACTGCTTACTTATTAATTTTTCGAACAATCTTAATAAATTTAAATTTATAGGAAAATAGTTAAAAGGGCCTTTAGACTACAACAGAGCTGTAATTATACAACTTAATAAATTGTTTCACAAGTGACAATAAATATTTAAAAAATTACTGAATGATGAAGTCGATTCGTTAAACGAAAAATTTGTATTGAATAACCACGGTTACGAAGTATATATAACTCTGAATGCCTGCGAACTGCTAGAATTTCGTGATAAGGCAACATATAATCTCGTGCAGAAGATTACCCTATCAATTTTTTTAGAACTTAGTTAAGGACCCCGTCCGCGATGCAATCGTTAATTTTACATTACAATTCAGTGTTATTCACTTACCTAGAAGCTAATTCTCCTCAAACCTCATTTTAAACGCGTATAAAACTGATCAGCCATTTGCATACTGCTACTTTTTTACTCTAGTCTAATACGATGCTTAAAGCAAACTAAGCTAGTTAAAAGAGATGTGATCGAAAATTGCATTAGTTGCTAAAACCTTTATGCATCAGTTATCTTCGAGCGTACATCGAGGGAGCGACAAAGTTGTTTAAATGACTATAAAAAGATGATACTAACGATTATATCATATTTATTTCCATGAGTAATTATCTTGTAAATTCATTTAACTCCTTTCATTTTCAGTGGTGTATTAAGAAGACTAAGGATGGGTGCTAGAAGAAAAATTGGTCTATCAGGTGTTGCAAAACAGACACAAATATTTGTCTTGCCTCGCTAAACAGCTGCGAAGCTTTGTCTCGTTTCACTAAATTGGTCCGTCTCGTTTCGCAAAAAAGCTGCAAAGCGTTTTCCCATCTCTCAAAATTATCCTCTCTCGTCTCGTGAAGCAGCTGGAAAGCGTTTTCCCGTCTCGCAAAATTGTCCTGTCACGTCTCGTAAAACAGCTGGAAAACTTCGTCACGTCTCGCAAAAGCGATGCAAAGATTTGATTCGTTCCGCAGAATCCCTAAAGCGTAATGATAAAAACGTCGGTCTCGTCTCGAGTAAAAGCTATTAATTTGTGTCTCGTTTCGTTTCGCATCCATCCTTTACGGAGACTGAAAAGTTATGTTTTTTTCCCCCCGTATCTCATTATTCTGCCTGGACCAAACTACTGAAGCTATGAATACGAAATTAGTACGTACGGGAGCTCTTTAACACAAGTGCTAGATTAGACACCTCTTTTCCACCCCCACCATGGCAGAGTGGATAAGGCACTGAACATGGTAAATGGCTGAAGCGTGAAGGTCCCGCATCCGGGTCTAACGCGTAGCGGTCGAGCTAACAGTTTGGAGTTTTGGTCGGTTTTCTCCAGATAGAACATGAATACGCGTTAGAAACCCTTAATCCTCTGACTGATCATCCCGCGATTTCCACGGGCAACTCAAATGTAGCAAAATTTGCTCATCCCGCGATTTTCGCGGGCAGGTGTTTTTCTTCCTGTATTGAGGCGAGGATCGCGCTTTTTCACCGTTTAACCAGTGAAATAAATTAGAGTTAAATATTAGTTTCTCATGATAAAAATCTATATAAAAGATCTTTTCTAGAAAGAAAAAATTCACAATTCAATTCTCCAATGTATATAAATTCGAAATATGAAAAAAAAAAAAAAAAAATTTTTTTTGAAGCAATTTTGGTCCACAAATGTTATGGTGTTTGGTTCACAAATTAAGAGGGTTAAGAAGTCCTCCGACCAAGTTACCCTCCAACCATAGGCAGATGCCTCTCGTGTAGGCTTGCCGTAACACAAAACAGAACGTAGACAGCATTTTCTAAAATTCGTATCCTATGGGGAGGCCAGGGGCAAAAAATGTTCTGTCGAAATATCCCGTGTGATCTCAAAGAGAAAAAAAAAAAGAGATCCATGAAATTCTTGCTGTAAATACAGCAGTCACGAGTACCTGAAAATCAACGTCAGGGCATTCTGAATATAGTCCTCCAAAGTGGGCTGACAAGAAAAAAGGGAGGAGGATAGCCATCTTTCTCGAAAGGAAAAAAAAAAAATGTTATTTATAAAATTCTGGCTTTAAAATGTAAAAAAATTTGAATCCTATGTTTTGGCATATATGAAATTAAAAACTTGTTGAAAACTTATTTGTTTGAATTTTATGTAATTAAAAAAAAATAAAATAAAATAAACGTCGTTACTTTCCGCTCCCTCTAACACAACATGTATTTGTAATCCGTGTTGCCACTTCCATTTCAAAGCTTTGGTTGAAAGTATTCGAATTCAAAAGCTTTTTGTATCCGTTATGCAAAAGAAGGAGGTAACAGAACTACCCAGTTAAAAAAAAATATTACAAAGGTCGAATCTTTTCCTTTTATAATCCGGTGAACTATTTCTATAATTTAGAGGCTATCACTATTTTAACAGAAAATAGTTAAATGAAAAGTTTTGTGTATTAGTAGAAATCCAATATGATTTTAAAAATTTCTTCTCAATTTTATAATTTAGGTAAAACCCCTAATTATTAGTCATACCAAAGTTAACGGCTATTCAACGAAATACATTATAGTATTCCAGAAATTTCTTTTGCATTGTGTACTTTAGTTAATTTTTTTTTCTCTCAAACCTCTAGAGTGAAAGGAAGCTTAGTATCATTTCGCCCTCCCCTTTTGTTTGAGGAAACGTTGATAAATTTTGTCCACGTAGAAACGAAACTCACAAATGATACATACAACCGAGCTCCGCTTATTGGAATAGCCAATTTGCCACGAAACATTACTCTAATAAGCGATGCATTCCAGTAACTGGGACCACACTGGCAATTTACTACTATTTGGTACATTGAAAATTTATTGCATTAAGCGGGAAGTTCTTTTAATCGATATTCCACTAAGCGAGTTCGACTGCATATTATTTCCAAAGTGACCCAGCGCATTTCTTATTATGTTCATTTTCCAATTTAATAACAGAACAATAACAAAGTAGCGTGTATTTTCTCTTGTTTTAAGAAACTTTTTCCGTCTCCTCTCCCCTCTAAAAAAAAATTTTTTTTTAGATGCATTTGTAAAAAAAATAAGACATTTAAATTTGTTTTTCAATCATTTTCGCCCTCCTCCCTTTAAACATACTTAAATTTCTAAAGGTAAGCTAAAGATTCTAAAACCTTTTCAAGTTTGTGCATAACCCCCCCCCCCCCTTTGCATAGATACATGTAGTTAAAAACAAACAAATGTGCAACATCAATTTTATAAGCACTTAATGAATTTTCTAATAAATATCCGTCTAAAAAGGAAATGATTCTAACATAATTTGTCCCACTTTAAATCAATACATTCATAGTGAAACGAAAATAAGAAAATTCATTAATGCTTGAGTATTTTTACAACTAGCAGAGAAACTGTTAAGTTATGTGTGATATTATAAAATACTAAGCGTGCTTTAAAAAGGTAAACGGCTAAATAATTTTTCTTTTCCCACTGGAATTTAGTTAACTCCAAAGCTGATATTCAAACTACAATGAAACATTTACTTTCCTTAATTAATAAATTGCTTTAGAAATGCCACAAAATATTTCAAAAACTGATGAATGATGTAATTGGTTCAACAACAGAAAAGTTTATGTTTGAATTAGCACCGTTAACGCTGAATATATTGCTCTCGTAATGCCCGCAAACTGCTAGAATTTCGTGATAAGGTAACATGTAATCGCTTGCGGAAGATTACCCTATCAATTCTCTTAGAACTTCGTTAAAGACCGTTCGTGCCGCAATCGTTAATTTTACATTACTATTCAGTGTTATCCATTATATTGCTGCTGATTCTCTCCACTGTGGAAAAATTTAAACGAAATAACTGAATAGCCTTTTGTGTATTTGTCATTTTTTCTCTCTCGTGGTTTATTCAAGCATGATAAATTAGATTTAAAAAAGTCCATTAAATTGAAATTGCAGTTATCCTATATTCACAAGATTTATGAAGGAAACAGGGAAACATACATGTTAAAATTGATTAAGAACTTTGTAAATAACACAAGTAAAAAATTATTCGTAATTTTTTTATTTATGTGTCTTACTTGCAAAGTTCTTAATTAATTTTACACTTTGAACACAATACTTTTTTTTTTTTTTTTTTTTTTGATTTGGTGGATTACGACCGATTATCTACTAGAGAGATCTAGGATGAAGGGGAGGGGGGCATGCCCCCATGATAATCTTTCTAAGGGGTCCTAACCCGTATTTACGAAAAGTTTCGGAGAAAACCACGGAAAACTCTAAATGGCTAGGTCAGCGTACGAGACCTGGATTTGAACCAGGCGTCTTCCGTCTATGCGCTCGGCTTCTGGTGGGGTAACATTTTTTTGAATGTTCTTTTAAAATGTATATTTGTTGTTTAAAGGTCTAAATGACTCATGTTATTGCATCGGAGTTATTTCTTGATCAATAAATCTTGTTCAGTTTTCAAACTCGATTAATTTTTCAATATTGCATTCGAGTTCAAAGAGTTAGTTGATGTTTGTTTTGTTTTGAGGCAAGCCTACATAAGAGGCATCTGTCTACGGTAAATGGGGGGGGGGTGCTTTCCTGGAGGACAAAGAGTTAGTTGAAATACACCGTAAAAAGCTTTCAAAAAGAGTAGCGAACGTGCACGGCAATCTTAAGAAAAAAGAAAAACCAGTTATGTAACTTAAATGAATTCAAGATAATTATCCAGAAATTTTACATTCTGTAGCATATCAAGAAACGGAAAATAATGTCAGTTCCAGGGGCGTAGCCAAGGGGGGGGTTAGGGGGGTCATAACCCCACCATGAGGAATTTTTTCCCATACAAAATGTATATTCTTCACTACATTGCCACACACAAGTATACATATATATGAGTTGTAGTAGTCGTAACCCCCCCATGAAAAATTTCTGGCTACGCCCCTGGTCAGTTCGTTTGTCTTTTGGTTAAGGCAAAGCTACTCGCGGGCTGCATGCTTCAGGGGAGGTGGATGACTTGGGCAGAGAACTTTTTAAGGGGAAAATGATGTTAGTTTCAAGATTTTAGAACTCTTATTTGGCTGAATTAAGAAGTTTTTCTGATTTCTGTTTGTCTGTGTGTTCACTTCAGGGCTTAATTTCTAGCAGAAACACCGCCGGAGCCCTATTATTCTCCAGAGCTCATGCTCATATGCAGTGAACTCCCCGACTCCTGCATTCTATTTAAAATGATAATTCAAAGATTTCCCCATGCAATAGTATTGGACATATTCTCATTATTTCACAGAACAAAGGAATAGTCTGAAATTAGCGAGAAGAAATCTATACAATGCACAGTAGAAGAACCCAAATCTGTTGGTCTCAGGACTCCCAGATCGGCAGCGAGTCCTGATTGGTCTGTCCGCCAAAATCGGTTTGTGTGTGAAGCAGGGATTTACACATTTTACAAGTTGTTATTAAAATAGTTATTTATTTAAAATTATGATGTATTTTAAAATTATTATGTTCTCTTTTCGTCACACTCGCTATTTACGATTTTAGATTTGCCTTTGTGGACAAATACCTTAAAATGGACACTAAAAATTTTATTTTTTTCGCGGACCGTCGGCAAAGTCTCGTGCTGTGTGGTGGTTGATCACCAGTGGTTAGAAATCAGTAGTTGGTAAGACCAGTGGTTAGAAACACTGATCTAATACATTACAAAAACATGGCATAACAGTATATTTTCTTATAATTTAAGAGATGGTCATATAACTATTATAATTTAATTAATATTCTTTTTCTAAATGATACAATGTAACCTCGATGGGCCAAAATTCTTGATATCTCGAATACATGTTTTCCCTTGCAAGCTTACACTCCTTTTAATCCATCTTGTTATCTCGAATTTTTCAGGTGTCCCTTCAACTTCCAAATACTGTATTTGGAAGGTTTTACTGCATTTGGAAAGTCATCCCCCTCCTGTCCCCATCTTTCCCAATACATCGAACTGGGCCTCGCGGAACAAAGCTCAAACCCCTGTTGCTATTAAGTAAAAGGGGTTTTTACGCTTATTCATCAGCCGATAAATTTATTTTCGTACACTATACAGCTGAAAAGTTTTGGTTTCTAAAGAAACAAATTGCGAAAAGTTAATGGAATGAACATTTTCTAGCTATAGGAACACCGAAACGTGTGTGATAAAGCACGAAATCGGTGCTGAACTGAACATGCCTCATTAAAAATCCAGTTCATACAGTTTTAAAAAATGCTTCAAAATTTACGAATTTAAAATTACTGAAATATTAAGTTTATGCTTTTTTTTTTAAAGAAAAATTACTTTAAAAATAACTTTCTTATTTTTAATAGGCCGCAAAAATTTATTTATGGTGTCTTTATCAACTGCAGTACATTCTTCCTTCTGATTTAGTTCCTTCAAATCACCAACGGAATCTTTAACAATACTGTCTTCATTCGGCCCTTGGCCCTGGCGTCCTAGTATTAGAACACATCTTTACACTGCTCTATTTTCTTTATTTTCAGAATTTTTTACACCAAAACTTAGTATCCTACTAATAATACGTGCAAGAATAGCAGAACGTCATCATTTTTGCTTCGTAGAAGACAGGAAATCTCGATAATCTCGAAAGAAAATCTCGGTAGAAGACAGAGAAGATAATGGACGCCATCGAAGATAATGGACATGTCAAGCCATCGGGAGACAAAAGTTAAAAGCATCTTTTATTTGTTCTCAGTTGCGCATACAAAACTACAGCATTTGGGAGAAGTTTGAAGTATTTTCATGTTTTCACGCATAAAGAAATTGTTTCTAAAGGTTTGATACAAAATAACTGTAAAATGTACTTCATTTTTTTCTCATTCATCACGATTATTGCCTCGTGTCCTATTTTAGAACATTTTAAATTAGTTTGGTAATTGGCTGACTGTTATAATATTTCATACTTAAGGTACTTACATATGGTTATTTAACAACTCATTGATGTTTTATCTCCAAAATCTAGGCTGGAGAGGTTAGCAGTGTCCACATTGGGTAAAGATTCTTTTGACTTTGTCGAATCTTTTTTAACATTCTGCAGTTCTTCGGTTTCAGTTTCTACTCTCGGAATTTTTATGGTCAACGTATCAGAATGCAGTTCTTATGGTGATCTTTTAGCCGGAAATAAGAAAACACAAATACTTGTGTCATTAACTGTGCGATGTTTCGCCGATTTATTAGGATGAAATCGTTGATAATGCGTTTTCAGTTTTTTTAAATTACAGGCGTATTCCCTACTAGCAATTTTGCTCGGGCTACCACCGGCCACGCAGCCAGCCGATGACGGCCCGAGCAAAATTGCTAGTAGGGTTGCACTCAAACAGACTTTTTCTTGAGCAGACATACTTACCGAAAGAAAGATTTTTTAAATTCTGTTTGTAAAAGAAAAGAATCTCAGTAAAGAAAAGATAGTTATTGCAAAATAAGTGTACAATTTGCACTGAACAGATTTTTTTTTTTCGTGTGTGTGTTTTGGAGGAATACACCCAAGCCGAAGCGGCGACCACAAAGCGGTTTACGCCGTACAAACTCCTTCGCTGGGAAATTTATTTTGCTCCCCCCCCAAAAAAAAATTATACAAATTCCCATAAATGGCATTACATCAGCCCAAGTAGCCCACAGGCAGGTCATTACGACCATCAATTGCTCACACGCTTGTCTTATATAACTTAAAAAACATCAAGGAAAAAATCATTTAAAATATTTAACTTAAAAATAAATTATGAAATGGAAATTTTGCTATTGATTATTTTTAAAAATTTCAAATTCTTTCTATTTCAAATCTTACTGTCATGGCCTGTGAACCGAGCCAGAAGTACATTCCAAGCCATTAAAATTATATCAAGTAAGAATTTGTAATATAAAAATAAATGAGGCATATAAATACAAAAATTTCATTTAGACCATGCACATTTCTCTAAAACAAGTAGTCAAATAACCATAAAAATAGATGACATATCAATAACAGCAACATTTATTCCGACTTCCTTTTTATTTCTTTTGATTTTAATTTGCTCTTAAAAGGTCAAAAAGATATTAATTGATAAAATTTCTTTCAATTTTTAAAAAAAAAATTCTTAACAGTCAATTATTTTTCCTTTTATAAAAAGAGTGACTTTTTATAAGACTATAAGAGTGACTTAAAAAACATCTTGTGTTTGTGGGTGCAAGATTCTTAAAAGATCAGACTTTCCCTTAATTAATGAAAGCAACATTTTTCTTGTAATTTAAAGAGTTAAAAATTCACAAATTTGAAATTTCCAAAAAGTTGTCGTAATTACGCCTGATTTTATTTTACTTACACGTTCTAAAATAATTGAAAAGATCAAGAAGAAAGTTCTGTCATTTCGGGAAGAACCTGCTTAAGTTTTGCTTCTCAAGTGTATCAACATCACCAGGTATCTTTTCGGCTTACTTGCCCTTTCCTCAACAAAAAGCAGCCATATTTCACACGGATTTCAATACTACTTCTCTGATGAATCATTGTATGCTCTGGTCTTCGCAGATAAAAGGCTAAGTAGAGCGTGTCGACGAACCTTGCAACTTGCAACTACCAAGGCAAACAAATTTGAGCGTCATAAACAATCTCTCTTAATGCGTAAATTTCAATTGCAGAAATCATATTTGAAACATTGAGAAATAGCGTTTTGTGGAAGCTGTAGCGTGATTGTGGTACATTGAATTGGTTAAGCAAACTTTTGACTTTACAGTGGCAAGTTTTATTCGGAAGTCATTCTTCTCATTTGATATTTTTAACACCACTTTTCTGGGTTCGATACAATAGGAATACAAGGGTTGAGTCTGCGCTGTAAGATGAGCAGTTTCTTTTCATTCAATTCGTTCACTTGCAACGTCATGCCGACACGCTCTATAGCCTAAAACATGTCAGGCAAAAATCGTGATGGTTGTATTAGGTAGAAAATTCTTTTACTGGTTGCTAAGCTGTCTCAGAGTGCTCAATGATCTGTCTACCCCTAACTTTCATTAACTGGCATGGATTTGTCACTTGATATGACAATGGTGCTTACTACAGAAAAATTAGATGATGTTCTTGTTACCTAAAAATTGTTCTCATTGGATTAGGTACTATCCCTTATAATTGAAAGTCACACTGACGTGCTCCACAGTGAAGTCTATGTGTGTCACATAGCCTCATTCAACTTGCGATAAATATGTTAAATCAACCACTAGCCTTAGTGTGACTTATTTGCAACTATTTGATAGCGGCGGACTGTCTGTGTTCGCAATGTCACCTGAGAGTCACCACTTTTCTTTTCAATAATTCATATTATGACGTATTGTACTGAACGACATTCGATCTTTAAGCTGAGGTCATGGTGCTATTAGGGAATGAACTCAGTTTCTTAGGTTCGTCCAGCCGTTCTAGTACATGCCTTAAAGGTCCAGAAGTGGTGCTACTCACCTCTGACAAGCACTTCCATCACAGTCGATGTACCGGCGGTGCCATGAATATTGTAGGGGGTGCACCTGAAGCGTCCCTGGTGCTTGTGACTGACTCTCTGGAAAAGCAGAGAGCCGTTGTTTAGAGTGACGACCCCAGGGGTGGCGTTGGGGTCGAAAGGCCTGTTGTCTTTGGACCACGTGATGAACTGGATCGGCGGGCTGGCCTGCACGTAGCACCGGACCACGCCGGACAATCCTAGCGGCAGATACTGGATGGTAGGGGAGTAGGTGACACGCGCAGGATCTGTTGGGAGAAATAAAGATCGGGGTTTAGACACATATTTTGACAACAGTAGACGGAAATAGACCTCACCCAACAACAGGAACGATGCCTTAATTTCACTTCATTTATTTTGTGCATTTATGCTATGTTTAGGGAAAAAAACGGAAGAAAAACAGGTACTAATTTAAAAGACTCCTTTAATTCGTGGCACTGGGCAGTGTTCTAATGATAATGCCGGCTACGCAGTTTCTGGTGACTTTCTCTAGGGTGAGCTTTCTCTAGGGTTATGCAGCATCTTAAAGAGAAGAGCCCTGTCAGTCACAGGCACTGGGCTGTTCCATTTACTTTGTTGGTTGCTTGTTCTCCGTAGTTATAAGTACAACATAAGTATCATTAAAACCGAATTTTCTCTTTTGCTTCGTCTTAAAGTCGATCGAAAATTCCTTCTATGATAAAATTGCATTTAAAGCGTTACTTCTTCGACAATATTCAAAAAGAATGGATGTGCATGGCGAAAACAACCATTAAGAGCCAAGATGGCTTCCTCCAATATGTCTGGATATCCTAATACTGCTTGGAAAATGGAAATAAGAGCGAATTTCATGAATGAAGCTGTGCTGACAGTTTGTTAGCAGAACATTAAAAATAAAAATTAAAAGAAAAAGTTAGCTATATGAAGAAACTGGAGCCCAGGTTTTGGAAGCAAGTTGGCATCGTTGCGTTGTTGAAATATTTATTTCTTTTAATTCAGAAAAAAAAGACCAAAACGTCTCCAGTTGGCAACGCTGTGTTAATACGCTATGGATGTCGTTCTTGTTCTACCACATAGTCCTACACTGCAAAAAAAGTCTGTCAATTTTACAGAAAAAAGCTGTCATCCAGGACGCCTGTTTATTTTCGTTTTTTTACAGAAGTCTTCCCTAAATTTTACAGATTCTCAGTTTATTTTACAGAAATTTTCCGTATATGGGAAAAAATACGGAAGACTTTGGTAAAATATACTGAAATAAACTGGCGTCCTGGCTGACAGTTTTTTTTCTGTCAATTTAAGACTTTTTTTTCTTCAGTGTATACCTAGCGTTTGGCAAGCGAAGTGCAAATCCAAATGTGTTGCTCGTGTATTTTGCTACTCGAAGTTTCTGCATCTGATCATGGCTTTACTGAAGAACTGCTTTTATAAACATCACTCAAATCACACGTTAACAGCAAGACGCCACAAGCGCCTTTCGCCATGTATAATGATAAAGCGGGTAGAGGAGCTTAACTATTAGCAGTTATTCATTCATTACGAGCTTAAAAGATTATAGTTGTCACAAGTATTTAACAACTATACCCGTGGTACCGGATGCTGCCAAGCAGCATTGCTTCAAAAAATCTCTCTGGAGATGTCAAACTGTATTCTATTCATCAATACAGAATAACAATTGCATAGACTACTCAACGCTGTAAAAGTGAATCTGTTGCCATCAGTAACACTGTACTGGATTCAACTATCAGCTACATGGCGGGCGATCAAATCGTCAATCACAGGCCACAGAGCCAACTGTGTCAAAGAAGTTCTTTGACTCTATGGCAGACGATTGGCGATTCCATCGAAAGCATATCGCTGGTAGTTAAATCGACCAAAGGCAATGCTGGGTCCGGTCCGCATGGACACTCTATCCAGTTTTTCTTCTATATCGATGTGCATAACCCAATGAGAAGCGAGCAACATCAATGACAGATGTCGCTGGTAGTTAAATCGACCAAAGGTAACGTTGGGTCCGCATGGTCAGTCTATCCAGTTTTTCTTCTATATCGATGTGTATAATCCAATGAGAAGCGAGCAACATCAATGACGGATGTACATTTGAACGGTCAAGAGCGGAAGCATGTTTAAATAGTACTGGAAGTTTAATATGTTTGCTGAGGTTCAAACATCGTGAAAATGTAAGTAATGATCCCCTTTCAAGAACCCCTTGCTGCACTTTTCAGCGATGGGGCCATTTGGGCAGTCTGTCCAGTTGTTATTCTGCATCGATGCCTTGACCGGAACTATCTGGCAACTGTTACAAGAAAAAAAGAAAGAAAACTCACACTCCACGCTGAGGTACGCAGAGGCGGTGTCGGGCGCCCCTATCCCGTTGGTGACTTCGCAAGTGAACTTCCCGGAATCTTCGGCAGAGGTGGGGGTGATGTAGAGGGTTCCGTCTCGCCGGACGACCGTCCTCGTCTCGAGCCAGGAGATGTGGCTGATCTCGACTCCGTTGTGGAACCACCGGTGTGTCACGTTGTTGGGCAGGGCGCTGGCCTCACAGATGAACTCAGCCCGGTCCCCTTCCAACTTGGTCACGTTGCGAGGCGGAGCCACTATCGTTGCAGGACCTGGAATCAAGACAAGAACATTGCGGATAATTTTCGAACACTCATAAAGGCATAGGTAATGGAACTATTACGCTAAACCTGTTCCGACCCCAAGATGTGCGTCATATGCGGCGCGAACCCAGCCAGAAATCTACCAAACCGTTGAGGAAAGACGTTTGTTTAGAAGGATACCTGCCATTTCGCAGGGATAGTACATGAGGGGCAAAGGGAAACTATTACCTCCGGCCAATAGGTCGCAGTGCTTAGCATACACAACCTTACACTCTAAGAAATAACTGAACAATTACTGGAAATTTTCCGGAAATTCCCCGTTTATATTTCAATACAGGACAATTTCCGAATATCAAGGGTGAGTGCCTTTCTAAACAGAATTTCTACTAGAATTTACTGGAACAAAATTCCGTAAAACTCCAGAAATACACTGCTGGCCACCCAAATTGCAACACCAAGAAAAACAAGAGATATCACAACAAAATTTATTGTGTAGATAACATGTTGACCAAGTAACAAATGATTAAATTTACAGCATTCTATGAAGCGTGGTTCCTGCCAAAATCAGTACCCAGAGTAGCCGCCGTTGTTGGAGATCACAGCTGCCACACGCCTCGGCATTGATTCAAAGAGACTTTGAATGTGTTCTTGGGGTACAGCAGACCAAGCAGCTTCCACACGTTGCCAAAGTTGATCTGGTGTGACAGCTGGGGATGAACTCTGGGTCAGTCGTTGAGCAACCATGGACCACATGTTTTCTATCGGCGAAAGATCCGGAGAGCGCGCCGGCCAGGGAAGCAATTCAATCTGGTGATTGACGAAGAACCCTTGGACAATGCGTGCCACGTGTGGCCGTGCATTATCCTGCTGAAATATGGCTGTTGGCAAGCCCTGAAGGTAAGAAAGGACAACTGGCTCCAACACCTCGGAGATGTAGCGCTGGCTGGTTAAAGTACCGGCAATGCGTACTAGAGGAGTGCGAGAGAGATATCCGATACCGCCCCATACCATAATACCCGGTGCAGGACCAGTGTGACGGTGCATAATGCAGCTGTTCAGCATCCTCTGTCCACGGTGTCTCCAGACTCGAATCCGACCGTCGTGGTGTTGCATACAGAAGCGTGACTCGTCAGTAAAGAGAATTTCATTCCATTCTGTCGTCCACATCCTTCTTTCATCGCACCATTGGCGGCGGAGACGTCTGTGGTTCCGCGTCAGAGGTAGACAAAGCAACGGACGTCTTGCGGACAGACCATTCTGCTGTAAACGACGTCGAATGGTACGCGCAGACACTGGATGATGCGTTACAGACTGAATCTGCTGTGATATGGTTCGTGATGTGACTGAGCGGTCCGTCACTGCCATGCGTACAATCTGCCTGTCATCACGTGACGTGGTGCACTGAGGTCGATGCGGTCGATCACGTCTGTCCGTCGTACCCTCCTGCACCCAACGATCACATATCCGCATCACAGTTGTTTGGTTTCGTCCAATACGACGACCGATTTCCCTGAAAGATAACCCACAATCTCGGTATGCCACTATCCTTCCTCTGTCAAACTCGGATACTTGATCAAAAGATGATCGTTGTTTCCTACGAGGCATAATTTATCGTTTTTTTTTTGAAAAAAAAGCAAGAAAAACACAATTGCTGTACTTGAAACCGTCGAAATCTCCAAGCCTTAAATAGCGCTTTGAGGTGGCGCCACAGGCGCGCTTGATGTGCGTCTGCGCTGAAATTCTAATCATTTGCATATCTCACCTCAGCTAATGCATGTTGTAAATTTCATATTATTTGCATGCTTCCTTCAGGGTGTTGCATTTACGATGGCCAGCAGTGTAATACTGGTGTCCCATTTCCCCAGTACATTTTCCGGATTTTCACGGATTTCTTTTTACAGTATAAGTCACCTGACCTGGAGGCTCACATAAGGACTTACGCTCCGTCTGACCTTCCGGGCTAAGCACGCTCTCACCGGGTACAACTACCGGAAGATCCCGTCCCCATATGCTTGGATGCTTGGTTTTACCTGCAGTACCTGCTTTCATTCTAGAGAACGACTCGTTGGCACCTTTTTTCAGTTTCCGTCCAGCTGTCCCCGAACAAAAATGTTCGAAGCGCCTATTCGTAAGCTGCCCGATCAACTTGGCGAGTCTCGCAGCTTATCTATGAAACAAGTGAGGGCTTCGCTCCCTTTATCACTCCTAGCATGGTTGCTGAAAAAGACCTCGCCCAATGATTGCAGCCCCAGGGAACGATGCTTCCAAAAGAGTTCAAAGTATAACTTTTTTTTTAAGAGGATGTCTTAAGTAAGGATCATTCCCTACACTCGCTATGTTACAATCTCCTGAGCCAGTTCATTTAGACACAACACTGTATAGAGCTTTGAAATTAGGTGAATAGGTGAGAAAATGTACTCAAAAACATGAGAAATAAAAAAACTCGAAAATAGTAATACATTTTGTTTTACATTTGAAATCTTTAGGTAAGGATTTTAGTGGCACCATCAGATTGCAGTGGCGCCATCTGGGTTATAAGCCCGGACAAGGTCTCGAGTTCCAGTTCCATTAACCCAGTGGCGTAGCTAGAAATTTGTCATGGGGGTTTACGACAACTCCAACTCACATATATGTATATGTGTGTGATAAGAGAGTGAAGAATATACATTTTGTATGGCAAAACATTCCTCATGGGGGTGGTGTAACCCCTCCCCCTATCCCCACCCCTTTGGCTACGCCACTGCGTTAACCCATGGATGTCACTTTCCTTCTTTCTCGTGATTATACTTCTGTTGTGTTATATTGTACTTGTTACTGACTGATTCGTTTAAAAAAAAATATTCTACGATGAAATAAGGATCACTTCGAAAACAAACAAAAAAACCGAAGCCCGTTTTAGCACAATGTCTAAATTAATTCTCATGCCTAGAGATTTAAGCATCGGAGTTTGGAGTGCAAATGAGGAATAGAACGCGCCAGTTATAATTAAAACATGACAAAAATATAAAGCACTAATTGTCAGCGCATTCAGAATGGCACATTTGCATGTGCCATTCTGAAAAACAAGAAATCGTGTGTTAAATTAATGAAAATAATTAATATTTTGATTAATTAGTTTCGTCGGTCTCCATTTACTCATGAATATTGAGAAAAATAAACTCGGGTTTTTCCAGAGAAGAAACTCAGTAATGAATCTGCACTTCAAAATGGCGCTATATTACTTAAGATGAATTAAAATTCCACTCAGGGATAAATTAAGCTCCATGTAATGCAAATGGTTATTATTTTAGTGGAATAATAACTCATCTTATGCTACTTGTGTCATAGGATACATATTTAAGCAAGAACTCCTAAAATGTCTTAACTCTGTTGTTAGGGTTATCATAATAGACCAATATTTAAAAATAGGAAATTATCTGCGGGGCTAAAGCTCTCAAAACGGTATGAAAATATCCGGTATCAAAGCACTCTGATTGAAGCAGGGGCAAGTGATTATGTGCGGATGATCCTCTGGCAATACAGAAAATAACTGGAAACGTAGAAATGACATCGCACATGCGAAGGAAATAACATGAAAAATGTTCGGAACTGAATGAAAATTCCGAATATTTTGAAAGCGGGAGTAAGTTAATGTCCTATGTGTTTTATATGTATGTATTTTCAGCTTTCCAAGTCTATGCATTGTAGAAATGAGTTCAACTTCATTTGATTATTGAATTTAAGATCTTAAATGGCAACAATGGATTCTGTTATTACAGAAACTGTACTGATGTTAAGAGTAGAATATGAAATTAATTAATTATTTATGTGGAAAAAAAATTAAAATGCATTCATTGTAACTTTTTACCGATACAAAATAGAATTATTTTGCTGCCCGAAGATTGCTTTTGTGCTTGAAGATTTTTGCTGCCTGATAGATGCGCGAGTTTGTGCACCTGTCGCTGCTGGTCGCTATGTGATCGGCTAGGGTTCGAATCCTGTTAGCCCACAGATGTATGTGAGTCCAAGTATTGTGATCTAAATTCTACTTTGAAATAAAGATGAACTTGCACGTAGGAACAACTGAGGTGAAAGCCATAGAAGAGCCACAGCTATAAACTTTCTCTACCAAATATCCTAAAACATAAATAGATAGTGGGTTAAGATAGAAAAACTATGCTTTCTCAAGGCACTGTTAATCAAAATTTCATATTTTACACTCAAAATTTAATTAATGACACCAAAGTAATGATTATTAATTAATAAATATTAATATTAATGATTTAGTTAATTTATTATTTTTAACAAAAATCTATATTTAACTAATTAAAAATATCTTACGATTTCCTCAAAATGAGCATTTTTCTTTTTGGGACTACACCACTGTATGAGATCCTTTATCCTTTATCCTTTTTTACTTTCCCTCTAATCTCACACACAAATGTGTTGCTATATATTTTTGGGACACCCTGTATAGAGTAGACTTGAAGCCTAAGGAACGATTTAAACAACAACAATAACAAAAAAAGAGTACCCTCTCTACGACCAGCTGTCAAAATGAATATACGGACTACACTGAATACCACTCTAGGTGAAGATAAGGACTGAATATTTTTTAAAGGTTTGATTTTTTTTTTCTAAAATGGCATGCTCGGGCTACAGCACATTTCCCCCTTCCGCTTTTATTTGGATTCTTTTATGCCATTTTTTATGCAATACTTTCTACTGAGAATGTTATATATTCTGTAATACGTTCCTTTACTGGATCGTAGTTTCGTTTTTGTAGCACTGAAGAATTAAGTTTTAGCATCAAAGCGCAAGAGAAGTGAATTTTTTATATTTAAATTCTCTAATCCTTTTCTATTAGAGTAGCTTCTACATTTTTATCTTAATCTGTTTAGGAGTGAGAAAATTAAGAAAATTAGTTGAGCTTGTATATGTACAGAGTTTACACTGGAAAGAAAGAAAAATTTCAGTACATATGGTTTATTTCCTGTGTGCAGCGTACTGTGTGCAGCGGTGCAAGTAATATTAAGTGCGTCTCAAAAATATATGGACATACGATTTTTCTTTTTTTGAAATGAATGTTAAAAAAATGAAGAAATGATACCGAAAAAAATATTAACCAATGGAATCATAATGTAAATTTATTACATTACAGAAATACCATGCTTATATCAGATTTTTTTGTAAAAAAGTAAAATTCAAAATATGCTGCCCCAATATATGGACAATGCGAAGATTTCACTTTTATAATTGTCGTATTAAAAAAAGCATATTCTACGTTTTGTGCATGTGACTTTAGCATTTCAAATTATAAAGTTCACAGCTTATTCTACAACTTGAGACTAGTTGGAAAATGCCACGGTGGGTCACATTTAACATAACACTGTATATATATTACTGTAAACATAAGTACAGCATACTGTATGGCTACCACTTGCAGTGAAGGAATTGGTCACCAAAAAAGCTGGAAATGTCGGCCCCTTTACTACGGGGGCACCCAATAGTTGAGCTGAAGTCGCTTCCTACGGGGTATCTTAATTTTGAACTAATTCCAGACAAGAGAAAGACTTGCACTGGACTGCCACCTTAAGGACAGCGTTCAAACATAGAAGCCATTGCATATTTTACATGCACCAGCTCTCTTTAGTTTATGCGGTCCCACAGCAGTCCGTTCAAGAGAGGTTGTCACCTTCCCAAGCAATGATCAATAAGCTAGTTGCCGCCGCACTAAATACAGGCTTCTTGTAGGCCTCTACTACACCGCTGCTTAAGCAGCATGCTGCAAAATTGAGATGAACAAACGCCCCTAGTTTTCAGAAACAGTCCCTAATTTCAGTATATTTCTCAATTTGTCCCGAAAATGTAAAACAGTATAATTGGGGTCCAAATTTTAATTATAACTAGCTGCTTGCCCGTTCTCCGCACGGTGGGAAACGCATATTTTCCTTACACATATATAATTCGAATTAAACCCAGTAATGCGGAATCTCAAAACGTGAAAAAATACTTGAATCGTGACTAAAAGTTGACGTCATGAGTGCAAATTTTAGACGATTGCAACATGACACAAAAACTACGTCAATGTGACTGGCGATCAAAAAAGAAAGAACTTTATGGTATGCAGACAAAACTTTTCTCTTTCGAAAAATGCCTGATTTCTACATCAAATAATTCGTTTTGTGAGGTTTAGTATATACCACATTGAGGTTTAGTATATATAGTATATACCACATAAATAACATTACATGATGTTGACAACAATTTATCTTGCATTTTTCAAAGCGTGGACAATGCATTAGCGCAGTTATGTTACACACGGCTTTATTAAATTTTACCTAAATTAAAAAACCTACATGAAACAATGGACGCATCATTTACGTTTAAAAGCCAAAAATGTACCCTGCTCCGGTGAAAATGATGTCGCTTTTGTAAATGAAAACGTTCGTGATGTAACTTCTGAGAAAAAGCTTATTACCCTTATTGTACTCTTAATGCAGTATCACACTTGTTACATAAAAGTGACAAGTGCCGTTTATCTCACTGTCAATTTGCACTAAATAAATAACTAATTTCGTTTTTTACAGATTACAGTTGACCCCTTTATAACATGGGTCTACAACACGAATTCTTAGAACACGACGAAAACATTACGATCGATTTCGTGTAACACGTTAAAAGAGACTCGTACAGCACGACGAAATGAGACATATGTTCTGATATTATGACGCCTTAGCTCCTGTAATTAACATTCCTTTTGAATGGCAACACCAAACATCATTGCATTTTTACGGAGCGCAAATAAGTTTTGCCGCGATTATACCGCACTCCAGGTGGGGTATAGCGCAGGACCCGTACAACACGGATTCCTATAACACGGAACGTATCTACCGTGTTATAGGGAATCTACTGTAGTTGCATAGTGTCAAATTCAATAGTTAAGAAAATTCTGGGTTGCAGTATTTAGTAATATTTCATCTTACCTTGGTGGCCGAAATGTATTAAAACCAAATATTCGAACTGTATCAAAAGTAAAATTTACTAAAAGCAAAATTTTTAATTTTGTATAACCCTCAGAACAACTTCGGAGTTTGCCATCTACGACGGTTTTTCATGACGTGACAACTGATGCTTGTGTACAGTGGCGTAGCCAAGGAGGAGATAGGGGGTCACAACCCCCCATGTGGAGTTTTTTGCCATACAAAATGTATATTCTTAACTCCCGTAACATTCCCATGAAAATTTTTTGGCTACTCCTGCTTGCATATAATTTATCTTTTTTTTTCATTTATCAGTGATCAAGATACTTCAGGATCGGAATCTCCGCGGTAAAAAATGGTCTAAAAAATCTGACACCAGAAAAATCTGATTAACACAGTGGGGTTACACAAATATGCGCCGGACATACGCTCTTGCTTATGTCCGGAGGAGCAAATACATTAGAGGTTATGTGCTGCTCCGGATAATCTGCCAGCAAAACAGCAAAAATGACGTAAAAAATGACATCTACACGCGAAGGAAATAAAAGATATGTAGAATTGCATGAAAACTTCGATTATTTTTAAAGTGCAAGTCTGTTACAGTTAGTTCTATTTATTTCACGTTTGATGCGCTTTCACTTTTCGAGTCTTAAAAGCTGTAGAAATGAGTGGTTTCACTTATTTGTTAAATTTAACAACCTAAGTGGCAACAATAGATTCCGTTGCTAGGGAAATTATAGGAATGTTAAAAACAGGGAATGCAATCCCGCTTTTGCGGGATTAGAATATCATGGCTATAATTTTAATATTTATGTAAGGTATTGTTTTAATTATGAATTAAAATTCATAATTTGAAATGTCAATCCCGCGGGATCCCGCAATCTCGTGCGGGATTGACATTTCATTCAAATAAAAATTAATTTTAATAGAGAAAAGTGGGAAAAAGTAAGTTTATAAGCACTATCAGGTTTAATACTTTATCTTAATTCATAATTAAAACAACACCTTACATAAATATGAAAATTATAGCCATGATATTCTAATCCCGCAAAAGTGGGATTGCATTCCCTAGTTAAAAATAGCACATGAAATGAGTTATTCATGTTTACTTTGCTAGAACTGCCATATTGGCGAAATTAACGCCGCCAGTCGATGGCCAATAGCTCAAACCACAAATTAAACTTGACACTTAAGTCAATACGCAATACTTTGTTTGGCGGAATTAAAAAAAAAAATATCTATGCATACGCTAGTGACATCGGTTCATCTCAATTGTGGAATGGAATTAATAATACGTACAGAGCTGCACTACATTTGAATATTTTTCGCCAACTTTGCTAAAAAATGTACTAAAGTAGGAATCAACATATATTTCAATTCGTAAAACAAAAAATATATTAGACAGTATTAATTACGCCTTTCTAACAGCTTTTAGTAAAAGAAACTTCCGTAGCGCTGCTTTAACAAATAAGAATCAATTATTTATTACACAGTACTTCGATCGCCAAATGCCAACATGCACCATTTTGCAAGATTTTTTTGTTTTCAGGGAATCATTCGAAGCATTGATTTATCAGCAATCAAAATGGGAAATAGTTATCTATCATTTATATGGTTCCATCGCCAAAATTTAATGCAGGCATATTATTGATAAGTAGCAGTCATTTAAATTATTATTAACTATAACGGGTTTTAATCACCGTTAACTACCATGTACAAAATGCGAGAATTTCAATTTTCTGAAATTTGGCGGAATTCCTCTAACTTAAATCAGTTTACTTAATTTCGTGAAAATTCTATAGATCGTTTAAAATCGCCTTAATAACTGCATTATTTCTATATGAAAAATCGAAGTATAGCGCCGTAAAACTTATACTTGTTATTAAAAATACTATTTCGTGACGCTCTCAGTAATTTGCGCCAAGCCCAAAACTGTACAAATCGGTAGAACCTACTACTTTATCAAAATCGCCAAATGAGCCATTTTTTTTTTCGGCCAAACTAGAAAATATACATATTAGTCTCGGAAATTTCTCAATCCCTTATTCTTTTACACATAAAACACATCGAATTCCAGCTCTGATTTAACATAAACGCAATATTTTAATTAAAAAATAACTTTGTAAATAATCTAAACAGAAAAAAAATCATTATTCTTTTATTTTTACTGCAGGAGTCTAAATAATTTAATAAAATAGCCAAACATGGCAACCTCGATGCTTACTTCTCACTTTTTTGACTACAGGGGTTACAATCACGGAATTGCGGAGAGCAAAAATTAGCGTTTTTGATGGGTTTTTTTATCAATATCTCCTAAACCAATTCGAATTTTGAAATTTAAATTAGCGGAGGTTCTTTCTCGAAATTTTCCGAATTCGTGTATATCTCGTTCGAAACTCAACTCCCAGCCGTTTAGGAGGAGATGATGCTACACACACAGAGACACACAGACAGACGCGCACAGATTTTAATAGTATAGAAGACTATCTGCTTACCCGTTCTCCGCACGGTAGGAGACGAATATTTTCCTTACACACATATAATTCGAATTAAACCCAGTAATAGGAATCTCTAATAGTGAAAAATTGCTGGAATTCTGACGAAAAGCTGACTCCATGAGTGGAAATTTGAGACGATTGCAACATGATGACACAAAAACTACACCATTGTCACTGGCGATCAGAAAAGTAAGAAGTTTACGGTATGCAGACGAAACTTTTCTCTTTCGAAAAATGCCTTATTTCTACATCATATAATTCTCTTTTTTTAGATTTTATTTATAGCATTCATACATACCATATGAATAACATTACATGATGTTGAATACTATTTTATCTTATCTTGCATTTCGTAAAGCGTGGACAATGCATCAGCACAGTTATGTTGCAGATGACTCTGAAGTTGAAAAATTAAATTTAAACCTTATTAAATTTTACCTAAATTTAAAAAACCTACTCGAAACAATCGATGCACATTGTACGTCCAGAAACCAAAATGCACCCTGTTTCCGTGAAGATCTTGTCGCTTTCGTAAATGAAAACATTTGTGACGTAACTTAAGTGGAAAAGCTTATTACCCTTACTGAACTCTTAATACTGTAGCACACGTGTTACATAAAACTTATGTTGATCTCACTGCCAATTCACACTAAATATATAACTAATTTCATATTTTATTTTTAACATAGATTAATTGCATAGTGTCAAATTCAATATTAAACAAAATCTAAAGTCGTTTTTAGAGCTCTTGCTCTTGTAACTGGAGTAACTGGAATATATATGAAAAAATAAATAGAATTTTAACATATAAGTAATTTATATAAAATATTCTAAGCACATCGCATCCCGTTATTCGGAAAGATTTCACAAACGCCATGGGAAGAAAGAGCAATTAATTTCATATTCTATTTTGTATTCCTTGCAAGCGCCTTTGTTATGTACATGATTGCAGTATCATTCTCGTACACGATGCTTATCCTATAGTCTCTGGTGATTTATTTAGGATTTTCATTTCATATTCCTGAATTTTCATACTTTCGAAATTTTGGTGCTTTGCGCATGTGAATAATAGATTATCATTTCGCATTACGGCTAAAATAGTTTTCCATATTGCTTCTTCCACGTTAACGACGTTAATCTGCCTTTTTATAGTAAAAAAAAAAAAAGGCCTACAAAGTTTCATTGCTTCAATTTATACACACAGAGGGGTTAGACCAAAACCTCCTATAGGTTTTGGTTAGACAAATACGCACCCGAAAAAAGCGCTTCCTTATGTCCGACGAAGCAGCACATACGTTAGCGTGTAATGTGCTTCTCTGCATAATCTGAGAGCAAAACAGAAGACAATGACGTGAAAATGACGTCACACGCGAAGGAAATAAAATGAAAAATATGCAGAATTGCCGGAAAAAACTTCGGTTATTTTTAATGCGCAAATATGTTAAAATTCTATTTGTTTCATATTTAATGCGTTTTCACTTTTTTGGGTCTTAAGAGCTGTAGAAATGAGTGGTTTCACTTAATTATTAAATTGAACAACTTAAGTGGCAACAATGGATTCCGTTGCTACGGAAACTGTAGCAGTGTTAAAAATAGAATATGATATGACTTATGTTTACTTTGCTAGAACTGCCATTTTGGCGTAATTAACGTCGGCAGTCGATGACAAATAGCCAAAATGAATCACACATTAAACTTGACAATAAATGCAATAATTTAAAGGCATTATCAGCTAGTCATACTGGGTTTAAAAAATATTCTCATTCATCTCAAACAGCATTCGTATTTATAAAGACTTCCTATTTTATTAAACCTTGTTTGGCGGGATTAAAAAATATTGTCTATTCATACGCTCGTAACACCAACTCATATCAATCGGGGCATAGAATTAGCAATACAAATGAAAAATTTTAATTTTCTGAAATTTGACGGTGTTTCCCTAACTTAAATCAATTTATTTAACTTGATGAAAATCATTTAAAATCGCCTTAATAACTGCATTATTTCTGAACAGAAAATTAAAATTTCAGGCTAAATTCTAGAAAAACCTACACTTGTTTTTAAAAATACTATTTCTTTACGCTCTCAGTAAATTGCGCCAAGCCTAAAATTGTGCAAACCACTAGAATCCACTTTTTCAAAATCGCCATATAAGCCATTTTTTTTTCGCCAAATTATAAGGTTATACACTTTAGTCTCTGAAATTTACAAATCCTTTTTCTTTTGCGTATAAAAAATATTGAATTCCTGCTCTGATTTCCCACGCAGACGATATTTTAATTAAAAAATAACCTAGCAAATATTCGAAACAGAAAAAAAAAGTATTATTCCTTTATTTTTAATGCAAGAGTGTAAATCATTTAATAAATTCGCCAAACATGGCAACCTCGATGCTTATTTCTCACATTTTCACTACAGGGGTTACAATCGCGGAGTTGCGGAGAGCAAAAATTAATGTTTTTGACGGGTTTTTTTATCAATATCTCCTAAACTAATTCGAATTTCGAAATTTAAATTAGCGGAAGACCTTCCTCGGAATTTTTCGAATAAGTGGACACCTCGATTGAAACTCAACTCCCAGCGGTTTCGGAGGAGATGATGCTACACACAGACAGACAGACAGACGCGCACAGATTTTAATAGTATAGAAGAAGATGGTTATTTATCCTTATTAAAAAAATCAATCATTCTTTTCATGATTTTCTGAGTGCTAATAATGCTTTTAATAAATAGAATCTTATTCCAGATGAGCATTTAATTTATAAAGTGTCCCCAGTTTTTGTTTCAGACTTTGGGACAGCACACTGATTTGGCCCCAATTCCTTATTCAAAACATCTGATCACCCTGTAGATAGAGCCATTTCGAGAGGCTAGCCTCTCTGGGACCGGCCCTCCCTCTGGATGACAGCTTTGAGTTCTCGTAATGTATTTCAATAAGAAAAATCCTATTTTCAACATTCAAAAGAAGTATAAAATTCAAGTTTTTAGGTGTTTGAAATGGACTGATTTCGTTAAGCAAACCTTCGACTTTGATTTGCCAGCGGTATTTTTATGTTTTTTTTATGTAATTTACAGAGAATTCATTGAGATGTATGGCTCTATTTCAAAGCCTTTATCTCAATTGTTCCAAATTTTCTGAGGAATGGTTTATCTTTCATTTGTTTCAAAGTACATACATATTTTTGCAGGACAATAATGGGACAAACACAAACATCCATGCCCGTGCCAGGATTCGAACTCGGACCCAAAGGATGGCAGTTGAGCGTGCTAGACACTTAGAGGTATGCGCCGCCGCGCTATGGCCGCCGACGCCGGGCATTTGTACCACGCCGCCGACGCCCAGGTCTAACCCGGGGCGCCGGCAAAGAACGCCGATTGTACACTGCAACGTACAGTCGGTCTCAAAACTTAAAAAAAAATTGTACCAAATCTTTCAACTGCTCTTTTTTTTTTTTTTTTTGATACTTCTTAACTACTTAAATTATTTGAATCGAGGCGCAACTTGATTGCTTTAAAAACTATTTAAACATTGTATTATACCTCAAAAGAACATAATAGGTTTGGAATGGTTCATGAGAAGGTTGTGGAGAAAAAAAAAACACTAAAAGACAAATAATGTATCAATTGTATACTGATAACTAAATGTATTGCATATGTGCCATATAAACAACATAAACCTATCCGACTTTGATAAAATCTATTGTTTCAGTTTTTGCAGTAGAAATACTTTAAAAGTGTACCACAACGGCAAGCTCATACTCAGGAGTCCCACCAGTAACCGAGAGCATAGAGCTCTGAACTTTGAGACGGAAGGTGTCTGTCTGGTTCAAAACCAGGTCGCGTCCGCCGAAATAACCGTTTGTAGTTTTCGGAGGTTTCCTCCGAAACTTAGATGTGGGTTAGGGCCCCTTAGAAACACCCCATGGAGGGCACCCCACTAGAAATGAGTTCGGGCTTATTTTTTAAAGCCCGAGCTCGAGGACTTTTACTTCGAGCCCGCTCGAGCGATATTTTTTAAGTGGGAGAGCGAGCCCAATATTTCAGCTAATAGATAAAAGGAAGTCAATCACTTCATTGATAGAATATTATAAATTTTGCCGTTTGTGCACATTAAAGACAAATATAATCGAGCCTATCTGAGCCCGAATACAATCGTGAATTTCAGAGCCCGACTCATCTCTACACACCACCATCCGGCCTAGAGCCCGAGAGTAGCTAATTGACCTTAATCCAACGCCTCCTACATATAGAAAGCCTTACAACTCCTATGTCACCAAATTCAGATGTCGTCATTTAAAAGTCTAAGTTTTATTTCCAGAAAATAAAAATATTAAAAATTTCTGGTGAATTTACCCATGAGTAGCAATATTTTAATAATTTGATATAAAAAATACAATTTTACGTCAAAAGGTAGTTTTTAACGATAACTAATTAGATAATATGAAAAAGAAATAGATCATAATGAATAATTTTATATGAGAAAGGTATTTTAATTTTAATGTTTAATATAAGATATTTTCTAATATTTGTAGCATTCACCAGAACTTTTTGTAGTTTTACTTTGTGAAATTAAAACTGTGATGACGTGAAAGCTTGGTGACGTCGGAGTTGTAAGGCTTTCTATATCTGGAGGTGTTGCTTAATTCCACAACATCATATTCAAGACTAGTTTTCATAGTCTTAAAAAAATCCTATTTTAACGCCAATTTATACATGTGCGTGTGTGTACGCATACACGTATTTTCACTATGCGCTTTTTCAAAAAATTTCCCACGCCGCCGTCGCCGGGTTTCTGAGGTCGTTACGCCGCCGCACAGTGGAGTATTCGTATCAAAATCCTGGCCAAAAGTCGGAAATTTTAAATTTGTTTAAAAACAGTAATATATATGTTTTTGGATAGCCTAGTAACTGATGCATCTTGTAATGCATGTTTTTCGACCATAATTCATATCAAAAAGATGCTACACTCGGTTTAAAAGCAAGTTTCTTCATTTGCGGCAAGAGATTTCAGCGTTTCCTATTACTTCATCTTGCATTTTTTATGGGCTCTTTAAATTAATTTACTGATTTGATACTAAGTATAATTGTAGTAAAATATATGTATTTTAATTATATGTATCTATTAGCTTGAAAAAATAATATGATTTTATTTTAAAAAATTGTAAACTTTTTTTTCCTATTTTTTTTTCAAAGATCCACATTTCAAAAAGCTTTTTGAAGGGGTGTCGCGGCTTGTCGCGCCTAATTTCAACTATAATCGTAATTATTACAGTATTGAGTGTCTATTCCAAGAAAAAAATGTTCCCCCAACATCCACCATTTTTATGAAAAAAATTATTTATATAGCGCCATTTTTATTTTTTCCATAATTTTTCGATGGTTGATACAAACATACGCGCTTGTATTTCTCATAAACTATAAATTATGTGCAAGTGTATGGATAAAGGTATATAAAATTTCATTTCAGTTAATATTTAACATCGGTATTTTAAATTCAGTATGTAATTTCTTATTTTTCTGATGTAAATTTGCTGTAAGAAGAAAATTTCTACATATTCCAAAATTGCCCTTTCTTAGTCCTGTAAATAGTCCCATCTATTTACAGCTTAGTTTTCCATTTATGTCGTAAATTGTGTCCAAAGCAAAAGCTCCCCATTTTTGGATCTCAAAGGTTGGCAACTGTGACTTCGGGTCATTGGAGTGTGAGTGTGTAAACAGAAACACGTGCTAGCTCTTTAAGTCATTTTGAAGTGCTGGCTTGAAATAAATTACTTTCTCCTCCAGCTTGGAATGAGATTTTATGGGTTTGTAAGGAGGCTTCTTTTAAGCAGTTTCCTTTTAGCCAAAGGCCAACGAAAAAGAGCAAGCCTTATTACAGTGAGACCCTACAACTTCTCTGCCAGAGGGGCCCCGATGGTGGTGTCCCCCCCCCTCTCTCTCTCTCTCGGGAGAAAAAAAAAAAAAAAAAAAAGTGATTCTCAGTGAAGACTAATATCAGAGTTCAAAAGAATCAGAATGAAAAAGTTAATCTTCAGAAGTCATTAGAAAATTAAGATCCGTATAGTAACTACATTTAGATAAGTAAAAAATCTAAAAAATTTTATGCTAAAAATTGATTTATAGATAAGTAGTATTATATTTATAAGTATTATTAAAGTATTACATTTATATATTTTTATTGTGGTTAAGGCACAGCTATTTGCCTAACGGGAAGGTTGCCTTGGGCGGAGGGCTTTTTAAGGGGTTCTAATGCGTATTCACGTGCCATCTGGAGAAAATCGCCCAAAACTCCAGACCGTTAGATCGACAGCCGCGTGGTATTACATTTATAAGTGGTATTATACAATAGCAGTACTTCCCAGTAAGGGACACTCCCCGGACAAGACATTTGTTAGAAACCAACTTCGTGTCGTTTGGTGATATATCGCCAAATTTGGTGACAACACGCTTTTTTATATAATTTAAGAAGTACATAATACTAAAAAGTAAGTCAAAAGTCAACAGTAATGACTTTAACGTTAAAACAGATGAAAAATATTTTTGGCCAGGATTTTGACACAAATACTCCACTGTGCGCCGCCGCGAATTTCCGTGCGGCGCAGACCTCTATAACCACTACACCACCTTGGCGGCTTTGATGTAATTAAGAAAAATTAAAGCTAATGTTTCTAATACCTTTTTTCCAGGCTGAATGCAATAGGAGAATCTGCGCAGAAAGTATGCGCAGTCATCATCTGAATCGTCACGTCGCGCAGCTTTATTGCAGTCAATAGCTAACACGCTTCTTTCCTTTCGGTGTTTTGATGGCAAGCTTCATCCGAAGTGACATTGCGGGCACGGTGCATTTAATATTACATGTAATGTATTGCAAGTGGCAGGTTTGAAATTGAACGATAGCTATTATATGGAGTAAATACACCTGTATAATACTGCACTATACGTGTAAACACAATTTCAGTCAAATCATTTCGTGAAATTTTTTTGAAGAAGGCGGCGTTTTTCAAACACAGGTTGAAAATTCGAAATTTAGGTTTTTTTGGGGAGGGTGTAGGCGGGGGGGGGGTAATCACGTTGTTGTCTATTCATGGATAAAAGTGTGTTTCATTTTCTAAGGGCAAAAAAAACTCTTGCACTTACCTGCTACAATGACATTGGTCTTCGCAGTGATGGTTCCCTGTCTGTTTTGAGCCTTACAGGTATAATCACCTATGTCTGTCTGTCGTAAGTTACTTATCCTTAGTTGAGTGGGAAGAATTTGCACCGTCCGACTTTCCTCTAGAGTCAAACCGTCCTGCGGAGTTACAAAAAAAAAAAAAAAAAACAGAACAAGGAGTGAATGAATGTGCATCGTAAGTCAAATGTCGTCAAAGAAAACATGATAATTGATAATGAGCTATAAAGCAGGGTGAGTCAGAACTCTTGATTCGAGACAGCAACAAAAAAAGTCTTGAATGCCAGTAAGAATAAGTATTTCTAAGTAGTGCTTCGTAGTATTAATATATAACCGATTCTCGAAATGATTGACGAACCGATTGAAAATTTTTAGTCAGTAATCATCACTACCGATATCCTTAATAGTGATTACTGATGAAAATTTACAATTGTCAATCATTAATTGCGATTAAATACTAATAGGCAGTTCTGTCGAATAAGAGATTAAGTAAGAAAGAAAAAGGTAGATTACATAAAAGATAAATTAGTAAGAAAGAGAGTACTCCAAAACTATTTGCAATCGAAATGTGCTTGTAGAGTTCGCAAACATTGACTTAACGCGCCCATAAACCGCTTATATTAACGCCTTACTATCCCTTATATAACAGTTTGCCCGTTCAGTGTACCGGCTACTCAAAGGCGGATCCAGGGGAAGGTGACGCGCCCCCTCCATGAAAAATATATTTACACTAGATAAATGGGGCTTTCACTAATATTAAGTCGGCTTTACCCTAGATGAAATGAGTATTCACGATTTGCGCCCCCCTCCCCCGAAAAAAGTTCCTGGTTCTGCCCTTGCAGCTACTCAAGGTTAGTAGCAACTGGTTTGCTCGTAACGCCGTACGGGCATCGATATTTCCTTCTTTTTTTCGAGTTGCCTGTATTTTTAATTCTTGCAAAGATACCGTTTAATATTAATACTTTTCAATAGATGGCGTAACTTGTGGCTACTGAAATGCTTTTTTATATATTTGAAGCGGGAATTAAGCTTCAGGAAATTTTTATTTATGAAGAGTAACAAGTAAATATAACTTTTTGTCAACAATTCTTGGAAAAAAGAATTGAACAGTTAGGTGCTTAAAAAATGGGATTAAGGTTATTAGTTTTGGAAGTATTTGTCAAATTTTCTATTTTAATAGGCCTCAACTTTATGACAACTACACTGTTCAAAATAATTCAAGATTTCTAATCATTAGTTGCAGCTTCGTGTATTTCAGAAAAAAAAAATTAAAAACAACGGCGAGGAAATTCGACACTTCACACCCACAGTACTTGAAGTGATTATAAACTGATTCATGAGATCAACTCTTCTATTTTACATTGCGATGCGAAGTAATTCCGTGTAGACTTGAGAACATTCCAGTCACCCTCTATGTTTTTTAACCTTGAGCTGTGACTCACCCTTTATGTGAAAAATGCTACAGTAAGCATCCAAAACTTATATTTTGTTTTTGTGTTGAATGGATTCTGTTTATAAAATTAACTATGCCATTCCTTAGAAAAATAAGTCAATCAATGTAGCTAAAATTGCATTATTGTTGAAAGTTCAGAAAAAAGCTCTCTAATGACAGAGTTCATTTAAATGGTTTTAGTAAAGCCATGTTGATTTTTCATTCTTCCGTTGCAGCTAAAGAACAATTGAGTCTTAAGTTAACAGCAGATATTTTTATGCCCAATGATTTCACCCCTGTATAGAATTTTCACTGTATTCCTTAGGTAACTTGTTTTACGAGCCATGGAGGTCTTTTTACAATTACCATTGTACGAACCATGGCCGTAATTTGATCTTCACTAAAATTTTTGCGGACCAGCAAAAATTGGAAAAATATTACTCGGACCAACTTCAGATAAAAGTAATAAGCATTACATAAATATGTATTTTGCTTTTTAAATCAAGTGTTATACAAGTAGAATTTTTAATTAGAACGTAATGTCCTGCTTATTATTTTTTAATAGATATACGTAGAGCTGCAGGAAAGACCGGCATCGGTCTGCGGATCACGAGAGGCTGGGCATAGCGGATTAAATTGCTCTTTGGCGATTTGGCGTGCAGTGACACTCCTTTGGCAAGAGTCGTTTCTCCCGCTGTTATACACTCAACGCTAGGAGTTGCCGCCCGCACCGCAAGTTGATCCGCGAAAAACAGCAATATATATATATATATATATATATATATTTTTTTTGTTGATTAATTGTTCTAAATATATATTTTAATGCATTTAAAATTTTAGATTTGAAGGTAATATGTTACGGAAATAAAAAAGAAACAGTGGACAGTTAAAAAGCAATCATCATTTGGCTTTTGTATGAAAATTACATACGATTAGAGAAAACCCTTCTTTAAATGTTTAGTCCGGGGTTTTAGCAATTAATAGATATGGATTATAGATGCAGATAAACTCTTCGGGTTTAAACCTATATGTTCCCATGGATGCAGATTGAAGCGAGGACGAAAATTGCATTACTGATTCTTGTAGGATACTGAAAGATTAATATGGGCTAGCAATAATGTGTGTAACAACAAAGAATAATAACCGCTCGTCTTTGTAACGGTAAGAAAGTAAATGTTAAACTTTGTGTAAAGTTCATTTACATATAATCTATATTTATAAAATGCTAAATTCTTTTAATCAAGCACAAACTACTAATTCAATGAAAGAAAAAACTAATTCGTATTCAAGAATGACTTTTTAAGACTTTCTTTGGACCATTTTGTTTCAGTGAAAAATTAATAAGGTAAATAGCTAAAAACTTAAAATTAAATGAGAAAGCAAATTCTTGATAATTTTTTTACTGTTGACTTTGTTTTAAACCGCAAAAGATTTCTTATGAAATAACTTCAATTTACAAAACAAGTCAATCTTCTATATAGTATAAACTTAGTTCGTCTGAGGGTGCGGGTGGGAGCACGTCACGTACCCTTGTGCCCTCCCTGTAGATCTGTGATGGAGGGGGCATCACCTGAGCTTTTGACTGTTTTTAAATAATCGGAAAAATGAGAAACTCAATCATTTGAAATGAATTGATGAAATATAATTGATGCAGATCCCATATATTGCATTATAATTTTTTTAATTTTTTTGTCTTAATGATCTGTTCTTTTAAAATTCATTCGTTCTTATTTCCCCCTTACTTTGGCTTTTAAAATTGCTATATTTTGTATGTTTCTTTTTAAACAAACAAAATCCTAAATTATCCTATACAGTATCTTAATGTTAGCAATTCTGAGGTCGTTCTATTCTAATCGAAAATATCGAAAATGCCCACAGCTAGGTTTAGAGGATGGAGAACCGATATTTTAAACACACTTTTCTAATGAATATTTTTTGCTTGTAATTTTTTTAAAAGCACACTTCATGTAATACACAAATGAAAATAGATGTAGTTTACATGCAAATGAACTTTACAAGTCATAACCTACAGGCTCTCTACTTTACAATGTTTAAATTAGGATAGTTAGGATGTTTAAATTGACTAGTCCCCTTATGCGTCCAGCGTTGCTTCCTAACTTTAGTCTTTCAATGCTAAAGTGCGGAAGCAATGCAATTATTTGAAATGAAAAATTGATGAAACATAACTGATGCAGATCCCATAAATTGCATCAATCCATAATCACCCTACAGGCCTCAGCGTAAGGCAACGTTGAGCGCTCTGTTTATAAATCGAAAAGAGCAGAAAAACTATTTCGTTTGCATAGATCAGCCTTTCTTAAAATGTGTTCCAATTTTAAAGTTTAATATCTCTTAAAAATCACTTATCAACACCAGTCAAAACATTGTCTATGTATAAAGACAGGAAAAAAAAAAAAAAAAAAAAATTGAACGGTGAAATCTGGAAATTTCTTGTATTGTCAATGACATAAGTAAAACATTAAGAAAAAATAAAAAGATAACAAGAAAACTGTAAATAGCTGCGAGATAAAATTTCATGCGGGCGGCAACCCCTAGCGTGCAGTGTGTAACAGCGGGAGAAACGACTCTTGCCAAAGGAGTCTGACTGCACGCCAAATCGCCAGAGAGCAATTTAATCCGCTATGCCCAGCCTCTCGTCTGCGGATCGGTGGTTGGGAAACTCTGCTATAGACCATGACCATGGGAGTCAGCAGGAGGGAGCACTTGCCTCCCCATGGATTTTTGTACCCTGTTTTTCCCTGCTTTTTTGTGCTTTCCAACATGGTAACCATATGTTGAAGTAATATTTGCTCCCTTCCCCCTTGGAAAATTTCCTGCCGATGCCCATTACTTGATCACTAGTGCGCTTGTTTAATACCGTCCCTTATGTGCTTCATTTTATATGAACTATGAATAAATCTTTATGCGGGGAAATTAATTTAATAAACAGACTTCACAAAACCCTTATAAAGATATATATAGTCTTAAAAATACAAGAGTAGCTTTATTAGAAGAAAAACAGGAAAAAATTTCTTTTTTTTAAATGTTGAATATCGATTGATAAACAGTTTTTTTGGGTGTCATGTATCAGCTATGCGATATGTTTTACAAAGTGATGTTCTTTTGTAAAAAGAAATTTTAAAGACAAGTTACTTTAATGATTTACTTTAAAAAAAAGCTTTTAATGAAATCTGGTAATTGTAGGGGGAAAAAAACATTCTTTAAAGCGCAAAAAAGGGCTATCAAGGTTCTTGTAAATTTAAGTTTTTCCCCCCTTTTCTTAAATGAAAATGTGCAAACATGGCAATTTTGCGATGGAAAATTATTTTCGCAAAGTCGTAAAAAAATAAATCCGAAGCCATTCTATAATGAAAACAACCAAGCTGAGAGGATATTGCTTTTCGCTGATGAAAATGAGATGTATTGCGCCCTAAGTCACATTTAAAAAGATTTAATTAGGTTGCGTAAATAAAGCTTCTTCGACAAGTACAGAACTTCATCAGTTTAAGTAGACAGTTTTGAGTTTTTGTCTGTTTAAAACTACATCTTACCGGTCACTCGTTCTGAAATAAAAGACATTTCTGCATGAACCTTAAAGATTGTTATTATATTAAAAATGCTGTTTGGTTGTTGTGTTGATTAAGGCAAAGCTACAAGAGGGGAATGCCTTGGGCGGATAACTTTTTAAAAAGGTTTTAACACATATTCACATGCAGTGTTCTTTTATATGGTTTGTGTAGACAGATTTATAAAGTTTTATTTATTTATTTTTTAGTATCTTTCTTTCCGTTCTTTTATTAAAACAGAAACCTGCCTTAAAGGAATTATTTTGTGCTATATGTTCCAGATTAACTTCACCCAGCGGACACTTAATTAAAGAAAAAAAAAAAACATTATTTCCGATTATATTTTTCATTTTTACGTTAAAATGACACATTTTTAGAATTGCAGCTTTTACAGTATTTTTTTTTAAGACACGATAAAGAAGTTTGGATTTTATTTAGTTCCAAAGTACAGACGTTCTAAGTATTATAAAACAATTGTTAAAAAATATTTTACGAAATGTAAAAAAATCGTGTTTCTTATATAAAGTTTATTAAATTTACTAACCACCCCGTATCAAAATTGTTTCATCCATTATTGGCACCAAATCGTCCAATTTTGGGGGAAGAAAACTGGCTAATGGTCGTCTGGCTGATAAGTGTAGTTTACCCTGCAGTGGGTGGAATTCTAAACATTTCAAGAAACAAACTATCACAAAGTCCTACAAAACAAAGTGTTTTTTAAAAGTATAGGTTAGATATCAGGATGCAAATGTTTCGTTAAGACTAAAACAGTTTGTCACTTGTGCCTGGATCGAATAAACTTCAGTTGCGGGGGTTAAAAAACGACTGCATCTTCCCCTGCGAAGAATGGGCAATCGTCTATAGTTTTCTATAAACATAAGAACATAAAACTAAAAAAATCTAAAATCAAAATTTCTACGAATATTTATGCTATTGAAATAAATATCTGTGGAACAACACACAGAGTGCATTGTTCCTATATTCTCAGGTGAAAATTAAATACGAATAAAAATCAAGTGATGCTGACGTTTCGATTTTTCATACAAATAAATATGGTCTCATCCGAACGGGAGAAGAAATACAAAAGGGCCACTGTCTCGGAATTTCACCCAATCGATTGCCCCAGATCGAAGATACGAGTCAACTTTGAGCACGGGACCAAAAGAAAAATCTGACATCCGCCAAATAAAACGCCTTATTCGCACTCACTCCTCCCCCCCTCTCCCCCCATTGTCCGGATCCGCATCCGCGGAATCACCCGCAGTTAAAAATTCCTGAAGGCATCGGATTCCCATTAAAAGAATCAAACAAACTATAAAATCGGATATGTTATGTTTCCGTCAAACAGCTAATCGATTCGATCGGACTTCGAATGCATATTCACGGGGGTATGAATTAATTACGGTTTTCTTGTCGTATTCGGCTCTTTTTGATTTCTTATTTTGTATACAATATTTTTTCTAAATGTAAACTAACGAAGAGATGGAAGTGAAATACACAGACTGATTTTGGTAGGCATGATCGTTTTGTGAATTCAGTATTGAATTACGCAATATCTACCAGAGTTTTTTTTTCTCGATATTGGCAGTGGTATGATGTTCTCCTCTGCATCAGTAACTGCCAGTTTCTCCATCCTTCTGAATCAGTGAAACTATGATTTCATTGACCGAAAGTTTTTCTGAAACAATCAAACCGTTGTCAAAATACGCAAACATTTCTGCATCGAAATCTTCGGAACATCACATCCAACTTATCTGCTGCTTTTAATGTGTTTTTGACCTCAGACAAGTCATTTTCTAAGTCGACATTTTCTTTGAAGTTCCCATCCCGTTATGCCCACTCCAGGTGACGTTGGACTGAGGCGCTAATTGTGTAGAACCTAATTTAGTTTTTCTCCTCTACTGGGAAGAATCCTGTCACCAACTCTTCTAATTGGAACGTTACGGAAACAAGTGACTCAGAAGCCATGAATTCAAAGTAGCACTATACACAAGTTGCTTTTGAAGAAAAATAAAGTACCACGGCAGTTTTTTCAATTCTGCAAAGTAAATTTATGAAAAAGAATTGTCCGCATTATCTGTAGTATAGTACCCATTATCCGATGTTCATAACATTAATTACGAACTAAAAATGACAAGGAAAACAAAACTGTCCCTCTCAGTAACCAAAGATCCGTCTTAACCGTTTTGGCCCTGAATTTCAATTGAGAGGATAAAAAAATTCAAACTATATGTAAGTATCTTAAATATGAAATACTATAACATTCAGATAATTACCAAACTAATTTAAAAACGTTCTAATAATAGGACACGAGGCTTTAACTGAGCAAAATGAGAATTTTTTCCCCTTTATTCTGTAGGAAACCTTTTAAAACAATTTCTTTGAGCGTGAAGACATGAAAATACTTCACACTTCTCATGCATTTCGATTGCATGAATGCGTTCATTCATCCTTATAAATAAAAATGAAATTCTGTTTGTTTGTTTGTGGATTTCATTTGTATACAAATCCACAAAAATGGACCTATCAGCCTGAAATTTTGCACAGATATGTAAAATAATATAGAATAAATCATAGTCCACTTTAAAACTTTGAAAGTCCACCCGTTCCCGGAATTTAAGAGATTTTTTTATGTTCTCCACGCAAAAAGCTTTCCGTAATTGCAACCCCTGTAGTGAAAAAAGTGTGAAATAAGGATCGTGGTTGCCATGTGTGGCGATTTTGCCGAATAAAATGTTTTAAATTCTCAAAGTAAAAATAAAAGAATAATAATGATTTTTTTTGTTAGTTTATATTTGTAAGATTATTATTTTTTTATTATAATATCGTGTGCATGGGAAATCGGAGCAGGAATGAAATGTTTTATATGCAAAACAATAAGAATTGAAGATTTCCGAGGCTAATATGTAAAATTTTTTAGTTTGGCGAAAAATTAAAATGGCTCAAATGCCGATTTTGAGAAAGTGAGTTCTAGCGGTTTGCACAGTTTTCGGCTTGGCGCAATTTATTGAGAGCTTAAAGAAATAGATTTTTGAAAACAAGTGCAAAGGTTTTATTAGAATACAGCGTTAAATTTTAATGATCCGTGAAGAAATAATGCAGTTATTAAGGGATTTCAAGCGATCTATCTTCAGAATTCTCGCCAATTGAGTACATTGATTTAAGTTGGGGGAGTTCCGCCAAATTTCTGAAAATTGAAATCTTCTCATTTAGTACATCGGAATAACGATGAATAAAACACGTTATAGTTGGTAATTTTAAAAAATTCGGCTGTATTAAGGGATTCCACTTTTCAAATAAATGCGTGCTTTACTTTTTGGCGGTCGAACTATTTCCCATATTGATTGCTGCTAAGTCAATGCTTCGAATGATTCCCTGAAAAAACTCTTGCAAAATGGCGTATGTTGGCACTTTGGCGAGGCTTAGATTTGAAACTGGATTTTATTTGAGACTGGTATATATAATGACACTGGTTATAGATAAAAATGAATGTTGGAACGTGTGTACGAGGTTGAAATACTTCAGCACCGTTTGACCAATCACCATGAAATTTGGTTCACCTAAGTCTTTTATCACGGAGAAGGTTTTTATGCTATCCGTTTTCCTTTAACTTGCCACTAGGTGGCGCAGCAGAACGTGGAATTCTATTCCGTTTAGCCGTTTACTATGCGAATATTGTCCAACTGATTTCGATGAAATTTGGTACACGCGGATATTAGAACACGGAGAATATTTTTCAGTATCCATTTTGCTGTAACTTGCCGCTAAATGGCGCTGCAACGCATCAACTTCTATACCGTTCGACCGATCGGCATAAAATTTCATTACACATTTCAGCACGAAGAATATATTCTAACTGTGTTCCTTTTGATGTTACTCACCACTAGATGGCACTGCAATGGATTATTATTTTAACTCGCCACTTGATGACGCTGCAGCAGGCCAAATTCTTGACCATTCAAACGGTCGCTATGAAAATCAGTATACATAGCTATTTGAACAATGAGAATATTTTGGCGTTATCCATTTTGCTATAACTCGCCACTTGACGGCGCTGTAGCAAATCATTACTTTAATTAACCACTAGATCGCGCTGCAGTGTATCACTTCTTGACTGTGCAACTGATCGCTATGAAAATAGGTATACATAGATATTTGAACACGGGGAAGAGTTTCGCGTTAGATGTCGCGTCTACACATGAACTTCAGGGCTGTCCAGCCGATCGTTCTGAAATTTCGTATTCATCGATATCTGAATGCGAAGAATATTTTCGCCGTATCCGTTTTGCTAAAACTCGCGACTAGATTGCGCTACGCCGCATGGCCTTTAGGGATGGACGCGAGACGAAAAATTGGTGTCCCGCGTCTCGCAAAACAGCCGAAAAGCTTGTCTCGTGTCGCAAAAATCCCTATATCATAATGTTAAAAATGTTTGTCTCGTCTCGCAAAAAAAGCTGTAAATCTCTGTCTCGTCTCGCAAAAAGTCGTCTCGCGTCCATCCCTATTGGCCTTCTGCACCGGACAAGAAATTCGGTATGCATGGATATTGAACACAATATAATGCGATATCCATTTTGCTATATCTCTTTATTACAATAAATAGTAATCACCACAAATCGTATTATCAAAAAGTCCATTCATGCCCGTGCGAAGAACGGGTACTTCAGCTAGTACATTCATAAAGATGCGTCTCACTTTTGGCTTCAAACAGCTTGACACATCCATTATCTTCTCTTGGAGATTTTCTGCCATCTGCAGAGCAAAAATGATAACGTTCTGCTATTCTTGCATGTATTATTAGCAGTACAACAGGTTTTGTTGTTAAAATTCTTGAAAATGTAGAATATAAATGCAAAGATGTGTTCTAATATAAGGACATCACGGCCGAAAGGTTTAAGAGGAGACGCAACTAACGAGAGTTCTCTGTATATATAACCCTTTAACGCGCAGTGTTCCCGATATGTCAACACCAAACTCTGACGTTTTGACTGTCTCCAGTAAAGAAGAATAGATTTGATTTCTATAAAAATAGTTGCGGGTGACATAGCTCCACGAGAATCCTTTACTTTTAGCACGTCATTTCCCGTAAAACGATTGTCACGATTATTTTTAACAGCATTGACATCTGCTGAAAAAAGGACAGCCGTTGCCATCGCTCGACTTAAGTACCAGGAAGATGGCGGACGATCGACTTCTTCTTACAGTCGAGCTGTCGAACAGCGATAAGAATGCGCGAATCCTCTCGGCAGGAGCGAACCATGTTCGCCGATTTACAGCTTGCGTCAGAACTCTTGATCACCTGAGGAGAATCATGGCGATTCCGTTCTTTGATTACAAAGAAAAAATAAATTTAGACTCCACCTTGAAGATGAGGCTTGGGCGGAGCCAAGAAAAGGCGCGAAAAACCCCATGCATTGTGGGAAAAGCAACTAAGTCAAAGTAACGATTTGAGAACAGAAATTTGGACCGCGAAGTGCTAGTGAAGAGGTACCATTATTTTTATATAATCTACATGCAGGGAAACAACAGAATTAAATCCGAATAATCAGTGACACTCGGTTTAACAGGGCAATATTCAGTCCAGTATGTAGACAGAAAATTAGGTGTAATATAACAACAACAAACCAAATGTTCAATCTTATCGATTACCCCAATACCAGACAGAAGAAAATCAGTTCGATTTAAGCATGTAAGCGAAGAAAAATGTCTGTTCGCAAATAAAATGCTTCATTCACATTTACTCTTCCTTCCATTGTTCGGATCCGCGTTAAGAATTCTGGAAACAGCATTGGATTCCCATTAAAGAATTAAACAAACCTATGAAGGCGGGTGCGTTATGCTTTCCTCGAACAGTTAATCGATGGATCTGACTTCAGACGCATATAGTTACGGCCGTGTGAATTCATTACGCACGTTTCTAGTGGAAAATACAGTTATTTTCGATTTTTCTTTCATTCGAGACGTGAACTATCGCGAAAAGACGTGAAATGGTTCTGAGCTCTGTGTTTATCCCGTATCAAAAAAAAAAAAAAAAACAAAAAAACATGCTTTATCGGGAGAGATAGTTATAGTAAAGAGAAGTAGTTGATAAGGAAGTATAATAAATACAGAAAAGAAGAAACATGAGTATTTTTTAAAAAGTTTAGTGGATTGAAATGCTTTTATTTAAAATGAATATTGCATGCAAAATGAAAAACTGGAGTTGGACACGAGACAAAAAACAGGCCTGTCTCTTCCCGCAAAACAGCTAAAATACTTAGTCTCGTCCTGCAAAATCCCCATAATGATAAAAAGTCTATCTTGTTTCGCATTAATGCTGTAAACCTTTGTCTCTTCCTGTCTCGTCTCGCATCCACCCCTATGGAAGACGGAAATGAATTGATATGTGAAAGGAAAATATAAAACTAATTGTTCTGGTAAAAAGCAATAAAAGCGCAGTCCATTTTTAATAAATTGAGTTTACGAATTATCACTGTAATTTGATTATTTATAGGCAGAGAAAATCTTTGACGCAGGGCCGTTTCTAGAACACAAGGCACCATTGTGCAATTTTTTTCTTCCGGCATTCTCCCTCTCTCAGTATTCGGTCACGTTCTGAATACATGCGCAATAGCTAAAAAAAAAAAAAAAAAAAAGAAAAAATTGCCTTAGTACTTAACTTGATTTAAACGTTGCGTTGGGCATGGTTGGGTTACGGCTGGTCATTCAAAGACCCGTATCGAGAAGTAAACGATGGGCATAGAAAGCTGTTGGGTCCTTGTGATGAAGGCAGTAAGCAGCTGAACTATTCTCTAAGTACTAGACTTAGAGAAAGTCAAAGCCCGTTATGGAGGCAATTGCAACGGGTGCTAAAAAAAAAAAAAATTTAAAAAAAATATGTCTACACTCTATGTATTATTTAATCTTTGCCCACTTAGAATAAATAATTTCATATTCAATTTTTATTATATATCGAGCTCTGGAAAAGTCTAAGCAACAAAAACGCATTAAACTGCGTATTTGCCTGTAAAACTCTTTTTGCTGTCAATTAGTAGCAATGCCGGGAAGGTGATTTCCTGTTACGCGCTTCAGGCGTATTTTGGTTACAATGATGATCATTTCTTTTCTTTTTCTTTCTTTCTTCCTTTTTTTTGAGCATTTTCTCTTCTTTTTTTATTTATTTAAAATAAATACTAATCTTACAAGAATTTTTTCTTTTCAAAATAACATGATATGACATCATCTATTTTCGAATGCGTTGAAAATTTTAAAGTGCTTTCCCGCTCAACTCTTTCACGTGAAAGTGAAAGTCATTTAAATAAGTTACATTATGAAAGTATGTGTTACTCAATCACATTTGCACACTTTAATTAATTACTAGCTGGATACCCGTTCTCCGCACGGTGGGAAACGAATATTTTCCTTACACATATAACTCGAATTAAATCCAGTAATGCGGAATCTCAAAACGTGAAAAAAATACTTGAATCGTGACTAAAAGTTGATGTCATGAGTGCAAATCTGAGATGATTGCAACCTGATGACACAAAAACTTCGTCAGTGTCACTGGCGATCAAAAAAGATCTTTACGGTATGCAGATGAAACTTCTCTCTTTCGAAAAATGCCTGATTTCTACATCATATAATTTTGTTTTTTCAGCTTAATTATAGCATTTAATATATACCAGATGAATAAATTACATGATGTTGACAACTATTTTATTTTGTCTTGCATTTCCTAAAGCGTGGACAATGCATTAGCGCAGTTATTTTGCAGATGACTTTATTGAATTTCACCTAAATTAACAAAACCTACATGAAATAATAGATGCACCACGTACGTTATAAGCCAAAATTGCACACAGTTTTCGTGAAAATCGTCACATTTCAAATGAAAACATTTGTGACGTAACTTCTGCGATAAAGTTTATCACCCTTACTAAACTCTTAATGCAGTATCACACTTGTTACATAAAACTGACGTTGGTCTCACTGTCAACTCGCCCTAAATAAATAACTAATTTCATGTTTTATTTTTAATAATTTACAGTAGAACCCTTCATAACACGGGTCTACAACACGAATTCGTAGAACACGGAGAAAAAATTGTGATCGTTTTCGTGTAACACGTTAAAATAGACTCGTACAGCACGGTAAAATGAGACATATGTTCTGATATTATGACGCTTTAGCTCCTGTAATTAACATAACTTTTGAATGGCAATACCAAACATCATTGTATTTCTACGGAGTGCAAATAAGTTTTGCCGCGATTATTCCGCGCAATCCGCACTCCAGGTGGAGTATAGCGCTGGACCAGTACAACACGGATTCCTATAACACGGAACGCATCTACCGTCTTATTGGGAATCTACTATAATTGCATAGTGTCAAATTCAAAAGAAAATTCTAGGTTGCCGTATTTAGTAATATTTCATCTCACCTTGGTGACAAATATCCGAACTGTATCAAAAGAAAACTTTACAAAATTTTTAATTCTGTATAACCCTCGAAACAACTTCGGTGTTTACCATCTACGACGGTTTTTCATGACGTGACAACTTATGCTTGCGTGTAGTGGCGTAGCCAAGGAGGGGATAGGGGGTCACAACCCCCCATGAGGAGATTTTTGCCATACAAAATGTATATTCTTCACTCCCTTATCACACACGCGTATATATACATATATGTGAGCTGCAGTAGTCGTAACACCCCCATGAAAAATTTCTGGCTACGTCACTGCTATCGCATAATTGATCATTTTTCTTTTCATGTATCAGTGATCAATATACTTCAGGATGAGAATCTCCATTGAAAAAAAAAGTTCTAAACAGGCTGACACCAGAAAACTCTGATTAACACAGTGGAATTACCATGGGCCCTACCCAGAAAAAAACTTCGGGGGGGGGGGGTTTACAGAAATTAAATTTATAAATTCATAAAAGATGAAAAATGCCCAATTTTTCACAAAAACGCTTCATTATTATTGTTTTGTTAACAAAATTTTAGATTTCGGGGGGGGGTAACCCCCTGGTCCTCCGGGTAAGGCCTGGGGGTTACACAAATACGCGCCGGACATACGCTCTTGTTTATGTCTGGAGGAGCATGTACATTAGTGCTTGTGTACTGCTCCGGATAATCTGCCAGCAAGGCAGCAAAAATTGACATAAAAATGGCATCCGCACACGAAGGAAATAAAACTAAAGGTATATAGAATTACATGAAAACTTCGATTATTTTTAAAGTGCAAGTCTCTTACAGTTCTATTTGTTTCACATTTGACGCTTTTTCACTTTTACGAGTCTTAAAAGCTGTAGAAATGAGTGGTTTCACTTAATTGTTAAATTTAATAACTTAAGTGGCAACAATGGATTCCGTTGCTACGGAAACTATAAAAATGGAACATGAAATGAGTTATTTATGTTTACTTTGCTAGAACTGCCATATTGGTATCATTAACGCCACCAGTCGATGCCAAATAGCTCAAATCACAAATTAAACTTGACACTAAAGGCAATTCGCAATACCATGTTTGGCGGAATTAAAAAAAAAAAATATCTATGCATACGCTAGTGAAATCGGCTCATCTCAATTGTGGAATGGAATTAATAATACGAACAGAGTTGAACTACATTTGAATATTTTTCGCCTACTTTGCTAAGAAATGTACTAAAGTAGGAATCAACATAGATTTTAATTCGTAAAACAAAAAATACATTAGACAGTATTAATTACGCCGTTCTAACAATTTGCAATAAAAGAAATGTAGCACTGCTTTAACATATAAGAATCAATTATTTATTACATGTAAGTACTTCAATCGCCAAAATGGCAACATACACCATTATGCGAAATTTTTTGTTTTCAGGGAATCATTCGAAGGTTTGATTTAACAGCAATCAAAATGGGAAATAGTTATCTATCATTTATATAGTTCGCTCGCCAAAATTTAATCCAGACATCTAATTGATTAGCAGCAGTTATTCAAATTATTAACTATAACGTGTTTCAATCCCCATAACTACAATGTACAAGATGCGAGAATTTTAATTTTCTGAAATTTGGCGGAATTGCTCTAACTTAAATCAGTTTACTTAATTTGGTGAAAATTCTGAAGATAGATCGTTTAAAATCGCCTTAATAACGTCATCATTTCTGTATGAAGTATAGCGTCGTATTCTAATAAAACTTATACTTGTAATTAAAAATACTATTTCATTACGCTCTCAGTAATTTGCGCCAACCCAAAACTGTGCAAATCGGTAGAACCTACTACTTTCTCAAAATCGCCAAATCAGCCATTTTTTTTTTCGACCAACTAAAAAATACACATATAGTCTCGGAAATCTCCCAATCCCTTATTCTTTTACACATAAAAAACATTGAATTACTGCTCTGATTTCACACGCACGCAATGCTTTAATTAAAAAATAACTTTGTAAATAATCTAAACAGAAAAAAAATCATTATTCTTTTATTTTTACTGCAGGAGTCTAAATAATTTAATAAAATAGCCAAACATGGCAACCTCGATGCTTTTTTCCCACATTTTCACTGCAGGGGTTACAATTAGGGAATTAAGGAGATCAAAAATTAGCGTTTTTGACGGGTTTTTTTATCAATATCTCTTAAAATAATTCGAATTTCGAAATTTAAATTAGCGGAGGTTCTTTCTCGAAATTTTCCGAATTCGTGGATACCTCGATCGAAACTCAACTCCCAGCCGTTTAGGAGGAGATGATGCTACACACAGACACACAGACACACAGACAGACGCGCACAGATTTTAATAGTATAGACTTTGTGTTAATGATAATGACATCAACTTATTCTATGGTTAAAATTATTATATTAGGATAAAAAGAATAGTTTGTTTTAGCAAGTCGTAATCTGTTTGATTTTTTCAGAAACTCAATACATTGAATTCAACGAAAAGCATTTATAGGTAGTACTATAATTAATGATATAGTACACCATTGAACTATTTAAGGATGTTAACATTTTTTAACAGTGCAACGGACAGGGCCTGACTAAGAGATTCGGAGGCTTTAGGCCTAGCACATTTTTTTTTGAAGGGGGGGGGGATGCTTACGTTCATACCTTGTTAACGCATACAGTCTAACCCGCTTAATAGAATATAGGTTAAAATAATATCTCGCTTAATGTAATACATTTTCATTGAACCAAACCATTTTGTTAATGTGATCCCAGATAATGGATATCCCACTTATAAGAATAATTTTTCGCTGTAAAATGGCCCTTACATTGAGCGGGCTCGACTACATAATAACAGGGTAAAAATATTTGTTCGCTGTGGCGTACATAATAGAGATGAGAGGGCTCAGCTCGAGTCCGAAAGCCCGATCCCAAGTCCGGGCTCGGGCTCGTGAGAAATTTCTCTTTCATTGAACATACTCCTTGTAAACAGTTTTTTAAAAAGTGATTCATGGGAGAAATAAACTAATTATTATTATTTGATAAACTTATTGAATAAAAAGAATTAGACAGAGCATTAAGAGGTTGCTATTATATTTGTCTTTAATTTGCACAAACGACAAAATTTAGGATACGCTATCAATGAAGAAACTGACTTTTATTTATCTATTAGCTGAAACTTCGGGCTCGGGCTCCGACTTAAATAATATCACTCGGGCTCTGGCGGGCTCGAATTAAAAGTCCTCGGGCTCGGGCTTAAAAATATGAACCCGAACTCATCTCTAGTACATGAGTTCGGGCTATAAATAAAATTTAAGTATAAATTTTTAATGCGCAGAAGTTTTTCTTCAAATGACGTCTTAATGATGAATGTTCCATGGTGGAATGCCTTGGACCTTAACATGTTCGACTGACGTTGTTTTCACCCTCAATGCAGTATAAATAAACACTTTTGCACTGTGGCATCCGTTTTAAAATTGCATATCTTTCCTTATTCTCATTATTTTTTATGCTAATTTTTATGAATAGATTTTAAACTAATTTAATCATTATGAGAGCCCTAAAACGTGGGGACCCTGTGCCGAGGCTTAGTTGGCCTGTGCGGTTATCAGTCCCTGGTAACAGGGATACAAGGGTCGGCTACGAGCCTTCCGAATACAGGACTACGGGTATTCGGAGAGCTCCGAAAGAAGCTTTTATTTGGGAAAAAATTCCACATCAAAATAAATACTTGCGAGAAATTGTGAGGGCCAGAAATAATTTGTTGTCAAAATCCGTGTACGAAGTAAGCCTTTAGTCATTGCTAGCATTTCATTGATAAATAAAGTGAAAATAAAGATAACCCTCCGAAAAAAAAAATTCCTACAACTCTCTAGTGAGTAACTAAAACACGATGAGTATCTAAATAAACACTACTGTCCACTCTGGAACGGTGGAAAACTTTTCTTAAAGGTCTATACAGTTACAGAAATTGTCTTATTCAACTCTGAAAATTTCCTTCACAAGTCGTAATCAACTTGTACTATGAAGAATTCTTAAAAGTAACTATTTTCTAGCATGTCTGTAATGAATGGTAAAAAAAAATAAATAAATAAAGCGTACAATTCGAAATTGCATTTTCAGCATTTTTTTCTTCCCCTGTTTCATTCGTAAAGAAACAGAAAATCAATCAGGAGAAAAAATCCACATGGGATACAAAATCCTGATGTATTGTGTGCCTATATATATATATATATATATATATATATATATATATATATACATACAATGTTTTGTTACCTTCTTTGCTTATCATAAGAATCTGAATTATTGTTTTGTCAGTTATTTATATTTAAAAAAATCTGATGTTTCCAACACATGACTTCCTTGCACGTCCATTAGAACAAAAATATTTTCGACGCACTTCCTCTAAACTTATTTGTTTGAAAGAGATAAAATATCAATAATAGTAAGGTTTAGCGGTTTCTAGACAAATATTTCGATATCGCCAAGCTGAGTTCAATTTGAAATATTTCCTTCTGACACTTTATTTGGCGATATTTCACCAAAAGCCGACAAACTTGAGATAGTCTGCGAGATTTTGGGGATAGCCAAAGTAGTCATTGACCACAGACTTTCAATGAATTGAATGCATCCATACACCTCAATGTATTTAAAGTCATTTGGCTCACCCTGTAAATAAATTCTCAGTCGATTGCTGTAAAAAAAGATATGGAAAACAGTTAGATATTACAATAGTTCTAAATACAAAAGTTCAAAAATCTACGGGTTAAAGTTTTAGTGTTATACAAAATACGAAATAATTTTTGGCGCCAAATTTGGCGATATTTCGGCGAAACTCGTCAATGTCGACGAAATTTGGCGAGATTTTAAGCATGAACCAAACAATGACAGATTATCGCCAAATTTGGCGATATTTCGCCAAAACTCGCCAAGAACGATGACAAATGGCGATACTTTGGGCATGGACCAAATGACTGACTATCGCCTAATTTGGCGATATTTCGCCAAAACTCGCCAAGGTCGAGGACAGACGGCGAGTTTTTGGGCATGTACCAAACAATGACTGTCTACAGTTGTATTATATTGAAGATGTCCATAGACATTAAAGTACTAAAATTCTTTTCGGTGGTCCTGTAAATAAACTCTCCAGTAGATTGGAACCAAAAATCGAGATACACAACTAGATGTTACAACATTCTTATATATGAAATTTCATAATAGTTTTTGAGATTTGAGAGTTAAATATACACACACGTACACCAAAAGTCGCCAAGCTTGGCGACTTTTGGCATAGTTCTTGAGGGTGGCACGTGACCGTGGTCGGACCATTACCTAACTTATGTGGTAGGACGGTATTGTGCTTGAAATGGATGAATGCCCCTAAAATTGCCATTGACCGTAATGTATTGGAAATCTTTTGAGTGTTCCTGTAGCAGAACTACAAATGATAAAGACACTTTTTTTAATGGAGAAATTCATTTTCTAACTCTTTACAGCATACATCACTTCTGAGTCGTTTGAAATAGCCCAATACCTCTAAAAAACGCTTTGATGAATTTCGGCCCATAGAGCGTAATGTATTTCGAATCTTTTGGGCGGTTCTGTAGATAAACTATCCAGTCGAATGGAATCGAAAGGGGAGGTGCACAACTAGATGTTACAGCAATCTTAAATATAAAGTTTCAACATTCTACGCCTAATAGTTTTTGAGATATGCGAGTTTAATGAGTTTCGGCCCATTGAGCGTAATGTATTTCGAATGTTTTGGGCAGTCCTGTAGATAAACTATCCAGTCGAATGGAACCAAAAGGAGAGGTGCACAACTAGATGTTACAACTATCCAAAATATGAAGTTTCGACATTCTACGCCTAATAGCTTTTGAGTTAGGCGAGTTTAATGAATTTCGGCCCATAGAGCGTAATGTATTTCGAATCTTTTGGGCGGTCCTGTACATAAACTATCCATTCGATTGCCACCAAAAGGGGAGGTGCACAACTAGATCATAGAACAATCCTAAATATCAAATCTCAACATTCTACGACCCATAGTTTTTGAGATATGCGAGTTACATACATACGTACGTACGTACAGACGGCATGGAAAAACTGGCCACAACAGACTCGCCGCTGGTCAAAATGAGTTGCAGACGCGTTAATATGATCGTGCATGCTAGCCTACGATAGGATGCATCGAAAAAAATTTTTAAATTAAATTTAGAGGTAGTCAAAATCGGTTTTTTTTTGTCGAAATTTGGCCCCCAAAATTTTTCGGGATCACATTACTTCCTTATACTACGTACAAGGAAGTAAAAAATGTCAACAGCACAGAATTCATCCTCCATTTTTTTTTTAACAAAACTAATTATTTCAGACAACACGTTATATCTAAGAAGTATAGTTTTTTTACATGCTATCAGAATGAAAAGTTAACTAAATATTTGTATAAAAATGTTTTCATCATATACTTTTATCTTAAGTAATTTCCATACAAATTTTTGCTCCCGAAATATGAGAATCTACACGAATTTCTTAATTTCACTCTATTTATACATATTCTCTTGAAATACTTGAAAGAAATATCCCAAAATTGTTTTGGTACATAATCGCTTGGAGTCAAAGTATCGAACTTATATACACAAGCGCGCAAGAAAAACACTTGGAACATTCACAATAAAATTATTTTTCGTACCTACATGGTCAAATTGATGGGAGAAAAAGTAATGGTATGATTCCTGGACAGAAGGCGGAAGAGTCATTCATCTAACTGCAGAACCATCGAGATAGAAAAACAACTGGACATACTGCCCAACGCTGAAAAGTGCGGCTGTTTCCATATCTCGATTTAACTACCAGCAACATTTCGATGAACCGAATGGCACATCCCGTGCCACAGGACTAAAGAATTTTTTTGCAACAGCCGGTTGTGGGGCAGTTTGAGAATATTTGCTGCAGTTCAGAGACAGTAAATATATAAGTATGGGACCGATTCAAAATTAAAAGTCTACGAGAAAATTTCGAGATTCACGGAACAGTGTGTGGTGTGCATAGAGCCATTTAGAACAGAAAATACGTTTATTTTTCAAGTTGGAACACAGCCTTCCTTTTCGCAGACATTCAACCTTATTGGTTGGGAAATAAATTTTCTGTTCAAAGTATGTATATATTTTCCCAATGCACCCTGTATATATATATTCCTCAAACAGCGAAATACATATGGATACACTTCCAATGCATATTTTTGACATAATATTAGAAATTTGCATAGAACATCATGAGAATAAGAGAAAATACGTGTGTTTCGAAAACTCTCCCCCGAGGAGTGAATTACAAACCGAAACAGCGTAATGTATAGGCAGAGTAAATAGGAAAAAAAAATAGAAATGTTGTAGCTTAACCCTTTGAGGCGCAACCCTTTCCATATGCTGGAAAAAGGGCAGCCGTTACCATAGCTCGACTAAACTACCAGCAAGATGGCGGACGATCGAAACGTTCATCGCCTGCCACAGATCTAGAGACCCTTTTTTGACGACAGCTGGCTGTGCTCGAGCGATGGCAACGGCTGCCCTTTTTCCAGCATTGGGCAATCTGTCCAGCTGTTCTCGCATTCTTCCATTTTTCAGCAGATGTCAGTGCTGTTAAAAAGAATCGTGACAATTTTTTACGGGAAATGACGTGCTAAAAAGTAAAGGATTCTCGTGGAGCTAGGTCACCCGCAACTATTTTTATAGAAATCAAATCTATTCTTTGTGACTGGCAACAGTCAAAACGTCAGAGTTTAGTGTTCCCAGAGCGGTAACACTGTGCGTTAACGGTTAATATATATCTCTTTGCTAAAAAAAGATAAAAAAGATTATAATCTTTTTGATAAAAAAAAGGGGGCGGCAAGGTGGATAGAGTGTTACTTAAAATAGTGGCGAGGGGTGGGGGTGGAAATGAAACACTGAACTGGGAATCAAATGAAATATATTTGTTTCATCACATATTAAAATAGCCCACATAGATAAGACCAAACTTGTTTATTAAAAGATGACTGACGATTTACATTAAAATCTGAAGGCAACTGATTATATTGCGAATCAGAAGTTAAAAAAAAGTCTCAATAACGCAAAGTTGGAGTTAAAGTGGAAAGTTTCATAATGAAAAATTGGGGTCGAATAGAGAAAAGGTCAAAGCCTTGGCGATTAGCTGTGGTTCACAGCAACAATAATAGAAAGCTTGGTGATAAAAATATACGTTTCGATTATTATAGAAAGGAAGGGTTGTTTTCCCTTACAAAAGAGTTATTATGTATGTAAACAGTAGGAGATAAATAGCTATTCATAGTATAATTATTAACAGCACTTAGCTATAAGTAATTTTGACGCATATGAGGCGTATTCGGAAAGTAATTTCCGTTTAGAAAAAAAAAAAAAAATTAGTAAAATTTTTTTTTCAAGCCAGTTTTATTTTTACATGAAAGATCATGCCTTAAACTATTTTTCTACATAGTTTCTGCCAATGTTCAAGCACTTGTCGTTGCGGGTTACCAGCTTTTCTATACCTTCTTCATAGAAACTTCCCGCCAATGACGATAACCACGACTACGGCGAAAAAATCTACGAAGTGCAATTCAAAACAAACTATAAACGTAGTACAAACTTATAAAGTACAAACTTATAAACGTAAGTACAAACTTATAAACGTAAAGGAATTGTGTTGCTCCATGACAATGCTCGGCCTCATACTGCTGGTGACACTCAAAAGATAATTCGACAGTTTCGTTGGGAGCAGTTCGATCACCCGCCGTACAGCCTCGGCTTCGTGATGTCCACTAGCTCCTGGACATGAAGCGAGAGCTAGGTGGCAATATCTTTGAATCCGACGATGAAATGGAAAATGGTCTTGAGTCGTGGTTATCATCATTGGTGGGAAGTTTCTATGATGAAGGTATAGATAAGCTGGTAAACCCCTACAAGTGTTTGAACATTGGCGGCAACTATGTAGAAAAATAGTTTAAGGTGAAAAAATTTGGCTTGAAAAATTTTTTTTTTTACTATTTTTCTTTTTCTTTTCTTTTTTTTTTTTTCAAAACGGAATTTACTTTCCGAATACGCCTCGTATATTAATCGTAGAAGTTGAATTTTTACTTTCCGAACATGTACCATGTAAGGAAAGTATTGTAATCATGAAAAACTTCGAATTCGAGATTTTGGTGTATTTACACGTTTTGAGGTCTTCTGAATTCATTTATGCTATTTTCACGAGATGTATGTATGTATGTGTGTATGTGTGTGTGTGTGTGTATGTGTGTTTGTGTGTATGTGAGTGAACACGATAGCTCCTGAACGGGGCATGCGATTGAGCTCAAATTGGGTATATATGTTATAAACCACCGTCCCAAGACCGGTATTGATTTTGGTGTGTATAGGACTTATAGTTTTTCTACAGGGCTACGACAAAGATTTCTTTTACATTATGGCCTATGGGGGGGAATTCTGGAAAGTGCGCTAGCGTTTAAACGGTACAGTCGATTGAGCTCAAATTGGGTATACATGTTATAAACCCCCGTCGCAAGACCTGTATTGATTTTGATGTGTATAAGACTTATAGTTTTTCTACAGGGCTACGACCAATATTTCTTTTACATTATGGCCTATGGGAAGAAATTCTTGAAAGTGCGCTAGCGTTTAAACGGTACATTCGATTGAGCTTCAATTTGGCATATATATTTGAATTATTCATCGATTAAAATTTATTTAAATGCTTGGTAATGATCTTAATCGTAAGTGTTCGGAAAGACGAGTGGAGTCACTCCAGATTTTTTTCTCTATGTTTCACCTAGCATAGCGCCCTGCGAGATTAAAGCTAAACAGTACAATCGACATAGATTTGTCACGCGATTTATCATTCTATTAATTCGATCTAATATGCCTTCAAACAAAAACATCACTTTATATTACTTCCAAGCCAAAATCAGTTTTATTTTATATACAGTGTATCACAAAGAGATTCTTTGTTATAAATTATTACTTAAGCACGTATTACCCTTTCTGTTAACATTAACAGTCCACATATTACACCTTCTGTGTAACGACAAGGTTTATTTAAAGTAATCAAATTAAAAGAACGCCTCGTAAACACCTTGCTTCAGCGAAACAGCCAGTTTTAGAGCCCCATTTCCACGCCAATCATATTCAAGTTTTGACTAACGATTTCGCTTTTATAATTTGCTACTTTCGTATATTTTCTCTACTTCAGCAAGTCGACTCCCATTTTTCACGGCTTAAAAGGCAGTCACAAAGAACGCTTATGTTAATTAGTTAACAGCTTTTAAGTGGATTACCACGCGTGCGTATACGAGCGTGCGGGGTATACGGGCATGTTGAATAAACACCACCGTGTCCATTTTTGAGGTGTTTCGAGCCGTGGAAGGAATGTTGTTTGGTTAAGTTAGCTTAATTCGCAAGTGTTAATTTATAGCCTTCTCGCGTATGGTTATCGAACAATGGGTAGAGATGTTTCACGTTAATTTATGTTACTGTCACTAAGTATTTGGCTATTTACACAAGGCAGTTTAAAAATTTTAAAGTTATGATAAATACACTGTATAGAGTATACTCAAAACTAACAGAAAAAAGAATGGCAACAAAATTGCCAGAAAATGTCCGTTTGGTTTGTCAGTTTTCTATCTACGGAAAATCTGGACAGTAGCTTTCCATATACTAAACTGATATTTTTTTTTGTTCTTGGTAAAGAGATCTGGGGATTTTCCGATTTACCACAATGGGTTTCGATTACATGTATATATATATATAATTTATTTTTACATTTAAAATCGAACCCTAGACCTGAGAAATGAGTGACCGTTATCTATATATATAAAAGAGAAGAGTTTGTTTGTTTGTTTGTTTGTTCGCTATACACGCCCAGACATTTCGACGGATCTGGACCAAATTTGGCACGCTGACTAAATAGGACAAGAGAAAGCTAATGCCGTAAAAGTGAAATTAATCGGATTAATAGTTTTTGAGTTATATTATGTTATGTAAGGTTTTTGGCCATTTTTCTCGCATTTTACGATATCGCGAGCTAAATTTCTGTCCGAATACTATATTTTTTATATCATCGGAAACTACAGAGTTTTCTTTTTCAAATACAATTTGTTACAAAATCGTACTTACATTTGCCGATTTTTGGGAATTTTTTAAAGGAAATCCTGTTTCGAAGAAAATGTACGGCTTTTAAAAATATGCTATTTTTAAACTGTCGCATCGAAAAACCTAACGGGCAAAAATTTTCCATCTTTTTACAGCTGATTAAACATTTATTTCTCCCTCTTTTAAATTTTGAACCGTGCAGAAATGTTAATTAGATTTTTTTATATATTTTTTTTTCTCTGAAAACATCGCAAGTTAAAATTGAAGAAACCCTTCCGTGATTGAAGAAACAGCAAATTTCCCCCCTTTCGTCCTGTGTCCTGTGTGAGGTGTGGTGTGTAAGTGGGGATGAGGCGTTGCCAAGACAACTGACTTCTTTTTTTATATGGTTTACGTTCTCAAGGTCGTTCTAGCATTTAAAAGGAGAATCCGTGAAAAATAAACATGCGGGATTTATTTGAAATCGTTGCATTAGGAAGTATGACTCCTGAAGAATTTGAAGATAGTATTTTACACGGATTATCAATTCCTCGAGAAGATAGTTACTAAATAATTAGAGCCTCATAAAATATTTATAAATAAATTAAACCCACTGCGAACATTACATGTAAACAAACCTGGATTTTTAATAAAATAATTATCAAAACCTGGATTTTTAATTAATCTATCATTATTTAAGTTCTTATCTACTGTATATATGCCCAATGATTTGCCTCCAGTGATTCTTACTGGATTTGAAATAAAAAATAATTAGTTTATGGGGTGCGCAGGTATTAGTGATAAATGACTATTAGAACACAACAGGTAGAAGGAGAGAAACCTAGCCACGTCCAATTCTCGGGAACCTCTGTACGCTGGCAAGTCCACTGTTCATTTCTTTCTTTTTTTTTTCGTTGCTGCGGGAAGTCCCGTGTACCTTTTTTTTAATCATTGCAGCGGGAGGATTCACATTCCTTCCCTTTACAATCTCATACCGACGACTGGATTCTATTTGTTTTTAGTAGTTGCTTACGTATTAGCGATAAAAGACTGTTAGAACACAGACAGGTAGAAGGGGAGAAGCCTAACCACGTCCAATTCCCGGTAATCTCTGTAAGCTATCAGGTGCTGTGTTCTTTTTTTGTTGTTGTTGCAGCGGGAAGTCCCATGTCCTTTTTTTATCATTGTGGTGGTAGGATTCATATTCAAGCCTAGCCACGTCTAATTCTCAGTAACCTCTGTACGCTATCACTGCCTACTTCATTTTTTTTCGTTGCAGCGGGAAGTCCCATGTACTTTTTTTATCATTGAAGCGTGAGGATTCGCATTCCTTCCCTTTACAATCTATATATAAGGTCAATGGGCATTTCCCTTTCATTGCATGGGCAACGCCGGGCCATGCTGCTAGTGTTTATCTATTAGACGCAGGATGCATATAAGGGGGAAGGGGAAATTAGGAGATCTGGACAACCCCTTAGCCTAAGCAAAAATGCTAATTACAGCCAGTTATTCACCTTTTGAAAAAGTCGATCAAAGCAGTTTATGGTAAAAAAGATTTAAATTGTGTATAAATTTTGAAAACTTCGCATTAAAATTAAAAAAAAATTATATTAATTTTGCAAATCTTATAATTCAGTGCATAACAAGCGATTTACTACAGAGAATTAAAATATGTTTTCTGCTACTGAAATTTTTTACCAGATTATTTATTGTAAAATTTACTGTCAATCAAATTTTACACAAAGAATGGACCTCTCCCATAAAAACTCTATAGCTACGCCCGTAATTAGATACCTCTTAATTTGCTTGAAGATAGTCTTCTTCAACTTTAAGTAAAGGTTTTACTATCAAAGTAAAATCGAAATGGGGAAAAACAAAGAAAAAGAAATTCATTTTTATACGAAACTAGCTGAAGTATCCGTCGTTGACGGATTAGTACTGAATGTAAATTTCCAAAAAGAAAGAACTTTCGTCAGCATTGTAGGAGTACACAGAATGGATGCAGTATGTTGCCAAAGTAAAGAAAGCGAAGTTATAATTTTTATGTATTGTTAAAATATTACAGGTTAGAGAGTAACTAAATAATATCATTTCTTGCGCTTTAGTCGTAATTATGTGATGCGTGAACGAATATTTCCGCATATTGAAACAATTTTCGAAAAATCTCAAAATCTAATAAACATTTTTGAAAAATTGGAAGCCTAGAATTTAAGTTAAGTGACAACCTATCATGTCACCCAATTTCGTTTCATTCCCTGCAGTCTTTATTTCGTGATGCTGGAACAAAAATTTCACCATTTTAAAACGATTTTCACAAAATCTCAAAATATAATCAAAATATTTTAAAAATTCAATACCTATAAATTAAGATTAGCAACTACTTATCATATCACCAAATTTCGTAGTAGTCGTTATTATGATGCTTGAAGAAATATAACCGCATTTGGAGAGAATTTCAAAAATTCTCAATATCTAATAAAAATGTTTTAAAAATTGGACACCTATACTTTATGTTGAGGAACAACCTATCATGTGACCAAATTTCATATCATTCGCTTTAGTCGTTATTACGTAATGCGTGTACAAATATTCACCCAGTTTGAAACGATTTTCGCAAAATCCCAATATCTGATCGATCTTTTTTTAGATGCTTATAGTTTAAGGTGAGTGACCACCTATCATTTCACAAAATACCATTTTTTCCCCTTTGCAGTTATTGCGTGATGTGCGAACACAAATTTACGCAGTTTGAAAGAATTTTCGCAAAATCTCAAAATCTAATCAAGATTTTTTAAAAATTCGACGGCAACGTTTTAAGTTGAGTGACCACCTATCATGATACCAAATTTCATTTCATTCACTTCAGTCGTTTTTACATGATGCTCGAACACAATTTTAAGGAGTTTGAAACGATTTTCGCAAAATCTCAAAATCTAATAAAAAAAATTTTTTTAACTCGACGCCTATGTTTTAAGTTGAGTGACCACCAATCATAATCCAAAATTCATTTCAATCGCTTCAGTCATTTTTACGTGATGCTCGAAAACAAATTTACGCAGTTTGAAAGAATTTTCGCAAAATCTCAAAATCTAATCAAGATTTTTTAAAAATTCGACGACAATGTTTTAAGTTGAGTGACCACCTATCATGATACCAAATTTTATTTCATTCACTTCAGTCGTTTTTACATGATGCTCGAACACAATTTTAAGGAGTTTGAAACGTTTTTCGCAAAATCTCAAAATCTAATTAAAAAAAATTTTTTTTAACTCGACGCCTATGTTTTAAGTTGAGTGACCACCAATCATAAATTCATTTCAATCGCTTCAGTCATTTTTACGTGATACTCGAACACAAATTTACGCAGTTTGAAACGATTTTCGCAAAATCTCAAAATCTAATTAAAAAAAAATTTTTTTTTAACTCGACGCCTATGTTTTAAGTTGAGTGACCACCAATCATAATCCAAAATTCATTTAAATCGCTTCAGTCATTTTTACGTGATGCTCGAACACAAATTTACGCAGTTTGAAAGAATTCTGATTGAAAGAAAATCTGAAAATCTAATGAAGATTTTTTTAAAATTTGACGCCTATGTTTTAAGTTGCATGACCGCCTATCATGGCACCAAATTTCATATCATTCGCTTCAGTTGTTTTTACGTGATGCTTAAACAAAAAAAGCGTCACGGACAAAATCACAGAGAACGACAGACAGACAAACTTTTATTTGAGGGTCGTACCGGATTCTCAGGTGCTTGAAACGGATAGAAATCGCAAAATTTTGGAATTCCAAGAAATGTACAGACAAAAGTCTAATTTTATTTATATAGATTTCTAATTTAAAACCTTTTTTTTTTAAAAAAAAGGAAAGAAAATTACCAATTTTTGAGGATAACAGCATCTTCCGAAAAAAAAAAAGGAAAAAAAGAAATATTTTGTGTTTTTAGATTATTTTTACCTCCGTATATTAGGAATAGGATACATTTTACTTCTGTTTTAGGCAATTGAAAATCTCAATTATCAATTTACTTAACCTTTTCAGCGGCTGAGACGTAAAATTACGTTTAAACGCACCTTTAATTTTTAGTGAAGTTTTAGGTATAACTAAAATAAATTTAACATATATAAATTACTCACCTTTGAAAGCTTGAAAGCACTATTTAGAACTGGCTTTATCTTAAATAGACTTGATTTTATCCAGCAATTTTTTGACAAACCGAAATCTCATGAGATCAAAAACGTACTCAAAAATTTTCCAAGCGATTAGTTATCTCTTATCATTAAACTAAACTTTAACCGAGGTTTAACTCGTTCGCTTCCACGTAACGTCTTTGCAACAATTGGCGATTGCATGCTGTGTATAGCGTTACTTCAGCGAGGCAATCAAAGGCGCATGGTTATCCTTCATTATTTTTGTGATACACTTTTCATTAATTTTTATTATACACTTCATCCAAAAAGAGTGCTGTGCAAAAATTTATTTACCAAAAGACCCACAGTTACTCGTTAAACAATATAAATCAGAAACTAATAATTGCCTATCAGGATTAAAGCAATTTTTATAATACAGGGAGTTTAGAGTGAGAAAATGAAGTCGACTTTTACAAGAAAACGATATCTGACATTAAAAAAAAAAAAATCAAAGAAATCACGGCTGCCTTAATTTAAACATGTTACTCGCTCTGACAACAACTGCCACATAATTCTTGTGCCTGTCCAAATGACGCCCTTGTTTATACGATTGCGTGACAATCTAGCGACAGCGGAGTATATAGGAACTAGGGTTTTATTGAGAATGAAGTCGTAATCCATGCATTCCGTGTCGGCTAGGATATCGTTTTCCCGACGTCAATTGCTCCCTTGAATTTTTTTTTTTTTTTTTTTTTTTTTTTTTTTTTTTTTTTAAGGGGGAAAAAAAAGAATAATTAAGAAAAACAAAAAGAAGAAATATACCTAACATGAGTTATTTCATCCTCCATCGTTTCTTGGTGTGTGTATTGGCATTTACGTTCGAAGAATTTGTTGTTTTTAAAAACTGAAGCTGTGCCAGTTAACCCTTTATCTACTGACGGTACTTAGAAGTACCGTTAAATTTAAATTGTAAAAAAAGAAAAATTTATTCATTGTAACCATTCCTTTGAAAAATCACTACCCAATACTCCATTTTATCAGCTTACATCATAATTGCAAGTTCTGTTAGAGTAGATTGTTTTAAATAGACAGCTCCCAGCTCACTTTCTAATCCAGTCGAGCCCCTTCCTCCCCCAAAAGGAGCATTAGTGAATTTTCAGAAGTCTGCTTTGTGATTAAAGGATTAGATTTTCTAAAAGTGTGTCAATCAAAGTATTACTTGACTCCTTTAGATTTGTTGGTCCTATACTGTTTTGAAAAGACTCGTTACCTGTTTATAAAACCAGTCATCAAACGTATAGCTTATTAAATTTTTCGTAATTTTCTTTTTTATTCATTAATCAGTATTTACCATTCATTGCCTAACTGTAGCAAGAGAAGACAAATAGATTCAAGGTGACATTATTGGCAATTCTTAAATCAGTAGATAAAGGAATAAGTGTTTTCTAAACTTGTGTTTTAACTTAACAATTTTAGGCGCAAATGTAGCAGTTTGATAATTTCGATGTTCAGGTTTAGGATAGTAAAAAAATTTCATTAATCAGAATTTCTTTGATATCTGTTATGCATACCAGTTGGAGGTTTATACAATACGTATCAAGACTGTTTTCTTTTGAATGGGGTAGATAAGGAGCTAATGCCTGAAAGAGACAAACAGTGTACGTTGAATTTTATGTAAAAGTGACTGAATGCTCGAGGATTAGTCTTCCGTGTATGATAGTAAATCAACGATACCCCGTAGATCCGCCAGGGCATTGTAATACAGAATAAATCGTCGTTGCCAAATGAACGTCTGCTATGTGCGCTTTTAGGAGATATCAACATTCTGACTATTATGACTATTTTACTATCCAAATTTTCGTATGAAAAGATTTCTTTGCGACTCCAAGCATTCATTATACGATGAACTGTGATCGCTAAAAAAATACGCCGTGTAAATCAGCCAGGATAGTATCCAGTAATAACTGCTAATAAACACTGGTAGTAATAAATAAACTTTTTGCACATAGCAGACATTGGTTTGACAACGACGAAATGCTAATTATTTGAAAATAAAAAATCAGGGCAGATTTTATTTCAGATGCCAAAACTAGATAAAGAAAATCATTATTTGTGAGCTGGACACAGAGCTTGTGTCTTTCATTAAATTCATTTTGATTATTATTTTGTTTATTTACATTATTAATTTAGTTCATTGCGCAACTAGAGTTTCCGTCACCCAGGGCAAAACTTAACTTTGGACTCCCCTCTCTCAACACAGCTCCCGGTGCACGTGCCCCTTTTGGTCCCCCTATTTCACGAATAATATCAACATATTGACTTGGCTTTAAGTCTTAAATTAACTGAGGAGATTCTGTAAATGGAAGCGACATTTACTGTAAGTAAGCAGCTTTCATTCCAATCTAGTTTCAGCCGTAAATAATTGTAAGATTTTTCACACGATCATTCCAAAAAGCTGAAAACTTGCTTAAAAGTTATTTTGCTTCCATAATGTTTCAGAATAAAAAGAAGTTTGGCGTCTAAATATCCCCCCCTTTTTTTTTACACGTAAATAAAGATTTGTACTTACCTTGGTCCATATGAGTGCGGGAGGCGGCGTTCCTTCTGCTTCGCAAGGTAAAGACACCGATTCACCAACTTTCACGTATACAACATCCGGGGGTTTCCTTTTAAAATGTGGAGGGGCTGAGGAGGAAAGAGAAAAAGAATGAAATAAACAATTATCGCAAGGAAATATTGAAAAAAAATATGCACAAAAATAATGTCTGAATTTCTGGTAGAAACTCTGAGTTCCTTGAGAAAAATGAAACATGCTATCAACACTAGAACCGCGGGATAGGTCATTTTGACCCAAAACCAGATTTGATTCCGTTTTTATCAAAAAGTTACGAACTGAAATTTTTTAAAAATCGTGACTTTTCCTAACTTTACGTTATTAATTATCTGTAAAAAATTTAAGCTCGAAACTTTTATCTGTTTTTTGTTTTTAATATGTATACCTGATATCGCGGAATGGGTCATTTTGACCCAAAACTTCCCACGAGTCTGGAATCCGAAGTTCAAATGAAATAAATATCATTATCATTCATAAAATGAACGGTAATGACATAATAAATGATATTATAGCATACCATTATGTCATTTTCATTGCAAAGTGAATTTTACAAGTCGGGTCAATTTGACCCATACCGCGGTTTTAGGTATACCTATCTCAAGCGACGCGGTTCTAATAAGGATTATAGCAACAATATTTTTGTTCTTTTGATGTAATATTAAACTTAATATGAATGTTAAGATCGAACTAATGTCATTGCCGTTGAAATATAACATTATTGTTGAATTGCAACGTGAATTCTGCAAGTTGGGTCAATTTGACCCAGCCCGCGGTTTTAGGTATATCTGAAACACCGCGGTTCTAGTGTCAAACACAAGTTCAGTTGTTGGTATGTTTATGGCAACACTACGCTAGGGAGATCTGCCAAGGATGGAGGATGCCTTGGCAGGAATACTTTCTCAGGGGTTCTAACGCGTATTCACGTTACATTTGGAGAAAACCTACCAAAACTCCAGACCGTTAGTTCGACAGCCACGCGATGGGACCCGAACCCGAGACCTTCACACTTCGGCCATCTACCATTTTCAGTGACATAAAAACACAAGTTCAGACAGTGATAAGCGCTATAAGGTTAAGAAAAAGGACAAAGGGTTACAGTCGAGTTCCGCTATTCCGAACTAGGGACCGAACACTATTCAGTTTAGAGGGAATTCCGAATAGGCGAATTTCATGAATAATATCAACGTATTGACTTGGCGTTAAGCCTTAAATTAACTGAGGAGATTCTGTAAATGGAACCGACATTTACTGTAGGTAAGCAGCTTTCATTCAAATCTAGTTTCAGCCGTAAATAATTGTAAGATTTTTCACAAACGTCTTTTTAATTTCTCATGTTTTCTTAGTTAAAAGAAATAGGTATTTTTTCTGAACTCTGTTCAGAATACGCGGATTTTCAGAACAACGGGACTCTACTGTTCTAGTAAAAGTATCAGGCTTAAACTGTTCCCTCTCACCGGTGAAAAGACGCAACGGCAATTATCCCTCAAAACATAGAAGGTGGAACCTTCGATGTTGCTTCTTTGATCTGATGGGGAGATAGACATGTTTTTAAACTTGTGTTTTATAGTTAAGAATATGAAAAAAAAAATGAAAATGAAATGTTCGCGCTACTGAGAGCAATTTTAACCATATATTAAAATTCTCATTCCCCTTCTCACACTTTTGTTCAGTAATTTAACTTCACACTTTCACCTGATTTTCTTCTTCACAAATTTTCTTGAGGCAAGTCCAAGGCCGAAAAATCCATTTCTCTCTGTTTCTAAAGATACTCTCCAACATGATGCGTTTGTGAGCAGCAGGAGATCAGGTTTGTGACGTCACCGAAAAGGGCTCATAATCCGAATTCCGATGCGCTATTTCAAGTCAAGTCTAATGATGACTCGTATCTCAACAAGCTTGTATGTTAGGGGGTATACTTGTACCTTAACCCTTTGAGGCGCAACCCTTTCCCAATGCTGTGCCGCACATCCAGCTGTCGTCAAAAAAGGGTCTCTAGATCTGTGGCACGCGATGAACGTTTCGATCGTCCGCCATCTTGCTGGTAGTTAAGTCGAGCGATGGCAACGGCTGTCCTTTTTTCAGCATTGGGCAATCTATCCGGCTGTTCTCGCATGCTTCCATTTTTCATCAGATGTCAGTGCTGTTAAAAATAATAGTGACAATTTTTGTTACGGGAAATGACATGCTAAAAAGTAAAGGATTCTCGTAGAGCTATGTCAACCGCAACTATTTTTATAGAAATCAAATCTATTCTTCGTGACTGGCAACAGTCGAGACGTCAGAGTTTGGTGTTCCCAGAGGGGGAACACTGCGTGTTAAAGGGTTAATTAGATTCACTTTTACTTCTCGGGTGTCTGTTCGTCATGGTAGAGCCAAGTTCACTCTACCACGTTCTGTCAGTAAGTTCGTCCTTTTAAGAAATCATGCCATTTATGAACAGTTTTTTAAGCAACCGAATTGTGATGGAAGAAAAGTCCGGTGATGTAATGGTTATCCCGTTCTAGGGGAACGAGGTTCTATTCCTGGTCGGGGGAAGGTTGACAGAGTCTTTCATCCCTTTAATAGATCGATAGATCAGGACCAAGCTTATTTGGGGACTAAACACTGGAAGCTCCGCGTCAGGCTGACCTTTTGCGCGGTAAAGGGTTAAGGTTTTGTTTGTTTTGTGTTATGGCAAACCTACACGAGGATCATTTGCCTATGGGGCGAATCACAAGGTACCACCGCACTTGAATGCGCAATCAGCTTTCTTAATTGCAAGAATGCTTTGTCGAAGAAATACATTAGCAATGCAGAGCTTTTTTTTCTTATATTCACTAATTATTTATTTTTGAAGAAGAAATAAAGAACCCACCTCCTAAGAAGCACGTAAGTCGTTAAAAAATTACGTCTTGAGGAACATTTTTCGTAACATCTTGGAGGAGGAGGGGAAAAGAGAAAAAAAGTCAACTTTCTCATTCAAATATTCTTGAAGTAGAGAACAGTGCTTGAGAATAACGGGCCTCATTTATGACCACATATTCTTATTAAGCGAAACGAAAACGCATTGGAGGAAAAAAAAGGGCGAAGTACACAAATAGAAATAAGCTTGTTACGAATTTCGCTGCAGTCTCTTTGAAAATTCTAGTTATTTTTAGCGAATACAATAAGAATATTTTTCAACGAAAAAAAACCTTTGTGCTTATACTCCTTTCAAATAATTTTTTTCCCTATTTCTTCCCTCCTCCCCCTCTCATTTAAAGGAGTTTGTTGGAAAGATTGGGGGGAGGGGGGAGGAAGACAAGAAAAATGTGTTTCAAAGATGTTTCAGATGCAAAAGTTATTTATATCTTTAAGTCCAGCAAATCACTGAGAACTAATTGGCGGGGGGATTTTTTTCTATGTATGGTAATATTTGGGGACTGTTTATTTTTGGTTGAATTTTCATAAAGCGTAAATCAAAATGTATGTATTGTGTACTAGGAAACAGGCAGAGCTGTATGCTATAAATAAATATGTAAATAAACTCTATATTTTATTTGGTTAAAAATAAGGCCCTGTTAAAAATTCCTTGTGATGAGTGCAAGCAGCATTAAAATATAGCTTAATTATGTGTATCAAATAAGGTGGTTGTAAAAATCCACTTAATTGACTTCAAGCATTTCATATTTGTCTTTATTCATGGAAGTAAATATTGATAGAATGTGGCTGGTGCTCAATATATGTTACATTCGAAGTAGAAAAATAAACTCCCAAAACTTTGAATTCTCTTCCGATTCGAGAGAATCAACGATTTATATTCAAGCCTCGGGCAACGAAGAAAGCACTCAGCCCAGCCACTGCTGTAAAATATGGAACGAACCATTATTGTTACAGTTATCGAGTTGAGTGGGTGAATATTTTAAAGGAAGTAGTTTAGTAAATTCCAGATTATCAGCTGTAAAGTTACTAGGCTAGACTGACCTTTTTTACTATTGTGCATGTATATAACATCTCTCGATGAAAACAGTCTTATAATAAGAGTTAGTGGAACCAATGAAAGACGTCTAACGCAGTCGTTAACATGCTTATCTACCGAAAAACCGCTATTTTATTAAAATGTTGCTTAACATGTTCATCCACTCGGCTCTTCAATTTTACTTCTGACTTTCTTCTTCTGATCTGCATTTTAATTACCAATTCTGATCTGTGTGTTTGCTCTCTAGTGAGTGCAATGCAAGCTCACTGAATTGGAAGCATACAAAATTTACTATCTTGTTCAGTTTATTTAAATTGAAAGTCATACATCCGCCAAATTGCATTTTATTTATTTACTCTTTCTGAAATAATTTTCAATCCTATAAATTCGGGACTTCCTAGTCAGTTCATACAAAATAAACAGTGAAATATTGTTTTCTTTTACCCTAACTAGGGGCCAAGGACCCCAGACTCGCTACGCTCGCTTTTCGTATGAGGCATTCGGCCCCTAATATGGCTTATTCGTAAAAAATACATAATTTTAACAGACAAAACCCGAAGATTGGATCAGATAGAATGCTACTGAGCTACACATTGCTTGGTTCTTGCATGTTCATTGGTATATAAAAATTTAAACTTCACACTACAGTAGACCCCCCCCCCCTCATAACACGAGAAGATATTTTGTTATGGAAATCCGTGTTGTGCGGGTCCTGAGCTATACTCCACCTTTAGTGCTGACTCCGCTTATGATCGCTGGAAAAATTATTTGCACTCCTCAGAAACACAATGATATTTAATGCTGCCGTTCAAAAGTTATATTAATTAGGAGCTAAAGCGTAATAAAATCAGAATATCTGTTTCAGCTGTATTTTTAATAATGTAAAACATATTGGACACCTTGCGAATTTGCCACCCATGGTGATTTTTCATTATTTGGCGACTTGCGTGCATGTAAAGTTAATAAAAGCTACGGAACAGATAGAATAGCCTGCCACCAATGGTAGCTTTTCATTATTTGGCAATTTACACATGCTCACAACCTATAATTACTGTTCATTTAAGGTTACCGGAAAACCGTTATCCATATTTTCATTTATATAATCATTTGCAGATTGGCGTACTTAGCACCACGAATTATACCATCTCGTCGTGCTAGCAAATATCCAAAGTGTACTATAACTGCTATAATGGCATAATTAACGCCGCCAAATATTTCTACTGGTAGTCAATAATGCAGCTGGACCGAACCGGCTTTAAAATAATCTGCATTTTAATTATTTTTCATTTTCAAGATATTAGTTATTCTGTTTTGGAAAAAAGAATAATCGCAATTCTAAACTTCTGTTGTCTAAGCTAAACTTCTGTTGTCTAAGCTAATAGTAAGCGAACTTACGATTTGAAAATTGTCACCTTTGTGTAACACATTTTGAGTTACTTATTTGATATAGTTTTTATTTTGGCGTAAAATGGGTGTATTTCTACTTCACGTTTGAGAATTTCACGTGATACTACATACTTGGAAACGCTTTATTGGAAAGGAATGAATGATTTTATGCCAAATCTGGCAACCATTCTGTTTATTTTTTTAAGTTTTTTACTAATATCTTCTAAAATAATTCGATTTTCGAAATTTAAGTCAGCTTATCAGGTTCCTCGGAATTTTTCGAATCTGTGGGCACCTTAGTCGAAACTTAAATCCCCACGGTTTAGGAGGAGATAGGCCAATAAGCTTTGACAGCGCCAGCGGCCTTTACTTTTTTTTAGAATAGAGAGATTCCATCATCCACCATCTCTTACAACTTTTTATTCAAATTTTATATTCTCTGTCCTTCTCTTTTCTTTTTATTTTTTTGCACTTTTTTTGAAAGAAATGGCAACATTCTGTTTTTTTTTTTTCATTGTTCAACCTTCATTTGTTTACGTTTTCTGTCCTGTGGATTTTGATGATTATTTTCGCTCCTGAAGAAAGGGATTATACTCGTTTCTACCAAAACGTGTGCATAGAGTTAATTTTTCTTATTTTATGAGATTTCTACAAAGTTATGTAACTTGACAGAATCAAGTATTTCGTATGCTTCCGATTTCTGTTGCCAAAGTTGACTTAATTGTAACGACCTACACAATCATTATTTATTTGACGCTGCTTCTTTTGTTCCTACGATACGCAAGAAAGATTAAGAAACACGATTACATGTTCTTTAGAAATTTTGAGAATAAAAGTTAAGGTAGTAAAAAAAAATTTTTCACTCTTCAAAAGACAGTCAACTAGTTTTTAAAAAAAAGATTAAACAAGATTTGCATAAAATGTGCAAGAAAATTAAATAGACGAAAATATTTAATGGGAGAAAAGAAAAAGATCATTCTGTGCCTACCTGCTGAATAAATTAATTTAAACGAGCGTAAAATTAATTGAAGTATTTAACTAGAAAATAGAATTTAATTACAAAGGGAATTAAAGCGAAAATTAAGTGGATTTTTAAAGCTGATTAATATGACAGAGTACACTTTTTTTAAAAGACTTTTTTCCGGCCACTGAATCGCAAAAAGGTAGTTTTTTTAAAAAATAAAGTTGTGAACGTTATACAACAGGTATTAACTAAGATTCATTAACTACAACAAATATCTATCTATCTATATAGTTACCTAAAAGTTCAAACGAAATAACCCGATGACCAACACCATGTAATGAGCAACTATAAGGAAATCACGAGGTGTGGCCCAAGAATCAGCAAGTGAAACATGTCTAAATGAGTTTGATAATTTCTAAAAATTATTTATGACTGGTACTCAGAATTGTAATCAAAATAAGTATGACCAATACAGAAATAATTTATTTATTACAGAAATATTAAAAATGTATGGCAACATTATTTGAGCAAACAAGCATGAATTCATAGCGTGTGCATCCAGTTCACTGAACAAATTTTCGCCCGAATGTTTGATTACTTCTAATTTTTATTGCTAAATGAAAATAAATATAAAACTATTAAAAATAATAGTATTAGGAATAATGTAGTAGATTAGTCTATCTTATTTTCTTTTGTTTTATGAGAGCTATACGATTGGCATTCTAATTTTTGTAATTTGAACTTTTTTCATGATTTTCCTAGGAAACTACAAGCTTAAATTTTTAAAAAATATTTTACCTAGCATAAGCTAAATGAAGTTACAGTTTTATTTTTAGCCCATTAAAAAAATCATGCATTTTAGGGCTAAAAGGGATACCTTTAAAATCCTTCGCCTAGGGCGCTAAATTGCTCGGGCCGGTGCTAATTAAATTACATAGTGTCTTAACTTCCTCGGGCTTTATGAACACACTAGTTGAAAAAGAAAACCATTTCTGAGTAATGAAAAAAAAAAAAAACCTCATCACTGGAGCGAGATTTTGTTGTATTTACTGTTGTCGTACCTGGAAAGTTTAATTTCGGATTTGTGCACTTGGTTTCAATGTGGCCCGTTTATAAATAAAACGTCGTCCAATAAAGTGGACAACACAGAGGCAGGTTTAATAGCACCGAGAAAGGAAATTTAAACAGCTAGGGGACTGAATGGGAATTGAACCCACACACGACCGTACGCGTAGGCCAAGCCACGGGACACCAGCGAGATGCTTTCCTTGTCCCAAAATGCAAAAGCAACGAAAATAATGAACGAGAAAAAAAGAAAGAGGGTGTGTGGCTGTGTCGTGGACACGGCCGTGTGTTTTACTTGAATACGTATACGTAACGAGTTATATTTTCTTCGAGCTTCATCGGGTTCAGGAAAGAAATCACGTAAACAAATAATTACTGTGTTCAGGCAATGATTATGACGTCATGGGACCCAGGGACATCAAATATTTTGCCGCCCTCCTCTAGAAATTATAGAGAAATTAACAAAATTTTCTAAAACCACTTATGTCCTCACGTTTTTCTTGCACTGATTAAATGTAAAGTCTGAAAAAAAATCAATCGTTTTTCATGATCTACCCTTCTTAATCTCCCTACAATAGGTCATTCACATGTATAAGCTCACTATTACAAATCTAATCTTTCAGTAAATTACTTTTAATGCATAGTATTACGCATATAAAGCTTAACATAAGTTTTCTCTCTTGATTTTTACAAAAGCAGATTCATGAATTACTTTAATATCTCCGTTGAATCTTCCACCATCTAAGAAAGTTGTGAAATTTTCGGACACTCGCACTACTGTATCGTATCCAGACGTTGGCATGACGTCCTTCAAATGACTGGTCAGTTTAAATGAATATTAAGCGTAAATGGTGAAGAGTAGGAGAAAAACAACATTTTCGCCTACTCGAATTCACAGTAAACAATGAAAAAAGTCATGATTTTTAAAATAATTTGAAATCTGACCTCTTTCTCTACTGATAAAAATAAAGTCAAGCTATGAACATTGTAAAGAGATGATTTTTTAAAGGAAAATTTTGGGGCCCTACAAATCTGGGGGCCTTGGCCGAATGCCGGAATTGCTCATGCCTGTGTGTATATGTAATAAGGCCCTGACTGTGTTATAGTTTTATTAATGATCTGTCTGTGATATGAAAAAAGAAATGGTATACAGGCTATAACGATGTCTAAAGAGGCCGGCGTTTATACAGAAGCGATTACCTCATCCACTTGCATACGTTAAGTTCTTTGTTTCGAGCGCTCCGTCTGCAGATGTACTGCCACCGTCGTTTATCGTTCTCGATAAACGACGTTATCGATATCGTTCTCGATAAACGACGTTATCGATATCGTTCTCGGCACCGCTTCACTCTGTCATTTGGTGTTTAACGGGTATCATTGGACTACTGAGAAGTCCTTTCCAACCGTGAACGTTCTCTATATTTTGATTTGGCTTTTCGACGAGTATAGGCCGTTTGCTTACAGCAAATAGCCAGAAATTTTTACTGTGACTAATACTACAGCAGATCGTACGATTACTTGCCTTTCTTCCCTGTTTGCAAGATATGGTTTTCCACTGGCTCTTGTGTCAGACAATGGTCCGCAGTTTACGACTGATGAATTCCGAAGCTTTTTGCAAACACATGGTGTGAGACACAGATTAAGTGCCCCTTACCATCCATCCACAAATGGACAGGCTGGCCGAGAGGTACGTCCAAATACTCAAACGAAGCATTACCTTCTGAAATGTACAAACGTTCTGAAAAGTAACCAGGAAATTTACAAAGAAAACTTAACGAGTTTTTGCTACAATATAGGAAGATGCTTCATATCACGACGGGGTCGAGTTCTGCATTACTATGTCTAAAAAGACACATCAAAACAAAGTTAGATTTGTTGATACCTAATGTTTCAGATTCTTTACAAAGCAAACAAACCCCAAATCTACAAAAACCCAGATTTCGAGAGTTTGAAATAAACGAAACTGTAGCAGTACGATATTACCCTCCAGAAGCAAAATGGAAAATTGGCCGGATTATTGCAAGAGAAGGAAAATTACATTACGAAATTAAAGTAGGTTCGAATATTTGGGGAAGACATGTTGACCAGATTACATCCGTAGGTCCAGACATTTTCGACGGAAGTTCAGAAGAACCAAGTGGTGAAGTTCCAGAGGAAAATATCCCTACTGACGAAGAAGTCATTTCCACTAATGAAACATGTCCTGTACAAGCAAAGAACGTTAGAGTTCCTTCCACTACGACTGCCGAGCCTGGGCATTCTAATTCCACCGAGAACTGTCCTTCTACAATCGCTACAGATCCTGGACATTCCAGTTCCACCGAGAGCTTCGTTCCACAATGACTACAGTTCCTTGACATTCCAATTTCAACAACACATTTCCTGCAGTTTCAGAATTCAAACCTCCTGACACTCCAGATCCAGAATCTATTGACCTGAAAGCAACAGACGTTCTTGATGCCGCCCAGTCGAAAATCACTGATGTTAATCCTCCAACTCATCAAATAATCAAACTATTGTCTATCCATAGGTGCGTCGATCACTAGGAAAAAGAAGGTCACCGAACAGACTAAATTACTCGTAAAAAAATTGTGGGGGAAAAACTGTGGTGTTTTAGTAAGAATTATAGTGCACAGATGGCAGCAGCACACGGTAAGTAAGTATTCTAATCAAGCAGCTCTGATGTCTGATGTCGAGACTATTGTTCGTCTGGTTTTGTAGCTATGTGTATGTCAACAGAAATGTTTGTTCTAAATGTTGTGAATAAATGTTACTGTAATATAATAGTGTTGTGATGACTTACCCCGCATGAAAACACTTTAATAAACATACTAAATTTATTCTTTATTTGCTTTCATAAACATTTTTTTTTTCTTAATCAAAACATACTTTGCTGTATTTTCTTATAATTTTATATAAATTTTCATTCATATTTGAACCTGCCCACTTTAATGAAATTTTCCTTTTCTATTTTAAATAAAATAAAAGCATTAAAAATAATTTAAAGTTGAAATAATAATCAATTTTTACTCTTATGATATTGCAGGTTCAAATAAAAATATACTAAAGGAAAAATATTTTATCTCAAGGCGGATGGAAAAGGGTTGAAATTAAGATGCTGGAGCATGCTCAACGAAATTTTTCCTCACGAACAGCGGAATTAGTCGATCTGAAAGGAGGGGAAGCCGAAAATCCAGTAATCTTAGAATAAGCAAAACCGCGGGAAACTCATAAATAATAAATTTTAACAGATTAAAATACGTTATCTTTAATATGTGACACGTTTACGAAATTTTAGTAAAGTATAAAAAAGTTAAAAAATTCATTAAAAAGCGTAGAAAACGGGCATTTCGCGTAAAATCGTAAGACTCCTTAGAAAAGCTTAAGTTTTACGCCGAAAGTGTGGCAAGTATGGGTGTATCATACTGATTATATTTAAAATTTTACATTAAAAGAGGGCTCTTTTCTTGTTTTATGCAGTGACCTATGTGTTTTCGGAAAACAGTACAAAAATATTAATCTGAGCCACCACAGCAAACTGCACACTCAAAAAATCTGATGAGGACACCACATGACTTCCCTGAATATCTATTAAATCATAAATATTTTCGGTACACTTTATCTAAACTTTTTCATTTGAAAGAGATACAATAGAGCAATAATATTAAGGTTTAGCGACTTCTAGCCAAACATTAAGATATCGTCAAGTTCGCTTGAGTTTCAGCTTTAAAAACTTGCTCTTGGTACTTAATTTAGTGTATTTCACCAAAAGCCGACAAGCTCTGCTTTAGGCGAGATTTTGGGCATAGCCGAAAAAGTCATCGGTCACGGACTTTTAATGAATTTAAGGTATCCACAGACCTTAAATTATTGGAAGTCTTTTGGGTAACCCTGAAAATAAATTACCCTGTCTTTTACTTTAAAAAGGAAAGATGCACAATCACATGTTACAATAGTTCTAAATACAAAATCTCAGCATTCTACGGTTAAAAGTTTTAGATTTGTGCCAAATACGCAATTATTTTTGGAACCAGCTTTGATGGAAATAACATTGCATATTTCAGAAAAACTCGTCAAGGTCAATGACAGTTGGCTAGATTTATACTAAACTATATTTATACTATTAAAGACTGTACTTCCTTTTATTTGGAGCAGGGAAATAAAAAGTTGTAAAAATTAACACAATTTCAAGAAACATTGAAATAGATTTAAAATTGGAAGTATCACCATGGTTAGAAATATGAATACAAGGAGGTGGCATTACCTATCTGGCAGTGAAGCCAAAAGTGTAACCGAGCCGCCATATTACCTAGGTCAAAAATTGCCACATGCCTGTGTTATTCTATGGCGATGGTTCCAATTTTAAATCTATTTTTATAGCTTTTTACTTCCTTGTACCAAGTAAAAGGAAGTATAGTCTTGAAGTATAAGTCTAGTACGAATATAACATTTAATTACAAAAGTATATACATAAAAACATAATTCTTAAATCTAACTGAAACTTCAAACACTTCTTAAAATAATTATTATAAATGAAACATAAAGGCTGTCACCCTATTATTGTATGGCTTTACTTGAGGAACTCTATCCCACCAGAAAAATTTGCCCCAATAAAGTTAAATCGCGCTATATATATTTTGTATTTTTAATGAATTGTTAAAAAAATTCTTTGTTACCAAAAAGCCATCTTTTTAATTGATGCCTTTAAATATAAAAGATAGCATTTTTAATTATATTTAATCTAATCTTAAAGCGAGGTAAGTATTATCTTAAAAAGTCTGATATTCATAAGCCCCTAATAAATCTCCAAATTTCTGTAAATTCAATATACAACAAGCGTCAACACTTAATACTTTAACACTGCACTTATTTGTCATTTTTTATTTTGCTGCTAATTTGTATTTGTATCATATTCAATCGCCTTTAATTTTCAAAACAAGAAAATACGATAATGCGATAAAAATTAACTTAACTGCCGACAAAACTTCAATATATTGTTTCAAAATTATGTAAACTTACCCTTCCCCCTTTTTTTACGAAATGAGGAAAAGACCAATTCAAAAAATGCATTAACATTTAAAAATTCACTCTTTTCAGAACCGATTATTAAGCAAAATATTCAGGATTAAAATGATTTTTATTTCTCTCTGGAAAAACTGAGAAATTTTCGCTCATTAACTTTTGCTTATGCTTTATATATATTGCCTTTCAGATCTTCTAGATAAAAATAATTGTTTTGTGCTTTGTTAGAAATTAAGCTAATTTATGGGGAAGTAATAAAAGTGATAGATTTTTCAAAGATAATTATAAAAAGCTGAAAAACGCAATCAATCAAATACAAGTAATTGAAATGGCAAATACGCTATTTAAATTTATCTATCGGAAAAAAAGAGAGATTTTCAGTTTTTTCCCCCCTAATTTTCTGCTAAATAAATATAATGAAATATTCCACTGAATAGCATGTTAAATAAATGAAATATAGTGTATAAAATGTCTTTCACTGAATAAATAAATTTCGAGTTTGTTTTTTGGGGGTAATCTGATATAATTGGAAAAGACGATTAATTCTCATTATAGGCTGATTTAGTTTCTTTTTTTTTAATTATAAGAATGATTTTGGAAAATTAGCGAATTGATTTCGTAAAAAGCTAGAATGGTTTTTGTTATTTTCCGGCTCAAAAGGAATTTGGGAGTATTCGAGTTTCTTGATAATTTATTTTCACAGCATTTATTGGCATTTCAGTCAACTTATCTGACCCAGTGATTAAATGCTATTTACACGCCATTCATCGCCTGTTTTCTAATTGATTGATACTGTCATCCTGTTTAATGACGATAATTAAACAAACCATGTGTGGTGTCGAACTGCCTATATGAATGAACGATTATATTAAAAGGGGGAAAGGAGGGGGGAGGGCTGGAATAGCTACCTACTCAACCCCCCCCCTCCCTACTTCGCAGCGTAGCTGCAATAATGTTGGCAGAGCCTCCAGAGTCCACAAAACAGAAGCGTTTCAATTTAATATCGAATTCATAATTAAGTGCTCTGTTGCGGCTGTTGTGAAATTTATGAACATTGTAGATTATCCATTGTCGTGCAATGACAGTTTAATTGAATATATTGGCATCGCTTTTTAAATGTACTTGGCTCGTGCAAATGAGCGGTCGAGAAGCAAAGTTTAAGTTTAGTCAAGTAAGACCATTACTGAAATCTGAATCGTTAGCTCTGTTTACTATCAAAGCTAACGATTCAGATAAAGATGTCTTGGCAACAGAGTTTTAAAAAAGCATTCTATGGTAGTTTAGCAGAAAAAGAGAGAAAAAAGTTAACTGGCAGGATTTCGTTAGGACTATGTTGCGAAACCTTCTCAAAAGTGTGCTTTTCCTTTAAATTCATTACTTCACTTTCCACCAGCTCGTACAGTTGGTGTTAATGCCGTTTGTGATATAGTTGAATGGCGAAATTAACGCTAAATTTTAAAGTATTGAGAGAAGTTAATGATGGTATAGTTCGGAGCCGTATCCATAAAACAATTCGGTGATTTTCCAAACGATGAAAAAAGAAAGTTTTGCACGAAAAGACTTAATAATTATCATTTTGTTAACAGAAATCAAAATTTCGGGAGGAGGAGGGGGGCGTCAAGACTCCTCCCTGTACCAACCCCTGTCCAGAGGTTGGCCCATGGAGAAGGGGAACCCTGGAACTAACCCCTGGGTACAATTGGTTTACATTAAGTAGGTAATAACCTTTGAAAGTGGCACACGAAATAATGAATCAAGCGCGAAAACAAATTGTTTAAAGAACTTTAATTTAACGTTGGCTAGTAGCATAGCGAATACCACACCTGTTAGCCGGGAAACTCAGTGCTAAGTGACGCGAAATTTAAATTTATGTTAGGAAATTAAAATTAGAACTAATTAAAATTCGTGATGAACAGTGTCACTCTACTTTAATTTTTGTTGTTTATGAAAGCCGAGTTGCAACACTATGCATATAGAGCAGGGGATGGTATCACTTACCGATGTCTTTTTCAAGAAAATTAGCTCGTACTTTCTTCATCCAAGAAAATAAAACAAACAAACAATTAAAACGGTTTTTTTGCCCGATTTACACTTTAATACAGAAGACTCACGATTAACCAGGATCGGATTATCCGGATTGCGGCTTATCCGGTACGGTTGCAATTTACTGTGCTGATGTTGCATGGAAATTAGTATAAAGTACAACGGTTGAAAAAAATCATGAATTGCAATTTTATCCAATGAAGAAAATGGAATTGTTACAGAAGACGAAGATAGTACTGTGAAGAGAAATATCTTAGAAGATTTGTGAAAGTGAGACTGTTCTGAAAACTGCAGTGCAACAATGGATTAACAAAGTTCGAAATTTGAAGTTCTAATGGGCATTCATGTTACATCTAGAGAAAACAGCCTAAAATTCTAGGCTCCAGCATGGTAGACCAGAACTCAGGATTTTCACACTTCAGCCATCCCCAATGTTCACTGTCTTATCCGCTCGGCTATAGTGGGGGTGAAGTGATGAAGGAAATCATATAACCCATCCCAAATTGAATCCTGGTGACCCATCAGTAAATGAGGCGTTACTTAATTATTTGGAGCAAGAAGATGGAAGCCGGCTGAAAAAAAATGATGCTGAGAAATTGCGTAGTAAAATTCGTAAAAAAATGCGAATACTGCGTGCGTATTTGTATTAATTAAATTATTAATGCCGTATTGTATAAAAATTTTAAATTTTGAAAATGATTTTTCAAACACTTCCCCCAAAATTTGAACAAATTCGGTTCTAAGAGATATCCGCTTATCCGGGATGAGGCATTTCCCGACCGCCCGGTTAATCGAGTGTGTACTGTACTGCACAAAAAAAGTCTGTAAATATCATATGTACAGTGTGGTTTTTGCTACCGAGAACCTTCCGCGCTTTTACGATTGCGTCAGGTCCAAGAATAAAAAGGACTGAAATTGGAAATAGAATTTATAAGCAAGCACCCATTCTCTCCCGCATCGTCTTTTTGGAGAGTAAAATCGTTTCGTTTGTGGTAGCTTACCTTTCGGAAAAAGGCGGTAATATATCTATATAAATAAAATTAGACTTTTGTCTGTACATTTCTTGGAATTCAAAAATTTTACAATTTCTATCCGTTTCAAGCACCCGGGATTCCGATGCGACCCTCAAAAAAAAGTTTGTCTGTCTGTCATTCTGTCATTCTGTCCTTCTGTCCTTCTGTCATTCTGTCATTCTGTCCGTGACGCTTTTTTTGTTTAAGCATCACGTAAAAACGACTAAAGCGAATGATATGAAATTTTGTGTCATGATAGGTGGTCACTCAACTTAAAACATAGGCGTCGAATTTTTAAAAAATCTTGATTAGATTTTCAGATTTTGCGAAAATCGTTTCAAACTGCGTAAATTTGTGTTCAAGCATCACGCAAAAACGACTGAAGCGAATGATATAAAATTGGGTGTCATGATAGGTATTCACTCAACTTAAAACATAGGCGTCCAATTTAAAAAAAATCTTGTTTGGAGTTTGAGATTTTGCGAAAATCCTTTCAAACTGCGTAAATTTGTGTTCAAGCATCACGTAAAAACGACTAAAGCGAATGATATGAAATTGGGTGTCATGATAGGTGGTCCCTCAACTTAAAACATAGGCGTCCAATTTTTAAAAAATCCTTATTGGATTTTGAGATTTTGAGAAAATCGTTTCAAACTGCGTAAATTTGTGTTCAAGCATCACGTAAAAACGACTGTAGCGAATGATATGAAATTTTGTGTCATGATAGGTGGTCACTCAACTTAAAACATAAGCGTCGAATTTTTAAAAAATCTTGATTAGATTTTCAGATTTTGCGAAAATCGTTTCAAGCTGCGTAAATTTGTGTTCAAGCATCACGCAAAAACGACTGAAGCGAATGATATGAAATTGGGTGTCATGATAGGTATTCACTCAACTTAAAACATAGGCGTCCAATTTAAAAAAAAATCTTGATTGGAGTTTGAGATTTTGCGAAAATCCTTTCAAACTGCGTAAATTTGTGTTCAAGCATCACGTAAAAACGACTAAAGCGAATGATATGAAATTGGGTGTCATGATAGGTGGTCCCTCAACTTAAAACATAGGCGTCCAATTTTTAAAAAATCCTGATTGGATTTTGAGATTTTGAGAAAATCGTTTCAAACTGCGTAAATTTGTGCTCAAGCATCCCGCAAAAACGACTGAAGCGAATGATATGAAATTGGGTGTCATGATAGGTGGTCACTCAACTTAAACTATAAGCATCTAATTAAAAAAAAATCGATCAGATTTCGAGATTTTGTGAAAATCGTTTAAAACTGAGTGAATCTTTGTTCCCGCATTACGTAATAACGACTAAAGCGAATGATATGAAATTTGGTCACACAATAGATGGTTGCTCAACATAAACTATAGTAGTCCAATTTTTTAAACATTTTTATTAGATTTTGAGATTTTGTGAAAATTCTCTCAAAATGCGTTTATATTTCTTCAAACATCACGTAATAACGACTAATACGAATGATACGAAATTTAGTGATATGATAGGTAGTTGCTAATCTTAATTTATAGGCGTTGAATTTTTAAAATATTTTGATTACATTTTGAGATTTTGCGAAAATCGTTTTAAAATGCTGAAAATTTGTTCCAGCATCACGAAATAAAGATTGCAGGGAATGAAACGAATTTGGTTGACAGGATAGGTTGTCACTCAACTTAAATTCTAGGCTTCCATTTTTTCAAAAATGTTGATTGAATTTTTAGATTTTGCGAAAATTATTTCAATATGCGTAAATATTCGTTCACGCATCACATAATTACGACTATTGCGAATGAAATGATATTACTTAGTTACTCTCTAACCTGTAATATTTTAACAATACATAAAAATTATAACTTCGCTTTCTTTACTTTGGCAACATACTACATCCATTCTGTGTACTCATACAATGCTGACGAAAGATCTTGCTTTTTTGGAAATTTGCATTCACTAACCCGTCGAGGACGGGTACTTCAGCTAGTATATATATATATATACATATATATATATATATATATAGGGAGAGAAAGAGATATAATTTTAAAAATTAAAATCTATTTTTAACGAACTGTGGTCGAGAATTTGACAAATTCTTCTTTTTTCTTTCGTGAGAGGGAAGGGTTATAACCTGATGCTTAAAACATCACGTTTGTGACCTTCCTTTTGGTGTTGAGAATCTGCTCCATTATTTGTATGGCACCAGTTACTTTGCACATGGATTTCAGTGGTGCCCTGTAGTTTATTTCTACGCCAATTCTAAATCAGTAATTCAAATGCACCAACGTAACTATTGAAAAAAAAAAAAAAAACATACTTCTCATAACTTCCTCAAAAGTGCTAGTCCTTGATGTTCCTTTTGAAGTCTGTTTTGTATCGTCTAGTTAATTTGCTTTTGTGGAAAGATAAGAACTTTAATTTCCTCTCGAAATGGTAAATATTTTTATGCTGATAAAATAAGAGATTGAAAATCATCTGTAGCATGACCTTATTTAGTCACCACTTCTGCCAGACGTGTAAACAAGATCACTATCTCAGTATGTCATACGCAGTTCAATCAATTACCGATCTTCAGACACCATAAAATGTGCATTGTTTGTAGTGTATCTTTGATACACGTGTTGTGATAAATTATGGAGACCTTTATTTATTATTTATTTATTTTTTATATATTTGTGCCTAGCGTTCCTTTTTCGGGGCGCTTAAACTGAGTTTTCGCTGTCAGTCGCAAAAATTTGTAAACGTTATTTAAATTTCCCAGGCTTAACACGAGTATAAAATCTCATTTTCACAAAATACTTTAACATGACCAAGTAGGATGTAAAATTTTCCCTTTGTATACATTTTAAAAAAAGAAATTATGACTTGTTCATGTAGATTATCTAAGAAATTCATCTACTACTGTACTGTCATCAGTGCGCTGGCCAGCCACACATGTTCATTAGAAAACTAAGGAGTGTTGGTGCGCAAGAGTTGCGCGCAAGGCGAGGAGTTGGGTGCGCAAGAATGATGCGCGTAAGATCTCGCCACAAGTAAGCTGTTGAGACAAGTGCCTCAAGTTAGGGTTACGAAAGCGCTCTCTATTTTAGTACCTTAATTACTAAAATAGAGAGAATAGTTAAGCGCTTTCCAGCTTAGTACCTTGTATCTGCTCTATATATCAAAGCAATCTTAGATCGGGCATTTTTTGGAGATTAAGAGTCGTATTTATCAAATATATTTTGTCCTGATGCTGAATCACGCTACGAAAAAAATGTTGAAGAGTACACGGGAATAACAACCTCAGTCCATCTAGCTTCGGTTTAAGAACAGGGCAAGATAAAGGTGAGACACTGATTATATTTCGCCAAAAAACAAGTTTTTTTTGTAACGCATTACACTGAATGAGATGACAGTGCGAGGGCCCTTGCTAAAGTGGGGGGGAAGGAGTCCCCCCCCCAACACTTTAAAAATTCTATTCTAGTTGGCAAAATTAGATATCTAGTTGGCATAGTTGGTAAAAGGATGTTAACGAAATCTATAATTTACTTTCCTTTTCTAGTACACTTGGCAAAATTACGCAAATCCAGTTGGTAATATAGTTGATAAAAAAATAAATGTTGGTGAAAACCGATATTTGACTTGACAGTTTATCGACAATTCACTGCAGGTGAATGTACGAACAATGGTTACAAATACCTACAGTTGACAAAATCAGCCGTAATTGGACGAAATACGGATTTGATGGTTCCACGCATTTTCATCCCCAAACGCCGACCAATAGGCGAGTGGATAAGACACTGAACATTAGTTGATAGCTGAAGTGGGAAGGTCTAGGGTTCTGGCTTACCACGCATGTCGATCTAACGGTCTGTAATTTTGGGCGGTTTTTCTCCAGATGTCACTTGAATACGCGTTAGAACTCTTAAAATATCCTTTACTGAAGGCACTCATTCCTTTGGCAAATAGCCTAGTGTGCTTTGCTTTTCTTTTATGTTCCACTGTCAAAACTAGAAATCTAAACATTTTTAAAGATAAATCTATTGCGAGAACTGCCACGTGGTCATGACAAATATATTTCTATAATCTCTCGTTGACAGATATGATTTTACGCACATTTTTCATTCCTGACTGTCTGATGTATGTTTTTAAAATTCAAACTCTGTAGCTCATCAATTAGTGATTGGAATAAAAAAACAAGTAACTTTGCGTTAATAATTAATTTCGATATCAAACATCGGGAGAAATACCAGTTCATTTATTAGAGAATTGGAAGTTTTTAATTCAAAATCTTTCATAAATTGCATCAAAGAACCAGAACCGCAAGAAAATTAAAAACTGCACATTGCCAACAAATTAAAGCAAAATAACTGAACGAAATTCACCAGAGAGCGACTGATTATTTTAATCAAGGACCGATGCCGCAAGTGGAAAGTTACAGGCGCAGATAAAAGGGACCGGGAACACACTATTGTTAAGTAGAAGTAATCTGACTGATGCCAAAGAAATACTGATTAATTTATTTGATCTCTCATCATCCAAAGAGAGGGAAAAACAACCCAGTATTGATGATCTTGGGATCTAGGCTGCTTTACCATACAAAATGAAGGGAGTAGAGTTTTTTTTTTTCCCCAAGGGAGTTTTTGGTAGGAGGAAACTCAAAGAAGAATGAAAACAGCTTTTAATTAAGAGCTGATATTCATCGGCAAATAATTTTACTTTTTTACTCATTGATGAATGTCAATTTAAAATTAAAAATATTTCATGCAGAAAAGTTTTGTTTACTCTACGGAATAATTACAGGCATTCGATTTAATAAATTAGCTTATATCGAAATTTTTAATTACGCGTATTAGAATATTGCGTTTTATTAAGCATTTGTACTTTTAAAAATAAATGCTTCTCCTTATAAAGCTATTATCTGGATCACAAAGGCAAACTAAGATAGCAAAAAATTTATTATCAAGTCGCGTGAACAAAAAATAAAAATTTAACCATAATTTGATTAAAACAACCAAAGAAAATAATCTGTTAACATAATGTTTTCTTTTAAAGCATTGCATGCTATATTACATTTATAAAATTATATTTTAAAATCAGAAATCAAACCGTTGTGAGTGGAAACAACAACAACAAAATAGAGCGTGGTAAGCTCTATAAGTCAACGAAAAGTGAAAAATTAAGAACCGATTTGAAATTTTATTTTTTCTGTATAGCTAATTGCATTTTAAATAAACATTTTGTAAACGTTTAAATAAACGTTAGATTCTTATCTGAGGAATTTTATGCTATTTTCCTTTCTAGTTTTTTGAACAAAATGTACTAAATGCTTTCGTTAGTTAATCTAGCCATATAAGTCTTATGGCAGTCTTATGTGTTATGCCAGTCTTATGTGTTATGTCTTATGCAAGTCTTATGTGTTTCATGCCAGTAGACTGTCATTGAGTAAGTCATTATAAGATTGCACATTAACAATAATCTGAACCCGAATCCAAGTTCTTACATCATTAGTAGAATTAGTTCAACGTTTCGCCATACAATGGAGCTAAATTAGATGCATCCTTTGTACGGAGAAGCATTTAACCAATATTTTGTTCCACTGATCAGTTTGAGCACCAAATCATAGTTCAACGTTTCATCTCTAGAAAGGTTGCAGCTAATTCAGCACCATTTTATGGTGAAATATGAACTACATTTATTAACAGTGTACTGCAAACAGCTCTTTCAAAACTCTGCAAAACGATTTTCATTCTGTGAAATAAAAGTTTCGCGTTTCATCGTGTATAGCTCAGTGAAAGTGAACAAGACAGCTCATGATAAATAGAAAATGTCATATAACTGATACGACACCATGCAGTTTTAATAATTTTTCAAAAACCCTCGCGGCACATTAAACAATCTCTTACATCACACCAGTGTGCTGCAGCACACATGTTGAGAAACACTGGCTTAAACGAACATGGCAGAATAGAGCCCTAGATGTAAACCATCGATAAATCGATCCAACATAGATGAAACCATTCAAGTACTGATCTGACAACGAAATGATTCGATCTGACTACAGATGAACTGATCTAACCATGCATAAACCGATCTGACCGTGAAACCAACAGGTGAAATATCACGAACATGGTACTTCTGCCAGCTTATGAGGGTCCTCCTTCAATAAGCTGTAACTGCCAATTTCTCTTTTTTTTTTTTGACTGCGGGGAAAACTCGTAAAACACAATTTCCTATTGACTAGAAATTCACCAACTTACCATGCACATCAAGGTGAACCCAAGTTCCGTTCTTAGGCGAGTCCGGAGGCCTGTTGAGGAAGTAAACCTTGCACTCGTACCAGCCCTGATCGCTCTCGTGCACGTTGGTGAGGTTCAGAGACGCCTGGTGAGCGAGGGACACTCTTCCTTCGTAGCCATCTCCGGCGTGAGGCGGATAACCATCGTACCAGATGTAAATGGGTATTTTGATCCCTTGCTTCTGCCACTGGATGACGTAGGGCACGGGTTTGTTCTCGGGAAACTCGAAGGCGCAGCGCAGAATGACGTCCTCACCCAGGTTGGCGGTGAAATGTTCTGGGTCGTCTTGAACGTATCCTGAAGAGAGAGTGAAAAAGGAAAATTTAAGACCATGTTAAGGGTTACAAGGTTACAGGAGAATCTTTCGTATTTTGACACATCTTTTAAAGGGAAAATTACCAATCATTCGTAAAGTTGATGTACTCACCAGAACTGACATCTGCTTAAAAAAATGGAGAACGTGATGAAAATGAGCTTCAAAGGGTTAAGGAAGTTATCAAATACTTTCCCATTAAAATGTTTTTAGCAAAATGTAAAGTATGGCTACTTTTTGTTTACTTGCCGCCCGGTTTGTGTAATGGTTAGAGAGCCATTCTACTGCACTAGGGTGTCGGGTTCGATTCCCGGCATGGGGTTGGGTGCCATTTCGTCCGCTCCTTCGTAGGAGGCAACGCTTGTCCACCTATTAGGTGCCTCCATAATAAAGTGTCTACTAGTGGTCAATGCCTATAGATGGCTAGTGTCCGCCATTGAAAATAAACAACTTTTGATTACTTTTGTACGAGTTTAGCTGGCTTGTGCGGTTACTTTTATATACAGTGTTGACTTTATCAAAAGTGCTATCACAATCCGCCCATCTTGAATGTAAACGGTAATCTAGTTCATTCAGTTTCGTGTATCAAAAACGCTGTAAATTAGACAATTGGCGAAAACGTCAAATGTTCGAAACGGCACAATGAATCACCTAAACATCGCTTAAAGTATTAACCCATTTGTGTCCAACGTCTTTTTTTTTTTTTTTTTTTTTTTTGAGACGCTCAAATTTTAGTATTCTTACTGTCAGTCGCAATACTTTGTAAATATCATTGAATTTCCACAAAATATTTTAACATGACCAAGTGAGATGTAAAATTTTTACTTTTTATACATTAAAAAAAAAGGAATTATCCCTAGCTCAGTCAGCTGCGGTTAGGCGTAGAATACGAATTTTGAACTGTTTTATATCCCAGAACAGCGAGTTTCTCCGGAAATTCGTAACGATATATAATTTTCCAACTTTGATGTTTTGAATAATTAAGTTATTCCGAAAAATTCAAATGCAGGGTTAGTACGGATCCTGGATTTGCTAAAATTCTGAACTTTTGAAATATTGTCGTAATGGTCTGATATTTAAAAGTTGTCGGGTTTTTTTTATAAAATATGGAAATGAGTTCTCTGGACTGTCTCAAATAGTAGGACATTTTATGACAATTTTTTAAAAGTTCGGAATTTTAGCAAATTAAGGACTTGCACGAACCCTGTATAGGTTTCGTAACACTTGTTTCTTTTATTTTAATTTAAATATACTAAAGTAGAAGAAAAATATATGAATTAATACTAAAAGACAGGCCAGCAAACTACAAAGTACTTTCGACTCTCGACACATAAACTTGCCCATGAAAGGGTTAACTAACAGCCGAAATCAAACGATTTAAGGCATCTGTTTCTTTTTCTTTTTCTGTGTGTGTGTGTGCGTGAGGCTAAGAAAACTGTAACGTTGGAAGACCTAAAAAATAACTCTTACCAAATTCTAACCACGATTACCCCAGAAAATTCCAAAAAAGTCTTCTAAAATTATCACAAACGAATCAACTGTTGTAGAGGCTTCAGAGACGCCATTTGGCTGACACCATTGAACGTAAATAAATGAAAAGTAAAAAAAATGCTTGATTAATTAAAGAACGAATTACAACGGCATAGTTCGAGCAAAACATGTGAGTTTGATACATAAATACAAATAAACTAATTATGTCATGCACTTCAAAATTTTTAGAATCCCTATTTACAAGTTGTACTATACACTGTAATAAGCGATAAACCTGCATCAATAGCGAAACTTTCAGGGAAAAAAAATCTTAAAAATAGACAATTTAGCAGGATGTGCCACTTTTCGAAAATTTTTGCTGTGCAATTCTTTGTTGAAGAATTTTTTCCGCAAGTTTTATAAAAGGCACCGTTGTTTCGTTTACTACGATGGTTAGTACAGCTTAAAAAGAATCATCCTGAATTTTTCCGTTCCCCTGGTGCAATCAGCTTAGTTTAATATGAGTACTTAGACCGTGAGGAAGATTTTATTTTTTCGAACTATCCCCTTAAGTTAATGTTACATTCTCTAAAAAAGTATTTTCCTATTTTAGCTTTGCGAATAAGTAATTAGTGTTTGAAAAATACACAAATCAACAGAAATATAAAAAATTATAGTTATACATAACAATTCATATTTTATGATTAATAATTTTGAATATTAGAAACCAATGCAGGAAGTTCGACTTTTACTCGAATACTTTTTTGAGAGGGTGTACATTTTGCGTTCCTTTCTTTTAAAATTAAATAGAAGTAGGGAACTGAAATTGGATCATAATTTCATTCCTGCGTATTTCAGAACTGCCTGTGCCAGGTGACATTACCTTAAAAAATGTGGACCAACGCGACTACATGCTATCAAAAGTTCTCCAAAGTGTTTCACTTTTAAAAGGTCACATTTTTGTAACACATTTTCCAAAAGAGCCGAGAAGTGTTCACAATTTCGGCTCTTTTGGAAAATGCACAGAATGACAATCACAGAGAAACTCTTGCACAGAATGACAATCATTTAACTATGTTAAATAAAAATTATATATTTCATTTTTTATGGTATTTAAAAAAATAATGCAAATTTTAAAAGTAACTAAAGATGTTCGATATGTTTGCCATCCATGTCTATGCTGTGGCGCAGATGAACAGCAAAATTCTGTCCAACTCACAGAAGGGGGTGGGGATTCTCCTTCTCTTTAATTTTCTCCAATCATCTTTGAGTCAAATTTTTGATTATTTTAACACTTTGACCAGCTGTATTCAGCTTGTACTCGATCGAAAATTTTATTTTAGTTTAAGTAGGACTGTTATTGCGCGAATGGCAGGCTTTGACGATCGATATGCGTTCACAAAAAATATAACAAGGCAAATACACAGTGGTCTTTAGTGGAACGTTGTATTCGAACCCGCTACCTTCCTGTTACCAGTTCGATACCTTAACCACAGAGCGTATTATAGGTTTTAAAAAGAATGCGCTCCGGCGAAAACAGTGCTCGCAACATTTTGATAGCTCCTTTACTAGTCTTTTGCTCTCCATCCCTGGAAAGAGGGCGAAACGAGGGGCCCTTCAAACACCGCAGACGGCAAGCAACAGTGGGGCACAAAAAAGGAATCTGTGCCGTCGCGTTTGAGCGAACGTATTAACACTTTGAGGTGCATCCCTTTCCCAATGCTGAAAAAAAGGGCAGCCGTTGCCATCGCTCGACTTAACTACCAGCAAGATGGCGGACGATCGAAACGTTCATCGCGTGCCACAGATCTAGAGACCCTTTTTTGACGCCAGCTGGATGTGCTCAGCCTCTGTGCTGTTAAAACTAATCGTGACCATTTTTTTTACGGGAAAGGACGTGCTAAAAAGTAAAGGATTCTCGTGGAGCTATGTCACCCGCAACTATTTTTATAGAAATCAAATCTATTCTTCGTGACTGGCAGCAGTCAAAACGTCAGAGTTTGGTGTTCCCAGAGCGCGAACACCGCGCGTTAAAGGGTTAAAATGAATGACCTCCGACGAAAACAGTGCTTGCAACATTTTGGCAGGTCTTTTACTAGTCTTTTGCTTTCTATCCTTGGAAAGAGGGCGAAACGAGGGGCCCTTCAAACACCCCTGCCGGGGGGCACAAAAAAGGAATCTGTGCCGTCGCGTTTGAGCTATAATGTATTAATCATTTGCTATGCAACAGCACTTGCACAAGTAAGATTATGCTGGAAAGTGTTTAATAGGTAATGCATTCGATATGATTTCTCTCTTTTGTTCGCATTTAAAATTTCGAAATCCGAATCCGGAAGGGAAACTTGAGCGACCTCTTGAGAGAGAGAAAAAAAAAATCTTACATTTAACAGTTTAACTAAGTTCTGGTAAAAATTCCTCGAATTTGCCGTTCCACTCCCACCCACGAGAAAGGAGGAACAAATAATATTTAATTACAAGTGCTCGGGTATATTTTAATTTAATGAAAAACGGTATCCGAGGTAGAAACAGCGTAATTAATTTTTAATAAAGCATCATTCAAAGCACACACTCCAGAAGCTCTTAATTTGATTAAAACGTAACCACATTCAAGTAACATTGACAAAACTATATCTTTTGTTCAAATAATTGAGTTTATCTGCCTGTTAATTCAAGATATGCGGAAGGACTTCAAATTAATTTATGTAATTGTAATCACAAAGACAAACCAACTGTAAAAGTTCTTTATTTACCTTTAAGTGAAGTTGCCCGCAGATGGGTAGAGAAAAAAAAAAGAATGAGGAAATAACGGTTTTAGTATTTAAGTTGTTGCTCCCGGAGTTAATAATGTTATATACGCGTATGTTGGCACGGTTTTAGAGAACTACGCAAATTACGATAATATGAATTTAAAAATCGATAACAGTACAGAAGATAATTGATGTAATTAACGCAAAAAACCCCCCTAAAAGTAGAATTTGCTGAGGCGTGCATTTTTAAATGAAGAAACCTTTTATTATTATATCATACAACAGCTTGTTTGAAATATAATTAACGCTTTAACAAAACGCATTTGCTCTGCACATAAATAATAATTTATGCACATGAATTATTAATCGTATTACAATGCTAATTATAATATAATGTAAGGAGTTTACTTCTTCTTCCTTTTTTTTTTTTAGTTTTCCAGCTTCAAAATTGTACTTGTTTTCTTATTTTTAATAGTTTGGCAACGGCAGAAATTACGGATTTTGAAACAGAGGATTGTTTTTAAAAAAATTGAAATTTATCACAGAAACTATCTGTTGAAGACAGTGATGGAATTCTTCCCCTCGCCCTTAGCTTTAATGAGGTGTTAAGGATAGAACTTAGGCTTGAGCTGAAAATAATTTCTTTTTGATAATTTGTTATGTTCTGCAGCTGCTAATTGGTAGCAACAAAACACAGGCCTAATCATCAGTACTCCTCGATTAAGGAATTTTATTCTGAATGCAGAATTTGCGAGAGAGGGCAGCTCAGACCTCGAAAGTGTCTTTCAGAGCTACTTGAGACTTCCTGCAGTTTCCCCGACACAATTTGGATTTTCATTAGAAGCCGGGGGGAACCTTTGAATATTGGTACCACTCAGAAGCTTCTAGCAGGCGCCTAAAATATTTTTGAAAACACGGATTCAACGTGTACATACATTATTATTGCTTAAAAAATACCCAACGCTTTTAATTCTCTATATATATACAATGCAATCTATGTACGCAAAATATAGTACTTGTGTTGAGTTACTAACAAGTATCAAGTTGAGATGTTGTCGGCAGTACATGAAAATTGAGAATTCAAGCAATTGATACGATGAAGATGGATCGGTAATCCGTCATCAAGTGGTGATAATTATTACTTGTTACAGTTATATTCGAACTAACATCAGGCTTTAAACTTTATAAGGAAAAATATCGTGAAGTGATATGAATTATTCTAGGAGTTTATGTTTAAAGTTTAAAGCTTTCCTTTAACATTACATGGTTCATTTTCAGTGCATGGTAAACAGTTAAGTTATCCTTTAAAAAATTATTTTCTAACTTTTCTTTAAAATAGGGTGAAATGGGGTAAGTGGGCCAGTAGGGGAAAATGGGTCCGTCTCCTCTCCCTTCCTGCATTTTCGCCACTTCTTCCATTATGATCTGTTAAATTGAATTTTTACATCAATTTAGAAAATATTATGACATAGCTGTAATTTATGTTTTGTAAAAGTTAAAGCAATTTTGTAAAAAATTGACTTTTATTAAAATATTTTTTTCCTGAAAACTTAAATGTATTTCCAAGCAACAAGTTACATATCTATGAAGCTAATAAAAAGTAGATCTTAATTTTTGGAAATTTCGTGGTATTTGTAATTAGTTTTTAAAATGTTGCGGGGCAGTTGCCCTATAATTTGGGCAAGTGGGCCGTTACTTGGCCCGGCAGGTTTTGTTCTTGATCATGACCAAAAACAAAGCTCCCTTACACTATGCTCTATACTCATCTTAGAAGATATTGTATTGAAATTAAGCGCACTGACACTTTCAAACAGGCATCATAAGCTAAAGTTTCACACTAATATTTTGGGACACGTTGTATTTTGAATTTCTTTTTAATAAGGGCTACTTGTCCAAATATGACCAGTTTAAATAGTTTTTATCATTATTTAATTGTTTTAGGAAGCTACCTATGCAGATTAAGCTAGTTTAAGATTAGTTGTTTTATTAGCCTACTTCAATATTTAGTTGTAAGTCTAGATAAATAATTAGAGGCTTCATTTCATTTTTTTTTTCATGTAACTTTTAGATTAACTAATACTCATGCATGCTATTTTTCATGTTTCAATATTTGTGACATAAAATAAAACAAAACTGTAATGAAAATGCGGTTAAATAAAAAAAAAGTAATAATAATAAATAATGTTTAAAAATAAAGGTATTTTCTGCCATTGCGTTCGTATTATTTAAATTATTGCTACTAAAAAAACAGTTTCAGATAAACAATGACTTTTCCCCTTTGGATTAAAAAAAATCTACCTTTATCCTCTTACTCACACCAAATTCTACCATTAGTCTATTGAAAAATATTGACTGTTGTTCTCCTTGTCAGTCTTGATTTCCTGGATTATGGGGGCTTAGGCACTCTTTGCTTTTACAGCATTTTGTACCAACCCCAAATCCAGATCAGATTGATAGCGGCAGTACCTGCCGAGGGTGTTAATTTCTACCACAAACCCCCGAAGTGTTTATTTTTACTTCATTCAGGAGCCGATAGATGGCAGCACTACTAATCGTTAGCAGGGCTTCTTAATTTTGAAGCAAATACCAAGCAGAAGCTCTCCCACAAGGCTTAGTTTTGCCACCCCCAGAGATATCGTATTGTATAGGAGCTTGGAGGGCATAGCGACCCCGACGTTTTTAAACTTGACCCAGTCGCCATTAGCGAGCACGGCGGTTTTGGTTGGTCCCATAGAATGGTTGGTCCCAGGATGGAACTCACAACCTTTCGGCTACGAGATCGACGCCTTTTCCAACTGAGCTACCGTGGCACGGTGTTCCCCTTACCTCAGTAAAGGGTAAGTGGGCCCACCTTGAATGAATTCCTTAATTATTTTTTATCCTGCAGTCTAAACTTCTGATTAATTAGCAAACTTCTCCATATTAAGAAAGACAACTGGTGTGAGAATATATGGGGTAAAATATCCCTATATATCTTACAACATGTGCAGTACCACGCTAAAGTCAAATTATGCTAAAGCTGTCTCACTTGCTCTATTTTACCCTACTTTAATTACGATATGAATTGAAAAGGTAAGATTTTCATTGAACTGAAACAAAGGGGTCTGTTTTTAGCAGAGCTCGAAATTAACGGTGGCTCGCTGGTCCGATACCACTAAAATATATAACGGACCAGTAAAATACAAAACTTGCTGGTTTTGTCGGACCAGTAATATTTTCTTTACATTTTTCTCTTGCAAATTTTCCTCATTTAGTTTCACAATACATGCTATCTAATTTCACCAATTAATATAATTTGATCTATTAAATATTTTTATAATAGGCATTTACTTTTTTTCAATTAAGCTCTTAATGGAAATTAATATACTTGCTCACATATAATTTCTTTAGTTTTGCTTCTTTTTTTTTTAAATCATGTATACAGACACTACTCGTTTGGATCACCGACTGAATAAATATTCTAATTTCTACCCCAGTATATAAATGACCACCTAAGACAAAATGTACAATACTCAAAATTATTTCAAGTGAAACGTCTTCTTTCTGTTGTCAGTTTGAACGAAAGATGTCACTTGCGTTGGACATTTTTATGGGGTGGGGGTGGGGAGCAGTGGCGTAGCCAGAAATTTTTCATTGGGTGGGGGGTTACGTCTACTGCAACTCACATATATGCATACGTGTGTGTAACTCGGGGGGGGGGATTGTATACTTTAATCATTTTCATTTTTTTTTTTTTTTCAGTTTGTGGTGACTTCAAATTCACCAAACAAAATCATTTCTACAATATTGTTTGTTTTTATTGGATTATGCGGGAATTCATACCATTTTTTGTATCGCAACAAAAGTAACAGTGGACTAGAAATATAATGCCCACATAAGTATCACAGGAATGAAATTCAGAATCTGTTAGGGATAATCTCACACTCGCGCTTTGTTCATTTTGTAACATAATTATGAAAAGCCGCAGGAATACACACGCATACGATTCGAGAAAGAGAATCGGATTACATTTCTGGGTATTCCACCAGAACCTCATTAAGTTTGATGTAGGCTGAATGCGAATTTCGTTGTTTAAGAAACAAGTTATTATTTTCAGCAGAATAGGCGAAAGTATTTAATTCCCCCAAGGAAACATCCAGGGTTGCATGGCTACAGATAATACAAAACCCTCGAATAATCAAAAACATGGCTGTAATAAAAGGGCGTATGAAAATTCCTGATTCATTACTGCGTTCGTTATTAATATTATCCTTTGGTATACACACGCACCTATGCGTTATTAAATTGGAAGACTAGGTCTTGCAGATAGCATGAATAGAGAAATACTACCATCGTGCTTTTAAAAAAATACTGGAGTGAGAGAATTTTCCGAATCTAATGGTTCATTCTATACATTTATACTAATATAAAAAACTGAAGAGTTCCTTTGGATGCATGTTTGAACGGACTGACAGCAGGAACTGCTAGTCCAGTTTCAAAAATTACTTTTGCGTTCGATAGCCTGTTTATTGACGATGAATATTGGGTATATAACATCACGCTACGACTCATGAATAACATAGTGAGATCAGATAATACGGCGGTACATTAGAGACAAATATTTAAAGAGATTCGTTTGTTTCAAATCACTCATTTAGACTCATTCGTTCGAGCAATCTTGATTCGAATCACCTTAGATTCTCATCATGATCTCAATGAACGTTTAAAAAAAATAGCATTTACTAACACTGGCACAAAACAACCTTTTGATACACTGGAGATTACTGGTACAGTTTTCTATCTGGTTCAAACTCAGAGTTGACTTACTGAACTTTTTTATTTTAATTCAAAATGTTTGAAGAAAAAAAAAATCTCAGCTTTCTCAGCAGTTTATTACAGGAATGTGACTGACATTTTCGCTCAGTAATGGGACGGAAGATGAAAATACGAATAGGTTAGACAGTAAATGCATACTCACCACTGTACTTCGTCATGTATGAACCAGGCATTTACTGGTGAAATTTGATGACAAGCATTGTGGGAGTAAACGAGGAAAGTTAGCAAGAGAAAAATGTAAATAAAACGTTACTGGTCCAATGGACCAACAAATTTTGTATTCTGCTGGTCCGTTTTATATGTTCGAGGTCTCGGACCAGCGGACTACCGTTAATTTCGAGCCCTGTATGTAGGACACGAGATTATTAAACCTTTAACTACCACCGGGACACATATGTCCCTCAGGTATTTTAAATAGAATAAATATGATGTATATTAATATGAGTACATGTCCCACTTTATTCCTTGATTTAACTGTCATATCAGTGTAATTCTTCATTTTTTTTTCAGCATTTCATGAGTATTTATATTGCAATTGATCTATTAAAGTACTTATTTAATTTTTTGTCAGGAAAAAAAATGGTAGCGGAAGGGTTAAGGTTATGAGTTGTAGTTTGCATTTTTTTTTTTTTTTTTTTTTTTTATGAAAAGAATACGTGACTTACAGTAATCGGGTAATTCCTTGCACAGTGAAGTCCGTAATTTAAAAATAAATTTACAAGAATTGAGTCATGACTGCATAGACATTGAGTCATGACTGCTCACATTGAGTTAACGGTCTCAAATTATATTACATACAGTGAGTTTCATAACATAACGCAACACTAGGGTCATGAGAGTTGTCTTGACAGGAGCTGCTAATTGTGATTGCTTCGGAGAAATACCAAGTTCGTCATCTTACCGGCTTCATCACATCTTACCCAACTTCACCCTACATATTTAATACATTATCATAAATGTGAAAAGTACTAAGCTCAATTTAACTTTTTTGGCTTAAAATGTGATAGCGTATTTCTGTCTACACTATATTATAGCAATGCATGGTCAAAACACTTTTTACTTCATAACCATGCAGAACAGTAGTGTATCCAGAAACCTTTTGGGGGAGGAGCTAAATTTTGATAAAAGCTTATTTCACCCCACAAAAAAGTACAATAAACCAAAATTTTAGTCTAAACCAATGTAAAAGAATTTGGGAAGGAGCTAAGTTATATAAAAAGAACATTTTACCTTTTTAAAATGTATAATAAAGCAGAATATTACTATCTAGCGATCTCTCCCTTTCTTTTTCTTTTTATTTGTGTGTGTGTGTGTGACGGAGGGGGGGGGGGGACTGAAGCTTTGGATCCGCTACTGATCCAGAATGACTAAATTTTCTTTTGTAAATGTTCTGAATCAAAACGCACCAAATCTTTAATAAATACACTCAAAGCATTTTTACCGAATACGTTTGTTTTAATAATAAAATGTAGGAGAAAATAAAGCTAATTAGACCAATTTATCCTAAATCTTATCTACTTCGCTTGGAACAACTTTTCTTCAATTCTTCACAATGTTTGGTTATACGAATTTAATGAAACACAATAACAGAATCTTTATCTTATTAAAAAATACAATGATCATTAAGATTGTTCCTCAATTTTTAATAATAAACGCAATTTATGTATTTTTAAAATGTTTGAGTAAAATACGAAAATAAATTAAATTCATGCAGGTATTCAATTTGATACTTTTTCGATTAAATGCAAAAGAAAAGAGCGATATACAGTAGTAGCAATATCAATTTTGATTACTTATACTTTACTTATAAGACTATACTAAAAATTTAATACGCAACTTAAATTTCTTGGAATAGTAAGAGGTTTACTTTGAGAAATTACAGAATGAGCACATAAAATTACTTGTAAAAAGTAAAGATGAAATAATTAATTGAATTTTAACTATAAAGAATTACTCTAACCGCTGAGGTTGGAAGAAAAGTACCATTTTACAGAGAAGCGGCGAATGATTTTTTTCAAAGTAAAAACTGATAGTACCGGGGATATTAAGGGGAGTTAATTAAAAGCGGTCTGCTGCATTTATTATCCGCCGACCTCTAAAATGAAAATTCCTCACCCTCACCCTATCATAATTTCTTACTTTTGTGAAAACATAATATGGCTATGCTGTTGCCATCTTTGTGCGCAAGAATAAAGTATTTCTAATAGAATTATTAAACGAAAGTTAGTTTTAATCGAGATAAGAAGGGCATCCTTCTTCCATTTAGCTCATACAGGGGCGTAGCCAAGGGGGGGTTAGGGGGTCATAACCCCCCCATGTGGAGTGTGGAGTTTTTTGCCATACAAAATGCATATTCTTCACTCCCTTATCACACACAGCATGTATGCATATATGTGAGTTGCAGTAATCGTAACCCCCCCTCACATGAAAATTTTCTGGCTACGCCACTGAGCTCATATAAAAGTATTTCGCAATTATCTCTGGAATAAAACGCACACAATAGATTGCCACTTAAAATACTTAATCAATGATTAAGATTTTAGAAACAAAACAGTAAAATAAAGATTAAAATAGGCAATGAACATCGATTGAATATATATGAAACTTTATAGTGTGCTAATAATATTATTTTTTAATAATTATATTGTACGTGATTTATAAATTATCGAATTGGCTATTTACTAGTTCTAAAGATTTTCCCTCGAAAGTCCTATAGAGTCATTATTCATTGCAGTTCCTCGAGATGCGTAGCCAATGATTTTTCCGGACTTGCCCGTCGATTGGTAGAAAATTCCCAATTGGCGGCCCACCAGTCTATGCGAAGAGATCAGAAGACATGCGAAGACCAGTCTATGCGGTGACATGTGCAATCAATGCCATATTCGTTCACTTCTGATGATCAGGACCCAACTAAGACAAAAACAGGCTTAGCACTTTTCTGGGGGGGGGGGCTATATGACTTGTGATACATATAGTCACAGGATATAAATATTTGTTCGCAATGGCGTGGGGATTCAAATTCCCCTTTGTCTAAATGTCTTAATGCTCAGAAGCAGAGCCCGACTGAGCCAACACGGTGCCCCTGGCAGACAGTTGTCATGGGGGCCCATTCATATATACCCATTCAGTTCACAAAAATTAGAAAGACTGGAACTACAGGTTTACTTAAGTTCCACGTTTTCAACTCTAGTGGATACTTGGAACTGTTTTGCAACTAAAAAAGGGCGAATCTTTGGTACCGCCACCATGATTATATTGACTAGACATTCATCATTTTGCTCAAAATTTATAAAGCCTTTTTTTCACTATAGTTCAATAACTTTTCAGGGAATTCTTTAAGCAGAGAGAGAGAGAGAGAGAGAGAGAGAGAGAGAGGAAAATTTTCCTGGAAATAAAACATTTATACAAAATCCAATAGGGACATTTCTTGATTGGGGGGTCTTCCCTTTGACTGTGGGGCCTCGGCTGACATACTATTTAGGTATGAGCTGCGCCTGACTGGTATGAGCAGAGCTTTAGGTATGAGCAGAGCTTGAATATATCAGTTGCTCTTTAATTGAATTTGGATCCTGTTACAAATCCTTTCTTTGAAAATGTAAGCTTCTACGCTCCTATTGAATTTTGAAGTGAGCTAATATAAATTTCCAATTTTGAGAGAATACTTACTTTTAAATGCCATATATGAAATTTCAGTTTCCAACATTTTATATAAAAACTGAAGCAGTCGACGCATTTTTTTTTTAATTTACTAATTAAGGTAAACTAAAAAAAATATGGTTTCACCAGCAAAAAAAGGCTTTTTCCATTTGATTTTACTTTATAAAACTTAGTGTACGATTATCAGCAATTTAAGTAATCGCAATTAAAAACGTAATGCCGTTATTTCAATTACTCTGGTTAATTACATCTTGATGCGAGTACATAGTATATTTTCAAAAATTCAAGGTAAAATAAATAAAATGTTTTGCAACAAAGAATTATTCGAACTGCTGAGATTGAAACAAAAGTGCTCTTTAACAAAGAAGCGAATGACTTTTTTTTACTGTTTTAAACGGATACTGTCCGAGATATTAAGCAGAGTTAATTAAAAGCGGTCAGCTGAATTAATTATCCGCCGACCTAGAATGAAAATTCCTCCTATCATAATTCTTTACTTTTGTGAGAACATAATACAGCGACGCTGTTGCCATCTTTGGGTTTAGAAATAAAGTATTTATAATTGAAATCTTAACTGAATGCTGGTTTTAATTAAAATAAGAGTCGTGACTTTTTTTTTTTTCGTTTTCATTCAACTTAGATAAGTCTTGCAATTATCTTGAAGTCATTGTTGTTTTAAGCATGAAATATAACGTAAAGAACAATATGTCGGGAAAATGAATGTCAGATAAAGTGGTTAATCGGCGATTAAGGCTTTAAACGCAAACTATCAAAGTAATTTAACAGTAAGGTAGATAATTATGAACACTTATTGTACTCTGAGTAGTACTTTATTTAGTAATAATAGCATTTTTATCTGAAAGTCATAACTTTTAAAGATTTTAATTGGCTTTTAACTTTTTTTTTTTTAATAATGTATATTATATACTATATATGTTCCTTTCCAGCAAACACACAACTGCCCGCAAAATGACGGCCGGGTACCCGTCGTGCTGGCGAAGTGCCGTATACCTGGAGCAAGATAGATTGCCATCGTCTGGAAGTCACTGGAGTACCAGTGCCTGAAAAGTGCATATGCGCCGGTACATAACTAGTAACGGCGAACTGCCATGTGTCTGTGACATGCACAAAAAAGTTAACGGCGTGGTACTGCTTAAAATGTACCGGACCAGCACTATTTGGCAGTAATGGGCCTGTATATATTTCGTAGTGTTGGCATAAAATTTCGTTATTCTAATTAAATAATATTGTTTCACATTCATACGGTGTAGAAGTGTTAGGGGATATAAGTTCCGGGCACCCAAAGGCAGGGTCACTGCTAAGATTTTTTTTTTTTTTGAGGTGGGGGGCAGTGGCGGATCGAGACATTTTTTTTTTGGGAGGGGCTAAATTTTTTTTAAAAAAGCTTATTTCACCCAATTAAAATGTACTATAATTCAAAATTTTAGTCTAAATCAATGTGCATGCTTTTGGGAGGGGCTAAGTAATAAAATATGATCATTTTAGCATTTTAAAGTGTATAATAAAGCAGAATGTTACCCTTCAGCAATCTTTTGGGGGGGATGAAGCCCCCTAGCCCCTCCCCTGGATCCGCTACTGGGGGGGGATGTAAGGGGAGAAGTTCATATTGTGCCTTCAAATATTTTAGTACTAAAAACTAAAATAATACAAACGAGTTCAGTATGCTATAAAAATATTTACTACACCGACAGTGTAACCTCCACTCTGTATATGACAGTATATAACCCCCACTGTGTACAGAATTATGAATTTTAATCTTAACATTTTTATAATTTATATTAATATTTTACAATTTTGCTAAACTTTTCCTGAAAAACATATTTGGAGACTTTTTTCTACGTTAAGCCCCTTTTAAAATCTACCGAATTAGGGTGCAGAAATATGTTAGAGAGTATTACACGAAGACCAGTCAGGGTTTTGCATGAGAGCTCAGCTCCTGTAGTCTTGTTTTCTTCAGAGAATTTTAGATTAAATTAAAAAATTTAACAGCCTACATAATTACTTCTATTGACATTTTTTTTATTCAATTAAATATATCAGTGGTAAAACAAAAGATAAATATAAATTAGATAATTAATGCTCAAATTTACAATAAAACAAATTAGAGCTCCTGCAGCTATTTTGTTAGAAATTCAGCAATGAACCAATATTTACATATTATATTATTTCATTCTGTCTCGATTACTCCTGAATCAAATGTTCTATTTCGCACCCTTTAACGGCCTCCTTACGGAAAGCAAGAGGTCAAAAATATCTACCCAGGGTCAACTAATATCTCACGGTTGCACGATAAGGCACCAAGAATTAGATCTGTTATCGCGGATTTGGCTATATTAATTCAGATTATTTATACGAAGTACAAATGAATTTTTTATGCATTTGAAGATTGGCGAGTTTTACTGTCGATTGAGTATAACCCATTCTTTTTTCTCTTGATGTTTCATTTCGTTTTGCAAATCTTGAAACGTTGAGCGGGAAGCCAGTTATGAAATACGCTTTTTAGGATAAAGTTTTGGTTGTTGTTGCAGACTTTCGAGAACGTTATTGCTATAGACTAGTGAGATATCTCTGTTAGGAGCAATAATAATTATAATTAGATTTGCTTCTGCAGTGATATCTTGCTGGTTATGGATACAGAAAGAAGATTTTACGGTTGGATTTAAGTTTTTAAACAGTCAGGAAAATATTACAGGTAAGTTTTTACTTTTACTGTTTTGAATGTACAATGGACTTTTGCAACTAATTTAAAGATTAGGCGACTTTTTGAACCAAAAAAACGCCATTTTCATACTATTTTCATGTTTTACCTTACTCCAGCGACTCATTTGCAAATCTGGTGTTGGTTTTTGTCAACTCCCTTTTTTTTTTAAAGCTGCTACTGAGCTTTCGGAAAACATTATAATCTTTTTTTTAATCGTGCTATAAAAATAAATGTATTATATGTTCTGTCATATATATATGAAGTTCTTTAAATTTATCATTTTATTCAATCCTTCTTAAATGAAGCTAAATTAAGCATGTTTATTTCTTAACTACAAAATCATTCAAAAATGTTACTACTTTGGGAACTAAAATTGAGAAAATGGCTACTAAACCGGTGACTTTTTTTAAGTCGGTGTTGTTACTAGATACTTATTTGAGTGTATAAAAGTACTTTCCTCCATATTATTTGAATCATGCAGTATACAACAGATATAGATACAGAAAATTTCTTTTATGAATAGCTAAGATTTAAAAAATAATTTGATCTAAACAAAATGTACAAGAAAGCAAAATGTTACCCTAAAGTTATGTGTGTAATCATAGTACAATTTTATTTATTATTACTTCCTGTAAGATTTTGATTAGTACATACACACACACACACATATATATATCAACCATAAAGTATTATAACTCATTTATAAAATCTCTAACTCTGAAATATTGAAATTAAACTGTTTATAAATGATTTTATGTTGGTTCTGAAATGTGTTACCGACTTTCTCACAAAAAAATCTTTTGCGACTGCAAATTTGTAAGAAAATTGCAGTTTATGAAAACTGCACGCAATTCACTAATGATAGGCGCACATAATTTGCAAACGATTGACCAACGGATTTTGCTGTTTTTTATCTTTCATTTATGTTGTTTTTTATCTTTCAAACTGTTACCCTTAACGAATGTTTTTTTTTTTTTTTTTTTTTTTTTTTTTCTGGGTGGGGGTGGGGATGGATGAATAAGCCCCCTACCCCGAATCCGCTACTGGCTCATATTTTAATTATGGTAGCATTACTGTAAATAGGCACTAATCCGGTACCGTACCATTACATTGTAGTCACTGTTAAGGTACCAGGCCAGTGCCTTTATTTTTAATAATAGCCGGCACCCGGCCGTTTCATTTCGGGCATTATAAACTTAATGGGCCAGTGCCTTTATTGTGAGTAACGGCCGGCACATGCAGTATGCCAGCAGAGTGCCGTTGCCTTCCCAGGCTTCTGGCAAGGTACTTCTCGGGCGACCACTTTTGGTACGATTCAGTTACTTTTTGCAGTGCCGGGCCAGTACTGGACGTAAAGGCAGAAAGGCACTGGCAAGGTACTCCGCCAGCAGGTGTGTGTTTGCTGGGTTATTATTTACAGAAGTGTGTTACAGAAGAATATAAGACCGTTTACCCTGTAACATCTTAATACTCTTACAAGCCATATATTGTTGTAACTGTGCATTTATAACTTCGTAAATTTACTGTTATTAATTTCCTGTTACTAAGCAGTTAATTTCGATTATATATGTATATATATCACATTTATTTAACAGTTGACATATAACATTTCACATATGATGTGATTTTTCACGATGGCTACATCACTATATCTAACTTCAAGCTAATTTTAAATCGTTTTAAGATGTTTTTCGTTATTTCGATATCACTACTGCCTATGTTTTAACATTAGGTCTGCGAAATCAAACTTCAGCTTTAGTTACTGCGTGGTAAATAACTACAACTGTACTGGATGTGTAGCATGGTAAAATTTTTACTGCGATATGTTTCGGATCGCAAATTTACACGGCAGAAATGGAACTAAAGCTTTTTTAATTCGTCAGTTAATTCACGATGATAATTCGTATTAATAATCAAATTGTTTTAGACATATTATTGATTATATTTATACAACGCCATTAATTAGCAAACAAATTCATATAAATATGAAAAATATATTAGTTTTGAACATCATTGTTGCTCCAAATCATCTGTTCCCAACCGGTGGGGCTAAGGGGACAGGGAAGGGGGGCGAGAAAAACAGGCAAAGAGCGAGTAAAAATACATGTTTACAAAAAAAATCACTTTATGTTTTGTCATTTTTGCACCAAGCCATATCTATTTTCGCTTAAAATGCTTATTCAAACTTTACCGATATCATTACTTTGTAGAAAAGGCGACTAAATGCTATTGCTAAAGAATGAAGGGGGGGGGGCATCGTAAGATTTCCTTTTTTTGGGGGGGGGGCAGAATGTTAAAAGGTTGGGAACCGCTGCTCTAAAAAACAAAGGCATTATTTGCCATATTTCCCGATATTATAGCATTTTCCAAAAGGTTTAGACAAGTTATATTTTTAGAATGAACCCCCTTTTAACATTTTCCGACAAGGCTGAAAAATGTTAATGATTTTGATTTGTCTGTGTCTGTCTGTCCTTCCGTCCGTGCTCTAGCTCCCGTAAATAGACATCGATTTCTACGAAATTTATATATGTTATTCCTATGTACTGCACCATGTACCGTACTGAAAATGGTGCATGTAGCACTAATAGTTCTTCTACAGGAGAGCTCAAAAGATTTTCAATACCTTATGCTCTATGAACAGTCATTCTTTAAAGTGCATTTTAGAGGTATTTGGCTATTTGAAACAAAATTGATACATGTTATTAACCATTACAAGATAAAGCTCTCTATCGAAAATAGTGTCTTCATCATTTACCTTTCTTCTACAGGAGTACTCAATTCTAATACATTACGTTCAATGGCAGTTTAAGAGACTGGCAACCATTTAAAGAACAATACTGTCCTGCTATGTACTATTGGCTAATGGCCCTACGACGATCGTGTGTCTCAAAAGTTATGCCAAAAGTCGCCAATATAGGCAATTTTTGCAGTAAATCGCCAAATAGGGTGAGAAAAACAATCTTTCAAAAAATGAAGCCAGCATTGGCGGGAAATAAAAAACAAAACAAAAAACCTAATCTGGTATTATTAAGATATGATGATTTCAATGGGAATTTTGAAAATTCATCACTCGCGATTTGATTAACCGATTTAGTGAGTTGTGTTGTGGTAGCTAAGCAAGGGCTATCTGCTTAGAAGATATGTGTGTGTGTGCGCGCGCGCGCTTGGCAGTGTGTTAGAAAGTGTTTTATAATCGATGCATTTGACATGATTTATCTTTCTTGTTTAAAATTCTCGTTTTAAGTATTCTGAAGAAAAAGAAAAATAAATGCAATCAATGTGGCACTTGCATTAAAATATATTTTTTAATCAGAAATAAAAAAAGATATAAAATTACGTAAAGAATCTTTATGACTTCACGTTCATTAACTTGCGACTATTACATCGAAATGTAAGACCCATCAAAGAGATAATATTAAATTTTGAATATTCCAAGTAATTGGAATTCCATCTTAAATACTGTCCACCATATAACCACGTAAAAAAAAAAAAAGCTTATAGAAAAATCCTTTAAAAAGTAAATAAGATGCTTAAGAACAAAGAATTATTCAAATTGCTGAGATTGGAACGAAAGTGCATTTTACAAAAATGTGAATGATTGTTTTCTTTTTCCCCCCCTCTCCCAAAAGGAAGAGAGCAAAAGATATTAAGCAAAGTTAATTAGAAACGTCGTATGAATCAATTACCCACAGATATAGAAAAGAAATTCCATTTATTTCATATTTCGTTATTCGCAGAAATACAGGGTAAATCTAAACTCTTGGGAAAACTTTAAGGGGTGATAGGGCACATAATAAGGAATCAGAATCACATAGCAATGTGAGGTCGCCAACGTCGTCTTCGTATAGCTGTTAATAATCACTACGGAAAAAGTGCTGAAACTACAGTGCACTTACCGACCATTGTTCGTCAGAAACTAATGTATTTTTCTCCGAAAACAGAAGACTAAAATGAATAGTTTAAAAAGTTTATTTTATTTCATGGATGAAATTTTCGGAGACCAGCCTATTGTTTATGAAACTTGGTTAGGAAATTAGACGGACACTTCAATGCTTTAACTTGGTTAGGAAATTAGACGGACACTTCAATGCTTCAGTGCAAGTGATTATAACCGGGTAAGTCAAAACTGCGTTTAACCCCAGATTGCTATGTGATTATGATTCCTCATTGTGTGCCCTATCAACCCTTAAAGTTTTGCCCAAGAGTTTAGATTCACCCTGTATTTTAAAAAAAGTTCAGGCAATATCTTCTGTTGAAATTACCGCGGGATATATTAAAATAAGGTTACTCATCATTTAAGTTAGTTGCAAGGCACCCGTTGAAAAAATTATGCATATGACAAACATATTTAATTTCACAAAATATTTATTAACACGTTATAAGATACTTTAATTCAACCGGAATGCATGATTGTAACAAATCTTCTCAGGCTGCCTATTGCTTATATTGTGGAGACCTTAATGTGAACACTTTCTTTTTCCTCTATAAACGTCCAACTTATAGATTAGTGGTCCCCAATCCCCGGTCCGTGGATCAAGTGATACTGGGCAGCCCATGAAATTATTTTCATTTTATTTACTGTGGTGTATTTCTCTCGGGCTTGTGCATTTTAGTGAGTTAAAATGTTAAATCACACTTAGTTTTTAGTATAACTGTATTTTATTTTGAAGGCATGTTTAAATACAATTAAATTAAAATTATAAATAAAAACAATCTAAAATATAAACAATCAATATCTTCCCTCAGCGGGCCGTGGTAAAATTATCAAACGTTGACCGGTCCACCGAGATAAAAAGGTTGGGGAGCACTGTTACAGAGGTATATTTCAATGTTGCGGCCGCATTCTGTTCCCCAGAAAAGTGTCTAAGTTATGGAGATGTTCAACTCAGGGAAGTGTCCAACTTAGGGAAGTTATGGAGACATCCAACATGGGAGCTTTCATTGCACCTATCTTCGTTTCTCACCCTCAAATACTCAATGTATAAGTATTTAAATCTCCCATGGTCCAATCTCATAAAAAAATATCAAACTGTGCCATCTCGAGAATCTATTTAGAATCACACAAATTGCAAAAAGGGACACATTTTATGAATCTCATGCAATTTTTAATTTATAACGCCATTTTTTTGTCTGCCGCCAAAGAAATCACGAATTAGTACAACTGGATATTTTACACAGTTAGGTTTCAAACGGAGTAATATTGAAACTTGCAACGGCATTGAAAAAAAAATTTTTGTTTCTTCTTCACATAGACCGTTACCCTATATCAAGAAATCTTATACAGCAAAAATTAAAATTAAGCTTTAACAATTTTATTTTAGAAACCAAACTGAAATTGAGAGTCTAAGCTGTACTTTAAAATATACTAATAGTTGAAGAAAATTTTTTAATTATTGCTTTTAAAAATTAACATTATTATGCAAATGTTCTAACCAGCTTGAAAATAAAAAACTTAGAAAGTTGAATTTGATTCATTTGCAATCTGAAATTTACGCATTGGTAAAAATTGCTGTATTGCAATTTAAAGAAGCATCTCGAATATTTTAAATTACGTTAAATAATCATGTAACTTGACAAGTAATTTCAAGCTTAAACAAAAATTTGTACATTGAAATTTTAATCATTTTTATAAAAATTCTTTTCTAATGATATGATATATCTTCACATCTGCAAAACAAAAAGTAACTCATATGAAAACTGATGTTTTTTAAATAATAAAGAAATTATCCGTTATCAGAATGTTTTTAAACTTACCAAAAATCTTTTGAATAACTATATTTTTCCAATTAAAAGAATCCTCTTTAATATAAAGTCCTAGAAGATCTAAGAATTAAGAAGCCAAGTTCATTTAAATGCGATTTTTGCATTACTAGCCTATTTTAATTAAACGCAAAAATATGCAATACATACTAAGGAAATGACCAACTAGGCTTAATATTACATCACGTCGATTAGCAGGCCGGCTTAGATGCAAGTCGGATTAAAAACGCAATACTCAGTTTCAATTACTCTAAGTAATTAGAATTTCATATTAGAAACTGTTCACCTTAAGATCCATTGCAATATTTAAAAAAAAAAATACCTGGTAAAAATATTTGATAAGATGTTTAGCAACAAAGAATTACTCTTGTTGCTGAAATTGAAACAAAATTGCCCTCTTACAAAGAAGGGATTTTTTAGTTACAGTTGAAGGAGAAACAGCACAGGCACTCAGCGATGTTAATTAAAAATGGCCAGCTACATTCAGCATCTTCAGATGTAGAATAAAAATTATACTCCAAGGATAATTTTTTTATCTTTCTGAAAACATAATGCAGGAATGGTTTGTGGGAGAACATAATAATATTTAAAATGGAAATATTAAAAGAAAGAAAACTGCTTTTAATAAAGTAAAAGTAGCAATTACTTTTCTGTTTCTATACGAAGTGTGAAGGCCTTCACTGTATCTTTCGCCGACTGGTAGTTACAGGACATATTTTGAAGACAGGGAAACAGAATAAAAGAAACCCATTGTTGAGACAACCACGTAAATATTCAATATCCGTTTTAGAGTAGATTGTAACTGGTGCACAAAGACAGCTCTTGTGACCTACAATATTGTGTTTCCGAATTGTCTTAGGTGTTGGTTCCTAACCGGAGGCTCGCTGACTCCCAGGGGTGTATGAAGGAGTTTTCGAAAATAATGTACTAGTCAACAGTGACTATATAAGTGGTTCGCAAATTTCTTTTCAGATTTTCGAAGGGGTTTGCAAAGAGAAAAAGGCCGATGAAAATGGCCGAAAGAAAAATGTGCAAGTTGATAAAATGTTCGGTTTCTAACTGCTTCTCAACGATGTAGTTTTAAAAAGAAGAGAAAATTTCACCGTAATTTCAAAATGGCAGACTTGTGGTAGCATGGTTCGAGATACTGGACAGAATGCTGAATGTTAAAAAAACCATTGCTATCGTTCGATTTAACTACCAGCAATATGGTGATCGGTAGAATCGCCAGTCGCTGGCTACGCAGCCGGCTGAATCTAAGAAGTTCCTACTTTTTGTGCCACGCGATTGACGATTCGACCGCCCATCAAGTTGTAGGTAGTTAAATCGAGTGAGGGCAATGACAGCACTTTTTTACCGTTGGTGCAACAGGAGCTGTCGATGTATTTGTTCCTCTATACCGATGGTCAGAGATTACATTAGTCTACCATGCTCAGATACGTTGGAAATAATTGTAAAAACGAGCTTAGCAACCTGGTTACACACAAGGTTTTGGCAAGCTTCTCTTTTTGAAGTCAACAGAAAAAATTCCGCTATTATCGCAATCTCCTTCCGATATTCAAATTAGTGACTTGAAGAACTTCAGCTACAAATACAAAGCCAATGAAGTGTTATTTCCTAATTCAGTTACTGCAGTGTTTTATATTATAGACAATTTTTCTTAATTTCTGTAAATAACCTACCGTAATAAGAAAAAAGGAAACTAAGGGTTAACTTAAACTAATGTTTATTTAGTTAAATGGCCGAGAAGCCAGAAGCAAACACATTAAAGCATTTTCCCCCTTCTCTCATTTTTTTCTATTAAAAAAAAAACTATAAGGCTACTGAAGACAAAGCTTCCTTAGAATATAATGATTTCATTAATGAGTCAGCTTCAGACATCATCAGCCAGCATCCCCTCTCTGCTCCTCCACAAACAGCGAAGAAACTTCTGTACTTCTCTAAGTGTATGCGTTTAAAGTGAAAGAAAAAACAAAGAACTATATATATATATATATATATATGGCTCTTTTTCTTAATGGGCTAGTTAAACAAAGCTTCTTTTCAAAAGTCTTTTCCGCGTTTCTGGACGAAAAATTTGTCATATTTGTATTTTTTAAATAGATCAAAGTAGGATTTTTTATTTATGTAGGGTGAAAAAAAAGTTAACGGAATTTTTTGTTTTCAGATAATGGAGAATGTGCGCTGGAATGGTTGTAAACTTTTTTTTAAAAATCGATGTTTTTGTGACTAACGATTAGTTTTTAACATTAGAGCTACGGAAGCGATCAGTTTGACTGTTAAGTAATTAAAATAGTTTTCTTTATTTTTATTTTTTACGGACTACTTTGACCTTTCTAGGCTTTCCCAATTACGCGTTATGTACACATGTACAAAGTTTCATGAATTTAAAACAATTAATTTAACAGCCATTTGTGTTTATCTTTATGGCTAACGGTCATGTTGGACTATCAGAGTATTTTGTTGCGACAAAGCGATGCGAGGGCTATCTGAATATTGAGGAGATGCCTTAGGCAGAACCATTTAAGAAAGTCCTCTGGCTAAAGCATTCCCTAAATAGGCAGATAGCCTCCAGATGGAACGTGAATACGCGTCAATCTGCCCTGAATAAGCATATTGACGCGCATTCACGTTACATCTGAAGGAAACTGCCCAAAACTACAGACCGTTAGATCGACAGTCGCGTGGCAGGCCAGAGCCCTGGACTTACACACTTCAGCCGTCTACCATATTCAGTGTCTTATTCACTCGGGCATGGTGTGGTCCTCACGGTCATTTTGACCTTTCCGATAAAGGCTATTTTTACCGATACATAATAGGTCAACCATGGCCGAGTGGATAAGACACTGAACACGGAGATGACCGAAGTGTGAAGGCCCAGGGTTCTGGTCTACCGAGTGGCTCTAGATGTGCGCTAAAGGCAAAATAAGCTTGTCTCGTCTCGCATCCAGCCCTTCTAGTAATCTCTGTGTTTCCTACACCTTCTGACGGTCCCGGGTGGCATTTGTGACTGCCAGTTCCTATGCGATGACAATTCCTATGCAGCTTTGCTCTTCCCCCATTATTTTAAATTCCCCCTGTATACTATTTTGTTGTAATTATTAGTAATGTAAACACAAAAGTTTCAATTTAAGCATGCAATATTTTATCCATACAACTATACGAAAAATTAAAGTATCGCTCTCAATAGAATGAAATTTTTTTTTAATTTTTAAATGTGATTTACACTTTTAAGTAAGAGGGCAAAAGTGCATTTTCTTAGTTAGGTTTGAAAATGCATCGGGAATAAATATAAATTTTTAATAAAAGCAGATTTGAGAAATTAATTTTTCCTACCTTTTATCAATGAACTATCGTAAGAGCAGGTATTTTATGCTGCACACATGTAACTGTTTTACGGGCTTAATTAGAGGCGTTATGAGCATCTTATGCTCAACATTAAATAAAAGGAATAATTTATGTTAACGCTAGAATTATTTAGGATACTTTTAAATAATTCTATCATTCAAAAATAACGACACCGTTTCTTCGAATAATGCACTTGAATCTGAAAGGACGAGATTAAACTTTTAATTCGATGGAAAACGACTCGAAGGGATTACTTGTTTATATAGCAAAACCGCCGACAGCTTTTGTAGGGTAACAAATGAACGCACGCTATAAATTACCGAAATTCTAAAAATATCTCAGCAGTAAAATATCTCATTTAAGAATGCATCCAGAATTATTATATATCATTTTTACCACTATGGGTAAAAATTTTAAAGATTCTTTTAAAAGAGGGAAAAGAATATCTTCACATTTATTTTAACCCTTATTAACGTCTAAATTGCTCGAGCATTAGTAGTTGGCGGGAAATTTCCTGCGTAAATGATTTAAAAAATTATAACCGAAATAAAAGTCGTTATCCCCGAGTTAGTTAAAAAACCGGGAAACAAATCCCAGTATTTTGAAGTCATTTTTATTGAAGGAAAATTCCTTCTCTTAGCTGGTTTTTGTTTATTTAAGAAATGGGACATTTTATGGTAATGATTTTAAACTTCCTGTTATAAAATTCAGAAGGTATTTAAAAAAAAGGCCTGTATTTTCCAAAAGTGTTTTTCGCTTCTTTTTGAACTTAAATGTCATTGAATTCTTAATCAATGGAAACGCAAAAGTAAGAGCTCAAAAAAGAATACATTTTCGTTTGAAAAAACTAATCGAAAGTGTTCAATAGATGAAATGATACTAGACATTAAGCAGGTTAAAAAAAAACTGACTCAGATACACCTGAACATATATTATGCATTTGAGTGTATGTGTATTCATACATAGAATAAAAGTAAAAAATGCAATTGCTATTTGAGCAGCTTAACCTAAGCTCCAATTGACATTATATAGCTATTCATGCATTGCAGTTTCTGAAGACACTAAAAATATACAAAAATTTTTAGTTCAGGGGAAAAAAAAAGGAAAATAAGAATGTCCTCCCGTGGAATACGGCAGCTAATCTCTCTCACCACGGTCGAGGTTCGATCCCCGACTGGTCGTGGATGTCATTGTGTCCGTCCCTACATAAGGTAAGTCCCTACATAAGATTTTTTATTAGAATATTATTAAGCGTAAGTTTTACAATTCTCCTGCCTTTTCTAATAATTCGTTGAATGAACCAACGTTTATATTGCACCTATTAAATGCAGAAAAGCTAAATGTTTCGTTATATTACGTACAAATTTCTTGTTATAAATTTAATTAAACGAATTGATCAATGCTAATATGTGTGCATTTGTGTATTGAAAACAGTTTTTTGTTATGTTTTGTTCAAACAATTTTGTTTGCTTATTTTCATTCAAATTTTAGCTATCAATGAAATTATTTATTAAGTTAACACCTTACATAGACTTTAAATTTATGTAACTTGTTTCTCAATTAGTTTCTTTTTGCTGATTTTGTTAGGCAACTTGTTGCTGTCTTTTATCTATCACTTGAAGTTATTATTTTTTTAAATTGCTTAATAATAATGATTATGCAGACAAAACATTCGATGTAGCTGTTGATTTTTATACTACTGATACTTGTAATACTGTTATATATACAAATAGGATATCTTCTAAATAATTAATTATGGATGCTTGATTTGACTTTATATGCCATTTTTGCATTGCTAATAATTTTATAAATCTTCTTACAAGCTATATTTTGCTGCAAGTGCGCATTTATAGTTTTGTAATTTTCCTAGTTACTACCTTCAGTTACTCCTTTTCAATCAGCATCTATGATTTATCTATATTCATTTTGAATACTTTGTAAAATACAGCTGTCTATTTAGACTATCTCCATTCTATTTTTATTTAATTTCCCAACATTACCAACAATAATGTTCAAATTCAAAATGTGCTTTCTAATTCTTGCTAATAGCTGTTATATTTTTATGCGAGTTATGTCTTATTTGTAGTATGTTTTGTGTTTGACTTATTAGTTATATATATATATATTCAGCATCTAGCTACCTTGCAGATCTTTACTTATATTACTATGAAAAAGAATATACTAATACACACATCATTCTTAAACGATATATAGATGATATCTTACTTGTAAACACTACTAATAATAATAACATTATCTTCCCCATAAAATATCCATCTGCTCTGGAATTAATTAAAAATGATATGCTTAACAATTCTGTTAGTTTTCTAGATCTAAGTATCTCCATCACTCCTAGAAATAGCCTTAGTTTCAATATATATGATAAGCGTAAAGATTTTAGCTTTAAAGTAAATAGCTTTACTCATTTTTCCTCCTGCTTACATAAATCTGTATTTCGCAATATCATCTATAATCACTGCTGTAGAATCAAGTTTCTATGTTCTGATGATTTCAAAGTCTCCAATTTTAAATCTCTATTTCTGTCAGCTAGACAATACAACTATCCCACTAAGTTCCTAAAATCCATTATATACAATTCTTGAAAATGATGTGTCTAATGTCTTTGTTAATTTACTGGAGGTTGGGTGGGGTTTTGGTTTTAAGGTTGTAATTGGATGGTTGGGTCGGGCGGAGGAAGTTTTTCTCTTATATATAAAAAAAAAAAGTAATATGTTTAAAAACAATTTGGATGTGTTTATGCATGCATATATATATCTGGAGGAATTAAAAAAAAAAAAAAAAAACGGGGTTCCTATATTGTGATTATTCTGTTCTAAACATTATTTTTTTCTTATTTACTAGATTAATCTTCTGTCATACAATAACTTATTATACATACTTAGTCAATAATAATAATCATTATATTTTTTAAACAATATGTTATATTTAATTTTGCTATAATATTTATTTTATTCAATCTTTTAAATTTATTATTATTCAATATATATTTATTATATTAATATACCTGGATATTCTTAAAATTTAATAATATTACCTATTAGTATTTGGCAACTCCTAAACTTTCTTCTTTCCACTTTTACACTTTTATTTAGTGGCAACACCATTTTTCACTTTTTACAATTCTTAGCATTGGCAACACATATCAACTGTTCAAAATAAAATTTCCATGTGCTCAAGGTATGGTATGTAAAATTATCTTTCTAATTTTTGTTATCTTTTTGATTTCTTCTTTCCTTTATATAGTAGGGTAGGGCCCAGATGTGTGGAGTTAATATCTCTTCTGATATGCCACACAACCGAAACCCTACTATTTGGTTTACTGTAAATTATAATCCATTGTTTGTGGCCCCTGAAGATGGTGACAGTGGTTATAATTTCCGTTCCATTATACTATCACAATAATTCTTGCACTTTATTTGGATTCAAAATCTGGTTTCTAATTCTTGATAATAGCTGTTACTTTTATGCGAGATATGTCTTATTTGTAGTATGTTTTGTGTTTTACTTGTTAGTTATATATATATATATATATATATATATATATATATATACACACATATATACTAGGGGGCAAGGCCCCTAGACTCACTACGCTTGCTTTTCGTATTAGGCCTTCGGCCCCTAATAAGGCTTATTTGTAAAAAAAGGCATAATTTCAAGAAACAAAACCAAAAGGTTGGATCAGATGGAATGTTAGCGAGCTACACATTGCTTGGTTCTTTCATGTTCCTTGGAACTTAACGATTTAACTTCACACTATTTTTAATTATGTGAAATTCATGGAACAACCTTGTATTAGCCAATTATGGCATTTTTTCATAATTTGGCGACTTGCGTATATGTATAGTTAAAAATTAGCTCTAAGAAAACAGTACTTCAACAGGCGACTTGGGCACTAAGAAAACAGTAATGACTTAATTTAAAACAGTCTGACTTAATTTAAATTGTTTCAAATAGACACGAAAAAAATTGAAAGCGTATATGCTATTTTGCTAGGAACCAGAGGTTGTATAAATTTTTCAAAGCGTGGGATTTAAAGAGTTAAAGAAAAACTAAAAGGAAGGTAAAAAAAGTTACAAATTCAAAGCTAAAGCGATTGAAATATGCATCCAACAGAGAAAATCCGTCATTTTATGCAAAATCATCAAAAAACACCTGAAATATGCAATTGCATATGCAAATATGCGATTGCATATATTCCGCGGTCTGGTCATAAGATTTTTTAAAAAATTGAAAAGCCACAAAATTTAGCATCTGACTGTTTTCTCTTACATTAAAATCATTTTGAATGTGATAATATTATGTAAGAATTTGAATTAATCTTATGCTATGGTACTATACCAGGCGCGTAGCCAGGAAAAATTTTCAGGGGGGCGAGGATATGCGCCTGTAAAAATTTTCGTGGGGGGGATATGAACTTATATGTGCATAAATAGACGGAATTTCATCACTAATCCAAAAATTTCGGGGGGGGGGATATATCCGGATATCCCCCCCCCCTGGCTACGGCCCTGTACTATACTATAGTTCATCTCATCAGAATGGGTGTCTTAAGGTCACAGATCTTTCTCTCCTTTCGCTTGTAACTAGGATAACAAGTAGTGTAGGCAGGATTTTCTTTCAGATAGGTGGGGGGGGAGAAGTCGGTATTTTTTATAAAAAAATCTAGCATTATTTCCACCTGTGCGGTGGTTATCCTCTCTAATCTTGGTTTTTTTGCTTCCATCCAAGGGCGGATTAAAGGGGGGGGCGGAGGGGGCGACCGTCCCCCCCCCCCGAGGAAAAAGAAATTAATGTAAAAGATCCTATTTTACTTCCATAAAATCCTATTTTACTTCCATCCGAGAAACTAATCGCCCCCCCCCTCCGACAAACTTGCAATAATCTGCCACTGCTTCCATCTCAATAACTTCGCGATAGTTGTATGAACAGACAAGCCAGGCACCGAATAAACAAACAAACATGTGCTGTTGCGTTAAAGTTCACTGCTTTCACTGTTTCTCTCAATTGTATACTGAATTTTCATTGGCTAGAAAACCCGAAGAAAAGAAAGTAATATAAACACGCCTACTTCAATGACATCACTGTTGGGGGACGAACCACACATAACTAGTCCCGCCTTCCGCATATCACGGCTGAACCGACCGACCGTACCAGTTTACCAAATTAGACAATATGCGGTAACTGACTGGAGGTACGGATGAGTTCCGTGTGACGTCACGCAACCGAACGTTCGGTTAGCCGACTATGCGAGATTAGACCCCCTGGTCTTCCCATATTATGCGCAACAGCTGTAGCTACGACTCCTAGATAGATGAGCGGACGCAGGCAGCCATTCTTGTGCCTCAGGGTTGTCAGTTGGACCCTGATATGAATTCATTTAGCGTTTCAAGTGGTGCACCCACAGTGTAACTTCGTCTGAAAAAGCATCAACGTGAGTGTCAATCACGCCTAGTTAGGATGTTGCGAAATACCTGCACTCGACCATGGTTACTTGCGCCCCGCCGGCCTGCAGGGTAATTCCGGGAGAGCCGCCGTATCCAGGACAGATGCCGAATTCCCTCTATTTCTTGTAATTGTCGATACCTAGTAGTCACACTCGCCGTATAAGTGTGCAGTGAGATTTCCTTATCTAGTGAATAGCAGGAATCCCTTTCAATGCTTTAGCTGTAACTCTACAATCCTTATTTTAAGATAAGCGCATGATGTCTCTATCCAAACTTTTAAACATGCACGCTTAAGGGCTTTTTTTTTTACGCTGATTACTGAATCCATGCATGATTTCGAAGTCAAAACTAAGTGTAACACTTGTATACATAGCTTTCCGTTGCGAAGACAGGCAACTGTGATATGTTACGTCTGTACCGTACAAAATGGGATCCATGCCCCACTGCTATTCCGGAATACATGCTGCAGTTTCTTTTGTACAGGATGCAGTTTAGTAAAATTTTCATTCATCTCTCCGTGTCCTATTTTTATATTACTGAATTTATGTTACTTTAGTATATTTGGTGGATTTAATTAAGTGTTATTAACTTTTCCCCTTTCATTTTGCTCAGAATCACCAAGTTGGGCATCTTATTAGTCGTTAATTGTAATGGTAATAGTTTTCCATTTTTAAGTTCTGACTTCAATGAAATATTGTTCGTAAAAATCAGATAAATTTTAAATTTGTTTACGGATTTTACTAGAAACGCCCACATTTTGTAAAAGAATAAAACAATGAAAAAAAGAGAATAGAAAAATGCTAAAACAAATAAAACAAAATTAACCCTAATTTACTCTTTTCCCCCTCTCAAATATACTGATGGTACGTTGTTGATGAAATAAAAATAAAAACGGATTTGAAAAAAAATAAGTATTTAACTTTAGTAGTGAACTAAGGAGGCAGACTAAATTGATTGAAACCTACTAGTACGTCTGTTTGTATTTATTTAGTTTCTTTTTTATTACATAGATAGTTATAGTCCAGATATGAATATTTATTTCAATATTTTTTATTTCATAAAGTTCTTATGACAAGCGCGGCATAACTCCCATAGAAAAGCGGCGTCTCGCCCGAAGTGCAATGTTTTAGAAAAAAATTGTTAAAAAGTATTAACTATTAGAATCATTTTTTGTCGCAGTATACATGTTTTATATTCTACATTAAATAGCGCAGCATGATTTATTTTATTGTATGTGCACCCTGGGATTTTTCACTCAAAAAAAAAAAAAAAAAAAAAAAAAAAAATCTGCGGCGTAAGTCCCGGAATTACCCTATATTTAGGAGCTCTACTGGAACTATTTGGATTTAGATTTTTAATGAAGCAAAATGGGAAAAAAAGGTGTTAAGTGCGAAACCGCTACTCATGTTTGAAGCGAAACTCTCGAGTCAGATTATGCTTGATCATAAAACTTTGATTTTATTTTTTATTTTTAGGACACTGCAGGAAGTACAAGTGGGAAACACTAGGGATGGAAAGTAATGTCGTTTATCCGTACGTCTGTATTTCGCCTAGCTAGAATCACTGAAGCTTATAATACGAAATTTTATAATAGGATTGTTGTAACACCTAGTTGTGCACCTCCCTTTTTGGTTCCAATTTACTGGATAGTTTTTTTACAGGGTCACCCAAAAGAATTTCAATACATTAAGGTCTATGGGCTTCTTTAATATATTATGGCTATAGTCAGACATTGTTTGGCCATGCCCAAAATCTTGACGACTGTCATCGGCAAGTTTTGCTGAAATATCGCCAAATTTAGCGCCAAAAATAATTACGTATTTGACATAACTCAAACTTAACCACAGAATGCTGAGGTTTTATATTTAGAACTATTATAACATGTAATTGTGTGCATTTTTTTATTGCAATCGACGATATTTTATTTACAATGTTACGCAAAAGGTTTTTAATGCATTACGGTCTATGGATACCTTATATTAAAAGCCCCTATATATGTTGTGCCTTGGCGAAACTTTCTGTGCCGCCTACGCGCCAGTAAGTTAAGGTAACCCTTTTTGCATCTTCAGATGGAGCCCTGATTCCGAAGAAAACTGAAGACAGTCGCCAGCCCTTGTGATACTGGCTTGAAACTATAACGTTAATATTTTCGATTGTACATAAATGTTTAAGTTTATTGTTAGATTTGATATATTCTTTTATGGATATAATTCTTCTGTGGAGTTTAGATCCATCACTTTCAATTCATTGAAAGTCTGTGGTCAATCACTAACTATTTCGCCTATTTCCAAAATCTCAAGTTTGGTGAATTTTGGCGAAATGGCGAGATTTCGAAAAATTAAGTGCTAAAAATAAATCTTTCAAACTGAACCCAGCTTCACGGTTTCTCAAATATTTGGCTAGAAATTGCTAAATCTTAGTATTATTGCAGTATTGTATCTCTTTCAATTGAAATAAGAGTACACTTTTCAGTACACTCATCTGCTATAATGAGCAGATGAAGTGTACTGAAAATATTTAGGATTTTATAAACGTAAAAGGAAGTAAGTGATGTGATGTCCACATCAGTTTTTTAATGTTTGTCGGCACCACCGACTTGTTTTGTCTGAATGGACTTTACGCCTCTCACTCTCTACCTTAAACACGCACAAATACCATTCAAGCAAGTTAAGTTCCACGTTACGTTCAATTAGATAGTTTAAACAACATAACAGTTACTTATAAAATACCATTCCGGAAATACTTAGTGTAAATATAAGTCAGCCGCCCTGATAAATTACCGTAACAGAACAAAAATTTTAAAATTAATTATATTCTTGCATAATTGCGATAAATGTAATTAGCGCCGGGCAAAGTTCTTTTGTTACAATTACACGCTATTATATTACGTATCATTAGTTAATAATTAAGTCTGGCAAATTGTCAAATCATATGTTAATTAGAAACCTTAAGCAAGCATTTGATTATATTTCCAGTACATTCTAGCAAATAATTCACATCTTTCTTGGCACGGTTCCTTCTGTATGCGAAGTTGTTAAGTGATTAAATATTAACATGGGATTTACCAAGTAATAATAAATTTCAGGGATGCAATTAAGATCGGAATAGATATTTGTATTAAACGTAACAATTTTTAGCGGCTGGGACTGTATAAAGTACTTCTTTTCTTAGATTTTTGAGTACAAAACTCGAATACTAAGGCAATGATAAATATTCAGATACACTGTTATGCCTTGGGAGTCGGTTGGGCAAAAAAATTAAGGTTTTTAAATAATAAATTCTTTTTATTATTAAAATAATCTGCTGCATAAACTATGTAGAAGGACACTGTAGAAGGACACTTACCTTTCACTTTCTTAAAAACATTTTCATTTCTAGGGCGTTTGGCGGATTAGAGTTAGATCTCCTCACTTGTTGCTAGCGGGTGGAATTAATTATAACTATATATTTTTTTTTCTTTTGAAGGACAGATTTCAATAATTATAACACCAATACGCTACAAATTGTATAAAAAAGTGAACACTGAATAATCTTTGAGCACACAACTCAGTTCTGTTCATTTGCGATAGTGTTGAAGATCTATCGTTTAGAGAAAAGTCGCTCGAACTAAAGTATGCAACTACTAAGAACTGCATTATTGTTTATCTGTGGTTAAGGCAAAGCTACACGAGGGCTATCTACGTAAGGAATAGCGGGTGCCTTGGGTGGAGGATTCTATCTTTTTAAGGAATTCTAACGCGTCTCTAGAAAACCGCTCAAAACTCCAATCTGACAGATTTTTCTAATATCTTTTTGTTTATCCGCATGAAGTTTTAATCCAGTGAATTATTTAAGCACCTTTCTTAAATTAAGAACGTTACGTACGTATACCAAAGAACATATAAATACAGAATGCACTATTCTTTTCTAAAGCAAGAAATAATGCAATTTTTCAGAAAGAAATCAATAAAAAAAAAACAAAAAAACTTCTAATACCGCAGAAAAAAATGGGTATAAAAAAAGGGGGAGAGTGAACGGTATTCTTTTTATGTTTCCAAACACGGATACTCCTGTTCGATTATTCTATCGATTCAAGAGGTGTGCAATCGTCTTTTCGTGATGTTCCCACTTATTCCTATGCCTACAGAAGTCTCAAGAACAATAGAATAAGGGTACTAAAATTCATCGATTACTGAAGGCTGGAAAAAAAATAGAAGATTCTTCTCTACTTTTTTTTTTTAAATCCTCGGAAGAACTTTAAAAAATGTCCTTTTTTTGTTGTCATGGTAATCAGGTTTCACTTAAAGAAGTTCTTTTTACAGAAACTTTAGTACAAAACAGGGTTTGTACGCTGCACTCGTTATAGAAATCTTAACAACATGTTTTTTTTTTATAGTTAATCTTAGTTTTAAATTGCCTTCCGAAGAATGGCAAAAATTTGGACTTTCATTATGATGATTTTAAGTGTTTTTATTTGACTTAATTATTATTATTAGTATCTGTCAATAGCTAAGTGCCCCCCAGTTGTTCTTTGCACTGAGAGATTAGCTTAATTTTCTAAAAGCATTTTAATAACAAACTTATATAATATATTATTTCGAGAAATACATAGAATTCTTTAATTATTTAAATCAGATTTCGAGCAATTATCAATTTTCGAAAAATCCCTTTAAAAATGCTTTAAATTACCCAGTCGAAGACAAAAACGTGCATTTTCTTGTAACAGAAATTTGGTATGTCATAATAATGGTAAACAGGGGCGTAGTCAAGGGGGGGGGGAGATAGGAAGGTCACCCCCCCATGAAAAATTTTTTACTATACAAAATGTGTATTCTTCAATCCCTTATCACACACACATATGCATTTACGTGAGTTGCAGTAGTCGTACCCCTCCCTCCCCCATGAAAAATTTCTGGCTACGCCTCTGATGGGAAAGATATACGTTAGTAGGAACATTCCGTCCATAAAATCGCTTCGAAATAGACTTCTAAGGCCTATACCTTATATATCTATAAAATGTGTCCCTATATAGCTCACAGTCTCCCCTACATATGTACACATACAGTAGACCCCCCCCTTCCCTATAGCATGGTGGATACGTTCCGTGCTATATGAGTCCGCGTTGTACTGGGCCTGAGCTATACTCCACCTGGTACTCCTTAGAAACACAATGATGTTTAGTCTTGCCATTCAAAAGTTATATCAACTACAGGAGCCAAAGAGTAATAAAATCAGAACACGTGTCTCATTTTACTGTGATGTACGTCTCTTTTAATGTGTTATGCGAAAACGATCGCAATTTTTACGCCGTGTTCTACGTAGAGGTCTACGCCACACGGAAATTCGCGGCGGCGTCGTAACGACCTCAGAAACCCGGTGGAACGCCGCGGCGTGGGAAAATTTTTGAAAAAGACTACAGTGAAAATGGGCGTATGCGTATACACACAGAGACATATATGTCTACATTGGCGCTAGAATGCGATTTTCTTAAAGACTAGAATGAAGTCTACAATTTTTACGAAAACTAGTCTTGAGTATGATGTTTTTATGCGATTACGGAGAATTAGCTACACGTGGGTTCTAGGCCGAGGGCTGAGGTGTAGAGATCACGATTGTGTACAGGCTCTGGCATGTTCGATTATATTTGTCCTAATTTGCACAAACGGCAAAATTTGTGATATTCTATCAATGAAGTCATTGACTTTTATTTATCTATAAGCTGAAATTTCGGGCTCGAGCTCCGACTTAATTCCGAATTAAAAGTCCTCGGGCTCGGACTTTGAAAAATGAGCCCGAACTCATCTCTAGTGGGGTGCCCACCGTAGGAGTTTTTAAGAGGTCCTAATCCGTATCTACGCTAAGTTTCGGAGGAAGCCACGGAAAACTACGAACGGTTAGGTCTTCGGACGCGGCCTGGTTTTGAACTAGGCACCTTCGGTCTCCCAGTTCAGAGCGCAATGCATTCGGCCACTGGTGGGACTCCTGAGTATGAGCTTGCCGTTGTGGTACACTTTTAAAGTATTTCTACTGCAAAACTGAAACAATCGATTTTTTTCAAATTCGGATAGGTTTATGTTGTTTATATAGCACATTCTCGATACATTTAGTTATCAATACACGATTGATACATTATTTGATTTTAAGTTTTTTTTTTTTCTCCACAACCTTCTCATTAACCAGTCCAAACCTATAATGTTATTTTGAGGTATAATGCAATGTTTAAACAGTTTTTAAAGCAATCAAATTACGCCTTTGATTGAAAAAAATTAATTTGCGTCGTTACAAGTTGCTAGCGTTTAGAAGTATCCAGAAGGGAAAAAAGAAGTTGAAAGGTTAGGTACAATTTTTTAAAAAGTTTTGAAGCCGACTGTACTCCGCGGTGTAAAATAACGTTCTTTGCCGGCGCGCCGGCCTAGACCACGGCGGATCAGACCTAACGAAAGCATCACAAAATAAATAAATAAATAAATAAATCTAAAACTTTCAGATTTTAAATAATCACTAAAGTGCTATACATAAAATAGCGTATCATTATACATGCGTCTTCCCAATTTTTCTTCCTTATTCCATTAAATTGGAAAGAGCATCATTGTTCATGAGTGTGCCGTATTTTTCTTCCTTGTTTCATAAAACCCATCTTGGGAATCGAAATCTATCTTAAAATCGTCTACTAAAACTATTTTACAATCTTCGCGAAGTTATTCTAACTATACTTCATCGTTTTAAATATTGTTTCGAGTGTGCATCATAATCCAATAGTATGCCGTTTTTGTCTTTCGTAGGTAGATTCCTACTTTAACGCAGCGACTCTCGCCAAGGTGGCGATAATTAAACATATGCAGTTACCATGACAATTTTTTGTATTTATATGGCAAGAATAATTTAGAATTAAAATGGCGATTTGGAACGACATGTAAGTACAGCATCCATTACTTATTTATTCATTTTGGGTATCCAATTAAAGTAGTTTTTAATATTGGGTTGGCAACAAAGTAATTGCGTTTTCTTGTATAAAATTCAAGCAAATAAGTTTTCAACAAGTTTTTAATTACAGGTAAGCTGTGCCTGAACATACGATTCATATTTGTTACATTTTAAAGTAAGAATTTCACTGGCAGTATTTTTTTTTTCGTCCATAAAAGATGGCCACCCTCCCCCTTTTTTCGCTTCTATCCTCTTTAGAGGACAATATTAAAAATGTCCTGAAATTAATTTTTAGGTATTCGTGACTGCTGTATTTTACAGAAAGAATTTCACGGATATCTCTATTTTTATTTGAGATCACGCGGGATATGTGAAAAGAACTTTTTGGCCCCTTACCCCCCTAAGATTACGAATTTTGGAAAATGCGCTCTGATCTAGCACCTATGTTGAAAAACTCACGTACGTGCCAAATTTCGCATAATTAACTTCAGTAGTTTTGGCCAGGCGAAATATTGACATACGGAAAGACGCAATTACTTTGTTGCCAACCCAATAATTAAGTGTCTTCAAATTCCTTAACTGGTGCGTTTATCGCTAATTTGTTCACTTCAGTTTTCATCTAGTTCTTTTGGGAGCGTTGACACTTGTCCATAACTCCGAGAAACCCATGACTGCAAAGCTCGCCAAAGTGCTGCGATTTTTTTAGGTTGGCGAGAGGGGGGGGGGGCGTTAAAATAGGAATCAATTCTTTCTTGTTCCATAAAACACATCTTTGGAATCCAAATGTATCTTAAACTCTGGAACCAAGCCTACTGTAGCCTATCGCCTACTGAAAGTGTTTTACAATCTTCGCCAGGTATAATCCAACTATACTTCACCATATTAAATACTGTTTGGAATAAGCATCATAACCCATGAGTGTGCCATGTTCACCTTTCTTGTTAAATGAAACGTATCTTTGGAGTCGAAATCTATCTTAAAATCATCTACTAAAACTTTTTAAAACCTTCGCCAGGCATATAGTCAAACTATACTTCACCTTTATAAATACCTTTTGGAAAGTGTATCATAATCTATGAGTGTACGGTATTTGTCTTCATTGTTCCATAAAACATTTCTTTGGAATCGAAATTTATTTTAAAGTGGCCCATTAAAACTGTTTTGGAATCTTCGCCAGGCATTTTCTAACTAACCGTTTATAAAAAACTGCCGCGTTTAAATATTAATGACTAAAACTTATTTTACTATTTATTTACATTATGAATTATGAAAAACATAACGTTTCATAATTTGACTAAAAAAAAAATCTGGAGTGACTCCACTCGACTTTCCGAACACTTACGATTAAGATCATCACCAAGCATTTAAATAAATTTTAATATATACCAAATTGAAGCTGAATCGAATGCGCCGTTTAAACGCTAGCGCACTTTCAAGAATTTCTCCCCATATGCCAAAATGTATAAGAAATCGTTGTCATAGCCCTGTGAAAAAACTATAAGTCTTATACTAACCAAAATCAACACCGGTCTTGCGATGGTGGCTTATAACATATATACCCAATTTGAGTTCAATCGAATGTACCGTTTAAACGCTAGCGCACTTTCAAGAATTTCCTTCCATAGGCCATAATGTAAAAGAAGTCCTATACACACCAAAATCAATACCTGTCTCGCGACGGTGGTTTATAACATATATACCCAATTTGAGCTCAATCGAATGCCCCGTTTAGGAGCTATCGTGTTCACTCACATACACACAAACACACATACACACATACATCTCAAAAAATAGCATAAATGAATTGAGAAGACCTCAAAACGTGTCAATACACCAAAATCTCGAAGTCGAATTTTTTCATTATTACAATACTTTCCTTACATGGTACATGTTCGGAAAGTTAAAAAAAAAAAAAAAAAAAAGAAAAAGAAAGCATTGACTTAACAACAAAATAATTTGCCTCGTGCTTTTCCAGCTTTCAGCTGAGTTCCATATTAACGTATAAGTTTTACAATGAACTTTCGTCCCGTCAGCAATAAACCTTCCTTACCTTTCAGACACTCTTAGGCTGGACTGCATTTAATCTCTCTGACCCATTTATTTCTCCTTCAGTCTGAAACTTGGTGACAATTTCAGAACAGCGCAGAAACGAAATAATTCCTGGGATGAAAATTTCACCACCACGCTATGCGGACGTAATAGGATAACCAGCCATCCCTGCCGTGAATTCCATCCAAATCGTATAACGCCGCGATCGTCGAAAATTTTGGCAAGAAAGGATTAACGTGTCTGTCTGCAATTTCATGCTGGGATTCATCCATTGTTTTTGGTTTTGCATGGTCGCACGATGAATGGCTATTTCATGTTTGCCATGAATAAAAAAAGTTCTGAAAATCAAGTCGAAAATTTTAAACTATGGCTATTGGATACCCCTTTAACGCGGAGTGTTCCTGCTCTGGGAACACCAAACTCTGACGTTTTGACTGTTGCCAGTCACGAAGAATAGATTTGATTTCTATAAAAATAGTTGCGGGTGACATAGCTCCACGAGAATCCTTTACTTTTTAGCACGTCATTTCCCGTAATAAAATGGTCACGATTATTTTTAACAGCACCGACATCTGCTGGAAAATGGAAGAATGCGAGAACAGCTGGATAGATTGCCCAATGCTGAAAGAAGGGCAGGCGTTGCCATCGCTCAACTTCACTACCAGCAAGATGGCGGACAATCGAAACGTTCATCGCGTGCCACAGATGTAGAGACCCTTTTCTAACGCAGCTGGCTGTGCGCGAGCACAGTTTGTCTCAAGAGCTCGGGGTTCTATACTTTTGTAAAAATACTTAGCATTCCAAAAATTTTTTTAAACTAAAAACATCGACCACATATTGATTGATATTACAAAGCCATTTATAAAAAAAAATGATTTCATTTTATTAAAAACGTATTCAGTTTTTTTTAGATAATCTTAAAATATATTGAAGGGTTTGCTGCAAAAATAAAGTAACTCCAACTATTCAATTTCCGAAAAACGGGTTTGGGGATTCAGCACAAACTAAGGAGACGACGGGCATCACCATGCCTTGAGTACGACAAAAAATAACGATCGGAGATGCATCCTTTTGGAACCAAACGAAAAATATTTTCTTTTCTTTTTTTTTTTTTAAACTGCAAGATTGTACATGTAACTACAAATTTACATAGAATGGAGAATGGGAGCCCATATGGCTGTTTGTAGGGGCGGGGGTGGAAGTCAAAGGTCCTACCCCAGAAACATATTATATTTTAGTGTCGAACCACCTCGACGTTTTACCAATACGTATATTATAACGATAATATGGGAGCTTGGGGGGGGGGGGAGGGCATAATCACTCGCTGGACATAGGTACGGACACCAATGGGATGGAGCTACCTTCCCTTTTTGCAGCAAAATCTTCAATTCACGTACGTATTAATAAACACTCCATTGACTTGCTCCATATCTTTCAGCTCTTCATATAAGTTTTAATTTTAACTCGAAATTTCAACGAACTCGTCCTGTAAACACAGCCACTGATCACCTTTTCAGATCCATTTGGGAGCTGCGTTTAATCTTTCTGTACCATTTGTCCTCACTTCGGTTTAATATTTCGGAGACGATTTCAGAACAGCCCAGAAACGAAATTTAATTCCCCTGGATGAAAAGTTCACCACCATGTCATGGACGTAATAGGATTACCAACTACTCCTGCCGCTAGAATTCTATTCAAATCGTGACGATGGTAAATTTCGGTACGGAAGGATTTAAATGTCTGTCCGTAATTTCATGCTGGGATTCCCATCCAGTCTTTTGATTATGCATGTGTGGCAATGGATATTTTATGTGAACAGAAAAGGCTCTAAAATGAAACTCGAGTTTTAAGCGCAGTGATTGACTTACATTAGACAACTGACTGCAATAGAAATCAGGGCGGAAAAAGCTTTCAGGCTGTGGCATTTTAAAATATTTCGTCCTCTTTCACTCAGTATTTTGTGGATATCGCAATAGAGCAGTGTTAAAAACTTTCGGGGGTTATAAAAATTAACATCTCATACCGCTCCTACTCTAAATTTTATAAATTCAAATTAGAAATTGGTGCATTTTACATGCGTATGAAGCACAAGCTCCTTCAGAATCATTCACGTAATTTTTTTTTTGTGAAAAAATATTCCTGGGTGTTACTAACATCTTAAAGCATTCCTTATGCTTTCGTTCAATTGCATGTCTTCGGGATGCATGTCATCGGCATATCTCCCACGTATGTCTTCGGGAATACCCCAGTCAATTGTTGTGAGACACCGAAAATTAACAGTTGGACATTTTAAAAAACATCAACTTGCCTTTTTTAAAGCAGCTCTTTCTGCATCTAGAGCTCATTTGATAGGCATGTCTTTCACCATACCAATCAATTGTTATGAGACAGTAAAAGCCTCAAGTGAAAGTTTTAAAAACACCAACATGCCTTTTTTAAAGCAGTTTTTTCTGCACTTTAAAATAGCCCCCTCCCCAAATATCAACCTAACGATTGCTCAATACAGTTGGAAGTATACGGCCCCACAGCCAGCTGTACATCAGGAAAGCTCTTGAACTCTATGGCGAGCGACAGGCGATTGGCTTAACCTCCGTGCTGCTGGTAGTTGAGACTACCCAATGACAACGGCTACATTTTTTCAGCGATGCTGCATCCACAGTTCAACACTCGACAAGGAGTTAATAGAGATCTATGGCTGTTTTGGCCATTATCTCTGTTGATCCTAACTACAAATTATTTTGTAATTAAAAAACTATTTTTTACAGAACAATACACTGTCTACTAATAAGTATTTGGACAACTGTGATAGAAAAGAAAAAATAACTTTATTCAAAATCAATAGTTGGTAGAGCCTCCACGAGAGGCAATTACAGCGTGAACCCTCCGGGGCATACTTTCCACAAGTCTTTGTATTACAGCTAGTGATATTGTCTTCCACTCGTCTTGGAAGAGACATAGAAGTTCCTTCACCGATTTGGACGGGTAGTGCACCCCTTAATTCGGAGATCCAACTCATCCCAGAGGTTCTCGATAGGGTTCAGGTCTGGGCTCTGGGCAGGTAAGTCCATTCGATGAACTCCATTGGCACCATACAAGCCTTGGTTAATCTCGAAACATGACAACTGGCATTGTCGTCCTGAAAGTAACAGGGGTCCAACCCGTAAAACTGCCACAACGTACGAAGCACATTGTCAAACAAAATAGTGCAGTAGGCATCGGCGTTGAGCTTACTATGAATGGGGACCAAGGGTCCCAGCCCATACCAGAAGAAACAGCCCTAGACCATAATTCCACCTCCGCTGAACTTGACTGTTGGCACAATGCATTCTGGCAGGAGACGTTCTCCAGGCAGACGCCAGACCCAGACCCTGCCATCCGAACGGTAAAGAGTGAACCTTGATTCGTCGCTCCAAAGAACCCGTTTCCACTGATCTACGGTCCAATTTCGATGTGCTGCACCACATTAAACGAGCAGTGCAGTTGGACTTTGTAATCAAAGGCTTATGGGCAGCAGCACGACCATGAAAACCAAGCAGATGTGCTTCCTTACGGATGGTATTCAGTGAAACAATACTCCCGGATGCCTGTTGAAACTCCTAGCGGATGAGGGCCATCGGTTTTGTGCGGTTCTTCCGAATTTCTCTGGACAGCACTCGTCGGTCTCTATCTCCCAGTTTCGTTGGTCTGCTGACTCGGGGCACATTCCGACAGTTACCGCTCACCTTCCACTTCTTAATCACATAGGCCTCTGTCGATTTTGGGTACTTCAGATCGCTAGATATGTCCCTTACAGATCGGCCACATTTGTGATACCCGATAATTATACCTTTCTCGAAATCAGAGAGCTCCGAACTGCGTGGCATGTTGCATGCGACTAATGCCGATGCTGTTTCCTACACGATATATACCGGCGGAGGCCGTGACGTACCCGCAGATATCGTCATTTGCATAGGTGTCCAAATACTTATTGGTAAGCAGTGTATTAGGATGAGTACAAACACCCAAACTCATGCCGGGAATCGAACCCTGACCCAAAACTATGGAGACAGGCGTGTTAACACTGCACCACATGGGAGCTCAAGCTCAGTTGTTCTTCGGTATCAATGCATTTTCATCCCATTCTCCAGTTTTCAGCAGATGCCAGCGCTGACTAAAAATAATTCTGAAATCCATTTTACAAATAATTGGCTACATGGAAAAAAAAATATTTTGTTGAAAAACATTTTGTTGATTCAACAAAAACTTGGTTGGCACTATTTCAACCGAATAATTTTGTTGCTTTCAAAATAATTTTAAATTAATAAAATATTTCGTTGAATTAACAAAAATGTTGTTAATTCAACAAAAAATATTGCTTTGAAATAGAGCCTTGTTGAATCAATAAAACCTGTTTTTCAGTGTACTTTTACTGGAAATTATGCGCTAAAAAGTTAAGAATTCTCGTGCAACTATGTCAACACCTGAAGTATTTTATTAAAATCAAGTTAATTGTTCGTGAATACAAAACTAGCTGATGCTTGAATATTTTTGCGGCCGGCAGACAAAATGTCAGAATTTTGCGTCCTCATAGCGAGGACAACCGAGCGTTAAAGGGATAAAGCCAAAATAAAAAGAGAAGGAACAAAATAAAACTCAACGACATACGCTATGCCAAATTTGTATTCCTTCATTGCTACCTTTCAAATGCGCGGTGATCGAACCTTTGAAATAACCGAAGCATAAAGGAAACTCATTAATGAAGAAGGGGGGGGGGAGCACGGAGTGAGTTATTTAATCTCTTCTAAAGGCGAAACTAGCCGAAAATCTTTTAATCTCTCTTTCATAACAAATTCTATAACGTGTATGAATGCGCCCGGTAATTCGGTTGGAAATTTCGAGAGTTGATAATCCCATTACGTGCCTGCCACTAGGTGAGAAAGCACTCGCCCGGGGCATTATCTGCTTTGAAGTTTTCAGTGTACTTGTAGGTAGTTAAATAGTCAGGAAGAGCGAGCAAATTAGTAATGAATAACACAAATAGAAAAGGATGATAAATGAAAGCGCGTAATGGTGTTGGATTCGAAGCAGTCATTTATATTTTAACAATTGCAATGCTTAAAATAAAAATAATTACATTTTAAGAGACCGCATAGAAATTTAAGACAGGTAACGGCTGCTGGATAAAATAGTTTTTTCTGACTGTGTGCGGATTGGCGATTTTGAAGCGCAACTATTCTCGTATCGATATACACTACTTACCAATAAGTAATTGGACATCTGTGATAAAAGACATAAACACAATTTATTAATAACCAACAGTTGGTAGATCCTGCACATGAGGTAATTACAGTCTAGACCCTCCAGGACTTGCTTTTCATAAGTGTTTGCATGAATGGACAGTGGTATTTTCTTCCACTAGGGTTGGAGAAGACATGTAAGTTCTTTCATCGATTTTGGACGGTAAAAAATTTATGGAAGACTTTTGGGAAAAAAAAAACGGAAATAAACTGGCATCCTGGCTGACAGTTTTTTTCTATAAATATGACAGACTTTTTTTGCAGTGTATGATATCCAACAATTACGCCTCTCTCGATGTAAGACAGCTCTGAATTTCGTGGCATCTTGCATGTGACCAATACCAGTGCTGTGTCCTGCACGAAAATTAAGTACAGAAGACGTGACATAGATCAGAACCACAGATATTCTCATTAGCATGAATGTCCAAATACTTATTGGTAGATAGTGCAGAAAAGCAATTAGAATATACTGCTCAACGCTGACAAAGTGAAGCCCATGACATCGCTCGATTTAACTACCGGCAACATAGCGGTCGATCGAATCTCCGATTCGGGGTTACAAAGACATTTTTAACACATCTGACTATGCGTCAGGGCCATGATGATACCGATGAATACTGACCATGTTGAAGGAGGAGGGGAGGGGAGTCGGGAAAAAAAACTATAATACTAAATAACGGAACAATATACGTTACAAATAGTAACATTGTTTAATAAAACAATGCAGTGTTGAGAAATTTTCCAAATTTTCTTTTATGATTTTCTAAAGTTCGATTTAGTCATAAGTTAATGCTCTTCGAGTTAAGAGTTAAATAATCATAGTTTGCATATAAATCAGTTAATTAAAGCCCGAGTTATGCATTTAAAAATTTTTTGCTGGATAACATTAAGATTCGGCGATTTCTCCCCAAATATAGAAAATACCGCAAGCTGAATTTTTAGTTTTTGTAACTTATTTTTCGGGCCAAATTTGGCGCAATTTCGGCAAAATGTTCCTGAAGCTAGGGAACGCCAAATGGCGTAAATTTTGGAGAATAGGTATGACCATCCACTATTAGTGAATTACATGATAGGAATTTTCTTAAATTTTTCTCCCCCTTTTCCCCTAGAATATTTTATTCGCTTTATAAATAGTAACCTCATAAAATTTAACTTTGTTTTCTTTACATTGACGCTTTGCACTTTACAATACTATAAACAACTATTCTTAATAGGTCAGTTGTTGGTAAGAAAAAAAGCCTAACTCGTAAATAATTCATATTTTAACGTTCAATTACTTCAGTTACATCCCAATATAATTATACTAAATGATTTTTCTTCATCGAGACAATCACAGATTGCTACGTTCAAAAAAAGAAACAAAATTGGATTTTTTTTTTTTTTTTTTCAGTTTTCTCGAAAATGGTAAAATAAATTACAGATATGCCATTTACAAAAATTAGAGAGTTGAATTTTCTGTAAATGGAATTGTTATTTGTATGTGTATGATATAACTTGCTCTTTTTAATTACAAAAACACTTACATGTGTGTACTTATTTGTGCTGTATTTTCAATTCTTAAAAATCTGCAGTGCAGTAGAACCCCTCCAATCTGTCACCTTTGGGGATTGTTAAAATAAACAATCTTTGAACTCAAAACTGACTGCATGTATTGTTCTCTACAGTAAAAACATAGCAATAAACAGCAAAAGAGCTGCTATTATTATTAATTAAGTGCAATACTCTATGTATTTAATGCTGCACATATGTACGCGATGAAAACTATTAGGTAGGTACAGTTACGGTATTATCATTAAAGGTAGCCTACAGTAAAAAATTAGAAAAAAAGTTGGCTCGAGTCAGACCAACTGGAGTGGCGGATTAGCCGAGGGAGGATAAGAGGGTTCTACTGTAGTCCCTTTTAGTAGCGATTTAGGAAAACGGCGCATGCATTACGAAAATATAAAAGTTGCTAAGTGGAAACAGTCTACAAGTAATATGGTAAAAATCCAAAACTGTAATTGGAACAACGGCATAGTAAAACAGAGTCGCATATTGTGCGATAACAATGCATTACAACAAAATAGTAAAATAGTACTATAACAATCCCGCCCCCAAAATCGTCTTAAACATAATTTAAGAAATGCGTTTAAGAATCCCAAACAATGGTCTAAATAAAGTCAAACAATGTGACAGAACAGCTCCCAACAAAGTCATGTATTATGCAATGAATTACAATAAAATACTGCTAAAAAATTTGTTAAAATAAGAATATAAAACAATCGACAAAACATGTTAAAATAATCTTCTACAATGGACTAATGCTACGTCCAAGAATATGCTGTAATAATGGATAAAACAATGCCAAACAGTGAATAAAACGATGAAAAGTTATAATATAACAATCTTAAAGTGATTTAAACAAAGATAAACAATCTGATGAAACACTTCCCAACAATTGCTAAAAAGTCAAATAACATGCGAGAACAATGTGTTACAACAAAATAAGAATTTGAGATATTGGTCTGGATAATCATAACCCAAGAAATGTACAACAATTCCAAAGAATTGTCTAAACAAAGCGAAATAATGTGGCAAAACAACGTCTAACAACGGACTAAAACAAAGTTATCAATATGCAATGACAATGCATTACAACAGTGTTCAAAATGAGACAAATCCTCTCTACTTATTATAAAAGAAGGTGTCTGTGTGTCTGTGTGTGTGTGTGTGTGTCTGTCGGCAGCGTTACGGACAAACGGCTACACCTAGAAACACCAAATTTGGTACTCGGGAAGATGTAAATATGTAGTTGTGCACCTCGAAGCGATTTTTTCAAAATTAGAAAAAATAATTTTTTTTAAGAGAATTTTTTTTATTTTATGTTTTATGCGATTTTTGGCATTTTTTCTCACCTAATTCGTAATAACGGCGGAAATTACGCTCGCAGCAAAACGGCATTCATATCATCGGATAGAGGAGGAAATTTTCTTTTAAAAACAGTTTGTTCTGAATACGTAACATGATTTACCGATTTTTAGGAATTTTTTTACTAAGCATCTGCTTCGCGATTGTTTTTCGTAAAATAATTTTAAAACTGTCGCATCTTGAATTCTATCCGTCATAACTTTTAGATATTTTGACAAATCGTGAAACATTCTTTTCTCCCTCTTTTAAAATAAAAACGAAAAAATTATGTAAATTAGATGATTTTTTACGAATTTTAATGCAGCCTAATGTTTAGAATTTAATAGCATCAACGCGATTTTACGCCATTCATTACATTGCGATCACGGCACGAGAATTTATGTTCGGTTGTTGCCACAGAAAGGATTAGAAAAAAGGATTTTTTCAACCAATCGAGTTTTTAAATGGGATATCAGAATTTCAATTCGCAAGTGAGGATCTATGACGTCAAATGCTTTAAGATACGTAAAAATTACTCCATAACTTTAACTCATTTATTCCAGCTCTATTTTCAACACAGGGAGATGATATTTTGATTAAAATTTACTGTAGAAATAAACTAAGAAATTCACGATTATTATTATTAGAAGTGGTATTTTAATCCGGTGCTTATTTAAAAATTGAAATGTTTTCACGGCGCTGAAAATATTCATTTTAAAAGTTACAAAGTTCGTTTCAAAGCGCGATATATTAAATTTTTTCTATTTACTATTTTTATTTTTGGCATTTAATTTAGCGCACGCGTTGCCTTACATACGCATGCAGGTTGCGAGTATAATTTTATTTTAACGTTGAATTACGTTCCTCCATAAAGGTTACATAACGCAAAGTTTTAATGATACCGTTTGAAAACAATTATGCGAAATATCGAAATTAACACCCTCAACCTACCGGGGTATCCTTTACGGCAGTCAAACAGTGACGTCATAAATAAAAAAATGCGTGAAATTTGTAAACTCTGCAACTCTAACGCCCTGTCACAATTAAAGTGGGAATAAGTAGCTCCTCGAGATTACACAGTTTGTTGTTTTTCAGGAGACAGGACTATGGAGGATATAAAAGATATCGATATATTAGATACATGGATAGTTAAAATGGCACCCCTTGGATATTTTCTCCCCACAGTAAGATGAAATGGTTTGCGGCGCTAAATACGCCCACCTTATAAAACTATGTATAAATTAAATATATATGGAGAGTTTCCTTAATAGCAATCATTATGTGAAATGATTATCATTATTATTTATGCTAATGCGTAAATTGCAAAGAATCGCCACAGAATCAAAAGATCCCATTGAGGCCAAATAATCTAAGCTGTTTCTTTAAAGGGAGCCTTGAAGAGGGAGAAGCGAATATAGATAGTATTAATGTACGTAATAGGTAGTATTATTAGATTTGTAAAGATAATATGAATAAATCGCAATGTACCACGTTAATAAATATTTCATGAAATTAAAAGTGTCCTGTTTCAACGGTTGTCTTACAACCAACTAAACGAAAAGTAATTCTTATTTGCGTTAATATATCCCGCATTAATTTCAACAGAGGAGATTACTTGAACTTTTTTAAAAATGAAATTCTGTTTTGTCACATGCAGATATGATTTTAATAGTAAAATATTCCCTTCTTCCCGTATGAAGAAAGGGTGCGCAGCTATTTTAAAAACATCTCTTGAAAATAGCATAAATGAATTCAGAAGACCTCAAAACGTGTCAATACACCAAAATCTCGAAGTCGAATTTTTTCATCATTACAATACTTTCCTTATATGGTACATGTTCGGAAAGAGATAAATGGTGCTCCATTTCATGTAGTGTCTTAGGTATTTAATGCTACAACTTGAGCCTAAAAAGCAGTATAATGTAGAAATAAGACCAGGTGCGTAGCCAGGAAATTTTTTCGGGGAGGGGATATGAACCTGGAAATTTTTTCGAGGGGTATATGAACTTACATATCCATAAATAGACGGAATTTCATCACTAATCCAAAAATTTCGGGGGGGGGATATATCCCGATATCCCCCCCTCTGGCTACGCCCCTGAATAAGACATTTTGAAAGCCAGGAGTTCTCTGCAAACCATTAAGGTTTCCACTTTTTTGATAGTGAATGACACTGACGTAGTTTTTTGAGTCATTATACTGCAATGATCAGGTTAGTACTCATGACACAAACTTTACATTAAGAGTCAAATAATTGTGCTCTTTTTTTTTTAATTCCACATCACGAATAATTTCGAATTACACATGTAAGGAAAATTTTCGTTTCCTACCGTGCGAAGAACGGGCACGCAGCTAGTTAATAATATAAGAATGGAAAATAATAAGGTAAATCAATATATTTCAGTGAGCTTATACAATGTCAAAAGAATGTGTTGTAATAATATATCAAAACAATGTTAAACAATGGAATAAAACAACCTATGTAAATGATGTGTTAAAGTAAATACGTAATGTTACGATGAATAAGGTAAAGGGGAAATGACGACTCGCGCCGGGGATATATTAAGTATAGGGAGAACAAGGGTATAACAATATCGAACTAAAGTTTAAACAAAGCTACCCAGATTACATCAAAGAACATGCCGAAGATTTCATTCACAGAATGAATACTCGGATATCTCGCGGATATTCCAAAATTCCAAAATTAACAACAACAACAAAAAAAAAAAAAAAAAAAATGCCTCCAAGACGCCAAGAGCTCGCTCAATGCCAATCTCGTACAAATTGAAAACATCCCAAATAGGCATTTTCTGGACTGCTGCAGGATATTCACAAATCAGAAACCAAATGCAGGGAGCTAGCCATTTTATTTAGAATGTCCGATTAATGTTTACATATATCTGCCGTGGGATGTCCGATTTTGTGTGAAGATTGTTCCCGGATGACGACTGAAGGGATACGTTCATTATCGTATATGGGAGGATCATTATAAAATGTCTAGAGGACATTTTTGGTTATATGAGCTATTAATATGAGTACCAGGTTACCGAGCCATGCTCAGAATCTAAAGGCTCCTTAAGTGTAAAATAATGAATACGTAAATGCCTTGGCACGTATCAATAATCTTTATGGTTGCCAAAGATTTTCATCGCTGTCGGATCACCCATACATTATCAGGTAAGCTCTGGTCGGCATTCAATGTTACAATGGCATATACTTTGTTTTGAAGAGGGAAGCTAAATATTCGATGGTCGGTGCCATCAGAGTTGAGCAAAAAGTAGTTTAACGTAAGGTGCCTCCTTTCCTTCTGTAGCAGATCAACGAGAGTATCAGCGAAGATCTTGGGCGATGCATTCACTAACAGCGTCTTCATTACTTCAGAAATATATCTGTCCATATTGAGGACGTTTAAATTCAGCATCAAGAATTTGAGTTGGTTGAACTGTCAGATGAATGAGTTTATAAAAAAAAAATTCATCAAGTCCGTTATACACTGTTCGCAAGCAGTACACACCAAAATCGTTAATAGTTTCACTCGTCATATACTGTGAACAAAGCCATTGTAAAGTCTGCTTTCAAATTTCGAATTCTTTGAAATGTGGGTGACATCGAAGAAACAACCTCACCAATTCATTAGGAAATTCGGAATGTCCTACATCAATCTTACAGTCCCCAAAATGGTTTCGGTTAATTTTTGTTTTTACTCTTCAGAAAAATACAAAGCTCCAGGGTGAATGCAATTCATGTTAAAAAGTTTTAAACTATGATAATAAGTACCCACATTTGTGGCAGCTTTGTAGATACTTAGACTGTTTACCCGAAGTATTTGTCGACGTCTAGCTGTTCCATGTCGTTCTCCTTCCAAATACTAATCATCTGTTTAATCTGCTTGTGTTTGAACTGCACGTTCTCACATTTGGGCTAAGTGCTGCTGTCGGTGATCATATGTTTCCACAGCTCGTTTTTGAGCTACACTTTCATGCATTTACGTCTTTATAATACATCTATTATGATAATTGTTTACGATTGAAATTGTAAATTTCTCTATAGTGCTTCAATTCAAACATAAAATACTTATTTTTTTCTAATTCAAAGAAAATACATCATGCATAAACAAATTCTACAAACGTAAATTCAATCTTATAGATACATAAATATAGATGCCATAAAAGTATAATCATACATAAATATGCTTTAAACATAATTTCATTTTATAAACTCACGCTTAAGAAAATAAAAAGTGTAACACAATTTAAATTATTAGTACAAAAGGACACTTCGAAATCATGAAATCAAAAACAGCATAGATCAAAAATATTCTTTTATAATAACCCTAACAACTACTTAAACGTTGACAATAATAGAGCAAACGCATGGACTGAAGAAAATGGACTTCTAACCTCGAATAAATCAAAAATAATCGCTCCTATATAGTTACGCTGATCCCTGACTCTGTCACAATTCCAGTTCAACCACTCAAAATAAAACTTTTACCATCCAAACAAATTAAAAATGTATTGTCTAATAACTTAAAATTTACACGGTTCGTTGGTGAGATCAGCCTGAAAATTATCATAATTATGTAAAAAAAAGAAAAAAAAAGAAAAAGAGAAAAGAAAAAAGAATAAAGAAAAAATCTGATAATCCACCCGTTCCCTGATTTTTAAGTGGTTTTTTTTTTTGTATTCTTAGCTCTATTTCATTTAAGAGAATAAAAAAAGCTAATCATTTGAGTGTCAGAATTATCTATTGCAAGTGACATTGACGTTACATTGAAGTCACGGTTATCAGGCTTTGGAGGAAAAATTACGTTTCCAATTCGCTTAAGATAGCTTTTCTAAATTACTACTCAGTTTAACTTTTTTTCAAAAATAAAACGGTTTTCTATGCATTAAGCATGGATATAGGAGAGGATGTTGATACCAAACGAAATGTTTCGAATACGAAATGTTTCTGCAGATTATACAATTCGAATTTCGATGTATAATAAAAATTGAATATGAAGTTATTTGATTTTAAGTGGGTAAATATTAAATATTCTGAGTGTAGACATTCTATCGCCCGCTGTAATTGTCTCCACAAAGGGCTTTATCCTTTAGTTTAATGATAGTACACAACACAAAACAACACAGTCTAATCCACGTCTAAATAAGAATTGAAAATTTATTAGAAAAAATCTTAGTAACCAGATTTCAGCCTCCCAATTTACTGCTTCCACATATGGACAACTCCCAGTCTGCGGCCGGATGGGGCCCGCCATGGCTTTTGGACCAGCCCTCAGAACAAGTCAAAACCCTGTATAAAGCCTATATAAAACATTCAAACTTCCATATAAATCCGAATTATACGACCCGCGATTTCACTAACATCCTGAAGTCAGGCCCAGGAGGCCACTATCGTAAAGTTCTGCCCGCAACTTTTAAAAGGTTGTCCGTACGATGATAAAATAAATGAGTTGAAATCATCAACTGCAGTGAATGAAAACTAAACTGATGGCTGATAATCTGCAAAATTAATTTGAATATCGGCTGCGAGCCCAATTTAGGAATCGATCGTATCATTTTTTCATCGGAGTTTCGAACATCGTTTCATTATAAACGGTTGACCCATTAAAAAAAAAAAAAATCGTCAGGGTAACTACATTTAAATATTTATCGTCAACTTGGCGGAATAAGGCAGTTAAAATAGAATTCAACCTAGTGCCGTTATTTAAAAAAAAAAAAAAAAAAAAAAAATGGAATTTTCATGTTACGTCGCAGGATCTTTTTTCATACTGTGAATGACTGAAAAGGGTGTCATTTTCATTTAAATTATTCGGCTAAGCTGAAACTTTTATGCACTTTTGAAATTCGCATCCTATGGATCAATAAAATACATGAAAAATATTTATTGTTTTAGTATATACGCGAAAATACATTTAGCTTTGCGTTAGTTACAAAAGGATAATTGTAATAAATTCAGGCAAATTTTCACATAACATTTACGAGTAGTTTTGTATTAATAACTATGAATTAAGAATAATTAAATTATTTACGTATATTACATCAAGGTGCTTGCGGGGATGGCAACGAAGACTCTTTTCGCTTTTTCTTTCGCTGGTTGCCAGGACGATATCTATATAAATAAAATTAGACTTTTGTCTGTATATTTCTTGGAATTCAAAAATTTTGCGATTTCTATCCGTTTCAAGCACCCGGGAATCCGATGCGACCCTCAAAAAAAAGTTTGTCTGTCTGTCATTCTGTCATTCTGTCATTCTGTCCGTGACGCTTTTTTTGTTTAAGCATCACGTAAAAACGACTGAAGCGAATGAGATGAAATTTGGTGTCATGATAGGTGGTCACTCAACTTAAAACATAGGCGTCGAATTTTTAAAAAATCTTGATTATATTTTCAGATTTTGCGAAAATCGTTTCAAACTGCGTAAATTTGTGTTCAAGCATCACGCAAAAACGACGGAAGCGAATGATATGAAATTGCGTGTCATGATAGGTGGTCACTCAACTTAAAACATAGGCGTCGAATTTTTAAAAAATCTTGATTAGATTTTGAGATTTTGCGAAAATCGTTTCAAACTGCGTAAATTTGTGTTCAAGCATCACTCAAAAACGACTGAAGCGAATGATATGGAATTGGGTGTCATGATAGGTGGTCACTCAACTTAAAACATAGGCGTCCAATTTTTTAAAATCTTGATTGAATTTTGAGATTTTGCGAAAATCCTTTCAAACTGCGTAAATTTGTAAAGTAAATAAAAACTTTGTAAAAAACACACATCTTATGTGTGTTTTTTACAAAGTTTTTTATTTACTTTATTGTTTAACACCAGTATTTTGAGTGTTTTTTCCTGCGTAAATTTGTGTTCAAGCATCACGTAAAAACGACTGAAGCGAATGATATGAAATTGGGTGACATGATAGGTGGTCACTCAACTTAAAACATAGGCATCCAATTTTTAAAAAATCTTGATTAGATTATGAGATTTTGCAAAAATCCTTTCAAACTGCGTAAATTTGTGTTCAAGCATCACGCAAAAACGACTGAAGCGAATGATATGAAATTGGGTGTCATGATAGGTGGTCACTCAACTTAAAACATAGGCGTCGAATTTAAAAAAAATCTTGATTGGATTTTGAGATTTTGCAAAAATCCTTTCAAACTGCGTAAATTTGTGTTCAAGCTTCATGTAAAAACGACTGAAGCGAATGATATGAAATTGGGTGGCATAATAGTTGGTCACTCAACTTAAAACATAGGCTTCGAATTTAAAAAAAATCTTGATTAGATTTTGAGATTTTGCGAAAATCGTTTCAAACTGCGTAAATTTGTGTTCAAGCATCACGCAAAAACGACTGAAGCGAATGATATGAAATTGGGTGTCATGATAGGTAGTCACTCAACTTAAAACATAGGCGTCGAATTTTAAAAAAATCCTGATTGTATTTTGAGATTTTGCAAAAATTCTTTCAAACTGCGTAAATTTGTGTTCAAGCATCACGTAAAAACGACTGAAGCGAATGATATGAAATTGAGTGACATGATAGGTGGTCACTCAACTTAAAACATAGGCGTCGAATTAAAAAAAAATCTTGATTAGATTTTGAGATTTTGCGAAAATTGTTTCACACTGCGTATTGTGTTCGCACATGACGTAATAACTGCAAAGGTGAAAGAATGGTATTTGGTGAAATGATAGGTGGTCACCTTAAACTATAAGCATCTAAAAAAAACCGATCAGATTTTGGGATTTTGCGAAAATCGTTTCAAACTGAGTGAATTTTTGTTCACACATTACGTAATAACGACTAAAGCGAATGATATGAAATTTGGTCACATGATAGGTTGTTGTTCAACATAAAGTATAGGTGTCCAATTTTTTAAACTTTTTATTAGATTTTGAGATTTTGTGAAAATTCTCCCAAAATGCAGTTATATTTTTTCAAGCATCGCGTAATAACGACTAATACGAAATTTGGTGGTGTGATAGGTAGTTGCTAATCTTAATTTATAGGTGTTGAATTTTTAAAATATTTTGATTACATTTTGAGATTTTGTGAAAATCGTTTAAAAATGCTAAAATGTTTGTTCCAGCATCACGAAATAAAGACTGCAGGGAATTAAACGAAATTGGGTGACATGATAGGTTGTCACTCAACTTAAATTCTAGGCTTCAAATTTTTCAAAAATATTGATTAGATTTTGAGATTTTGCGAAAATTATTTGAATATGTGTAAATATTCGTTCGCGCATCCTATAATTACGACTAAAGCGAATGAAATGATATTACTTAGTGACTCTCTAACCTGTAATATTTTAACAATACATAAAAATTATAACTGCGCTTTCTTTACTTTGGCAACATACTATATCCATTCTGTGTACTCCTACAATGCTGACGGAAGTTCTTGCTTTTAGAAATTTGCATTCAGTACTAACCCGTCAACGACGGGTACTTCAGCTAGTTTTGAAATAAAAATAACTTTTTAATTCTAAACAAATTTATGTAGCTGAATGGTGTAATATATCTAGTTACTAAAATATTTATTTGTCTGTGTACTGAACATCAAGTTCCATTTATTTTGTTTCTTTGCGAAATTAATTTTTACTATTATATATCGATGGCGTGTATTTTTTCATCCGCCTCAAACTTATTTGAGCGTCCCTTTTAGGAAGATTGCATCAATTGTGTTTTTCAAATGCTCAATAGATGGCGCTACCGTCCAAAAATTTTTAAATTTTAAATTTTGAGCGTTTTAGAGTTTTTTCAATCAATTGACCTCGCTCAATCGTTTTAGGGGATCAAAAAACCCCCAGGTACGAAATTTAAAAAGAATCCTTAGAGCAGTTTTCGAGATCGTTCGGACATACACACCCACCCACACACACACACACAAACATTCCTCGTTTAATATAAGAGCGGATAAAACAATGCCCAGTAATGGAAGAAAACAAGGTAAAAAAATATTTCACAACCATGTTTCAAAACACAAGTATGATTTTCCTAAGAAAACGGATTTCAAATAACTTCACCATAATGAAAAATTATTCCAATTGTGAAATAGTAGGGTTTGACATTTTCTAGCAAAATATAAATTATATCACCAAGCTTGGTCCAGTTTTTGCAGCTTATTTTTTGCTGCCAAACTTGGCGATAAAAGTAGCATACATTACTACCGAACTCGTTACTGGCAACTCTTTTGGCAATGGTTTAAAAGCATGTTTCCTCCGATTTTTTCAATGATAATATCATCAGAACGTGACCAATATTAATTTAGGACTACCCCTAAGCTATCCCCTTTCCAATAAATAAAAGAATCTTGAAAATTGGTCCTCGTGGTAAAAAAAATATCTCTGTACATACATGGAAAATAAATAGGCGCTGAGCATAGTTCCTCTTCCTACTTTGTAGTCTGTAAAAATAGTGCTATAACAATCTCAAACAATTGTCTTAGACCAATTTTATATCTGTTTGTCGCTTGGATGCGGAATGCGTACATACTGCTTGTTTTAGACTTCAAGGGAAGAGCATGAAATTCCACGTGACACTATTTCCATCTTCTGACGACGATATGAGCCAAACACTAAATGCTCTAACGAAGGTAAGCTCTTATTCTGATGGTATAGCATCACGCACTCTACCCTTCCAATAAGAAAGTGAAAAAAAAAAATACTTTATAATCACTGCACACACAGTGGATAACTTTCCGGTCATACTCTCCATCGCTTGTAAAATACGTCCAAAGGGAAAGCCGAAAGTGCATTGAAAAAAGATCTTCCAGTCCTCTCCTCTTGAATCCTTTAGAAGCAAAAGCCGTAGCCATTTACCAACAAAAGCATGGAAGAAATTGAAGGAGGGGAAAACTCCCTAGTCCCCAAATCTCTCTTAAGGCGAAACTAACCGAAGATCTTTTAATCCTCCTTCATAACAAATTCTTCAGCAAGGAGTGTGTCCACCGCCGTATATCGAATGGAAATTTCGACGGCCGATAATCCTATTACGTCACCGAGCGAGAAAGAGTTTTGGGGGATGTGGCGTTATTTTACCTTATTTTGTGCCGATGGTTGAAGCCGTTAAGCGTGACAGGTAAAGGGAACGGCAGAGGCATAGTAGAAGAATGGAAGTAGAATTAGTAGAGGTGAAAAAACAACGGAGTAATAACTGAATTAGTGTTAGGCAGTGACGGATTAAAGCATAAGACTTCATTTGCGGCTGATGATTTTTTAACGAAGTCGGGAACTGCATGTTATTTTATATTAAAGGATATGAATTTGGCAACTGAAGTAGTGAGTCTATTTCAACACTTTGCAACAAAGTTGAAAGTATTATGATTTCGGTTTGTCTGTCAGTGTTCTACATCTTAAATAAGTATCGATTGCTACGATGTTTATACATGTTATTGCTGTAAACAATACCATTTATTCTATTGAAAATGATGGTTTTTTTTTTTAAATCTTTGCAATGAAACTTTTAAAACTGCGTAAAAAGAAATATTAAAAGGAAGAAGGCAGCTGTTTCGGGTCTAATAAGAATATTTTTCCAAGTAACGCAATTTCTTTTCCTTTTTCCCATTTCCAAGCTCAGATCATCAAATGCGCAGGACCTGCTTGGCAATGGCGAACTTTCCTCTTGGATTCAAACCTATGGCTCTATTCTGCTCCGTTCGTTTAAGCAAACGTTCGCATGTGGGACATCAAATTGAAGTTATTTTCAACCTGCTAGAGTATGTTGTTATTCTGCAAGCTACGGCAGAGCCTTAGGTGTAGCGAATGTTTACATTCTAGCATACGTTTCGAATTAAGTCACAAACCCGAACGTGGCAGAATAGACTCCTTAACCTGACATAGAACAAGAATTAAAAACCGTTCTTCAGTTGCAGAAAAGCGCCACCATCCACACAGGCAGGAAGGCTATAACTGAAGGTGTAGGTATCTCTGTACATGGTAGAGCTTTCATGCAACTGAAGATTTGTGGAAAATTTTGTACCATCCTAGACAATTCTTTTTGCCGTTTTTTATTTTCACGAGTGTCATTTTACAAAGTTCTTTAGTAATTTTACCAAATCTAACCAGTTCATAATTTGCATGATTCAGCGGCAAAGATATGTGTATATTCTTTGTGTATACACTGTAGGCTTGGCTGTCCTGGATTTGAACTCAATTTTTTCTCATCCAGAATCTTATTTCCTATCAACCAGACTACTGCGGACCGAATTAACCCTTTAACGCACAATGTTCCCTCTCTGGGAACACCAAACTCTGACGTTTTGACTGTTGCCAGTCACGAAGAATAGATTTGATTTCTATAAAAATAGTTGCGGGTGACATAGCTCCACGAGAATCCTTTATTTTTTAGCACGTCATTTCCCGTAAAAAATGGTCACGGTTATTTTTAACAGCACTGACATCTGCTGAAAAATGGAAGAATGCGAGAACAGCTGGATAGATTGCCCAATGCTGAAAAAAGGGCAGCCGTTGCAATCGCTCGACTTAACTACTAGCAACATGGCGGACGATCGAAACGTTCATCACGTGCCACAGATCTAGAGACCTTTTTTTTGACGCAGCTGGCTGTACAGCCAGCTGCTTGGGACGTTATTTGAATTTGTTGCATCACTTCTTGTTTTAACACATTGTTATCCCATATTCTTGACTTTTTGTCAATTGTTGAGCAATGTTTTATGAGATTGTGTAGGTTTTCTTAAATCATAGTTTAGGATTGCTTTATTTCATTACTATTCATTATTTTGTTCCATTATTACAACGTATTGTTTGACATAGAATTTAGCCATGTAGAAGCTTAGTGCTAGCAGAGGTGATCTGGTGGGATGAGAGTTTCAACTGACTAAGCCACTGCGGGATCTCATTAAATCTGTAAAGTTACATTACTCCTGTTATTATTATTACTGTTGTTGTTGTTATAAAGGAAAATATTAAATCCTTCTATAGCAACTTTTCACCTTGGTTAACACAGAGATTTACAAACACATTGGTTAAAAGAGATTTAATTTCTTATTTAATCTGTGTTCAAGCACTTTCATTCTGCTACCAAAGCCTACAAAATATAATCCGCTAGCTTTACTGTACATGTACACAGCACATGCGCTCTAATGGCGAATCGGTATATGCAGTCGGAGACGTTACTTGCAGCTTTTTGATTTCCCATGATTAAATATTATCTACAACTATCGGAGATGACTCCAGCCGCAGTTTACTTTACGAGTAAAATATATATATAAACAAACATTTCTAAACACCATAAAAAATAAAAGCAGTACCGAACATAAGATCTTATCAAAATGGCAGCGATAACGACGATGTTTGTCGCTTAATGATCTTGGACTTTTTTTTTTTCCGAGCATGTGAACTCTAAAATTCTTTTGCAAACGTTGAAAAATCGACGCTATTTCATTTTGCATTATGGGTTGCATAAAGTTAATGCGAATAGGGGAAAAAATATAAAGTTAGGATACTGTTTTTGCTCGTACTCACAAAAATGGCTTTTATTTTTTATTTTTGTAGTAGTATAAAGAATATGAAATGCTGAAATGGACCAATTACTTTTGATTTGTTCTGAGGAAAACGTGAAAACAATCAAGGTAAAGTATTGGTTCCCAAAACCACATTTAACAAATTCGATGCAATCACAGCGTTAGATTAAATGGTCATCAAAGTGTCCTCTGATGAGCGTTTAATTACTAGAACATTTATCACAGTGTGCCTAGTTTTACATTGAACAAATAAGGAAACTCAATCTAACCCCCTCATGCCCATGTTAGCAAATATGCTACTATCCTTTAAATGCTATATTTTTTTTTTTTACAGGAAAAATGCTTCGAAATGTAATTTTGAAGTCGTAAAACTATTAACTGTACCTTTAATCAATGACAGTAGTAGTGTGGGTCCACAGATGCCAACATTATTCAATGAAAAATATTAAAATATTTTAGAAGCATTACGTTTATACTCTTTTGTTCTACTTGCAACTTATTCTACTATCACGTTTTTCTACTATATTGGTAATATTCAATAAAGAAAAACTAATAATTGCCATTTATATGTAAAAAAAGGTATTCTTTTTCATAAGATACATTTTTTTTAAAGTTTCATTTACGTTTAGAAGTTTTAAAATCATAGTACCATCATACCACTGAAAAAACATATTAAAAATTTCCTTTTCACAATTTTTCATTACATTTACGTTGTTTAACTTAAAAGAACACCATTTCAAAGAAAAAATATTTTTTTCTTGAGAATTTCTTATAGTGGGAATAAGAGAGTTAACATACATATACGTGAAATGCATTATTAAATCAAAATGAATTAACCTGCGAAATTTGCGCTACAAATATTAAAATATAGAAATAAGGAAAATGTATTGAAAAAAGATTGAATTTGATTTATTTCCTTAATTTTTTCCTTAAAAAATTAAGGAAAAATTAAAGAGGGATAGTATTATAAATACGGTTTAACCCTCCTCCCCTAAAAATTGGCACAACATAGTAGGCAGCACATGTGTAACTCAAGTAAGCGATCTGATTGATCCGTTAGCTATGAGTGCTTAACCGATTTCAGTTTCTTTAATGTCTATCGGTTATTTCAATATTATAAAGAAATTATTACTCATGTAAAAGTTATTGAAAATTATAGAGTACAAATTTCAGAAGTGTTCAATAATTATTAAACGAAAATCTTTAGAAAAACTTTATTATTTTATTGGTTACCATGTAAATAAGACAGAGTCCAAACGGCTTAGTTGCAATCCAAGCCGTTCATCGAATGTGTACATAACTAGATCTTATGAATGCTTGCTGTATTTCATTTTAAAATTGATCTAAACATTGATTAATTTTGACAACTGATAGGTATCATCTACGAGGCTAAAGCTCTCAAAACTTAAAAAAAAATTCTGACACTAGAGGTCACAGCGCCTGCTATGGAGTTATAGCATATAAGCAATGCATGTTTGTTTAATATTTGGGGATTTCTATTTCACGAGTCTCAAAATGTAGAAGCTGACTTAGCCTAATTGTTCGATCCCATGCAATGAAGTGGAGATGGAGAGTAAAATTGAAATGGAGTACTCCATTATCAAGTACCACCGTACTCACATTTCAATTTAAAGAAAAACAAAAATAGCTAGGTTTCTGCAAGTCACCTGACAAAAGAAGTCGCTTTACGTGACCTGGGGGTACGACCATAGCTATAAGAAAAAAGCAGCATGAATGCCAACCAAACATGGAGGAGGAAGAACTGACAAGACTAGAAATCGTTGCCAACCGAGAAAATTAATCGACAAAAATAAAAATAGAAACAGCTAGAGCCAAGGAGAAAAAGTATGAGAAATAAAAACAGAAAAAATTCTGCCAAAACTATGTAAATTTATTAAGAAATTCAGTAAATGGAAGGGGACGGGGAAATAAAAATAATATTAAAAAATAATAATTATAGTAATAGTAAATATATAAATAAATAAAAAAATTGAGTATAGCTAACCCATGAGCAACGTAGTACGAGCTTTAATAGCTAGGAAGTACTAAGGAAAGAGTGTAAAAAAGAGTTGGGGAAAAAATATTGTAATTAACATTACTTATCATAATAATTATTATAATAATAATTTACTAAAGTATTAATTGTTATTAGTTCTGATAGTATTGTATGCAGTATAAGTAAAATTGCACTTAATAAGGCTTATATATGGTACAGTAGAGAAAAAATATATAAATATGTCTCTCAAAAAGAAAATGTATAAGTGATCAACAATTCTACATTGCATTTTTTTTTAATGAATTTTTTTGTATAAAATATACAAATACATATTTTATGATTTTCCTTTTTTTTTTTTTTTTAAATAACCAACAACCAATCCCATCCTCACCATCCAATAACCTAAACTGACATACAGTTTCATTTATCACAAATTGGATATATTATTGATTTTAGAAATCTACCAGGATATTTGTATTTGAGAGCTGTTTTATATAGGTATGTTAAGTTATTGGCCTTAATACTATTGGTACACAGAGACTCTATTCTATATTTATGATGAGAGATTATATTTCTAAAAACAGATACATATATATATATATACATATATACATAGACTTGAGAACCTCTTCCGTTTTTTCGTTGGTTAACAAATATAATACAATACATAGATATGCAGCATGTAAAATCACAAGCTGTTTTTTCTTGAAAGTCCAGAATATTGCGGAATTAAATACAAACCACATCAAGGAGTTAAATCAAGTGGAAACTTGAGGAAGAGCAGACAGATAAACCGAACTGATTAGTACTACACGTCTAAGATGGAGAATCAGGAATCTAAATCCCGAGCTAAAGGAAATTAAAGAAAGAAAGAAAGAAACAAACCCACCCCCAGACATTACCGAAACTGCTTTGGCAGAGGAGAGATTTAGTGGTTAGCACACATCGTATATAAATCGTAAAATAAATGATTGCACGGAGGAGGTTAAAGGAAGAGTTAAATGAGGTATGAAAAACTCGGAATGGGAAGGTGTCCGCCATGAAATTGATTTATAATTTAAATGACAAATGGGAGGGCTCGCTAAGAGGGTTAACGTACGTAAGCAATGTACGGCGCTATTTCGTACTGTGACTTAGTCCAATCTAAATCGCATTAAATGGGGGATTTAACCCTCGCAGTGTCTTGTGCAGATAACTTAAAGTTGTTTTTATGATACAATTTTCACGCACCTTAAGAAAATAATAATGAACAAAGCTTTGATACGAAGATTTGTAATTATAAAAAATCTGATGTGTCCAACACATGACTTCCTTCCACATCTATTAAATCAAAAAAGTTTTCTACGCACTTCCTCTAAACTTATTTGTTTGAAAGAGATAAAATATCAATAATAGTAAGGTTTAGCGATTTCTAGCCAAATATTTTGATATCGCCAAGCTGAGTTCAATTTGAAAGAGTTCCTTCTGACACTTTATTTGGCGATATTTCACCAAAAGCCGACAAACTTGAGATAGTTTGCGAGATTTTGGGGATAGCCAAAGTAGTCATTGACCACAGACTTTCAATGAATTGAATGCATCCATACACCTTAATGTATTTAAAGTCATTTGGCTCACCCTATAAATAAATTCCCAGTCGATTGCTGTCAAAAAAGATATTGAAAACAGTTAGATATTATAATATAGCTCTAAATACAAAAGTTCAAAATTCTACGGGTTAAAGTTTTAGAGTTATACAAAATACGAAATAATTTTTGGTGCCAAATTTGGCGATATTTCGGCGAAACTCGTCAATGTCGACGACATTTGGCGAGATTTTAAGCATGGACCAACAATGACAGATTATCGCCAATTTTGGCGATATTTCGCCAAAACTCGCCAAGAACGATGACAAATGGCGATACTTAGGGCATGGACCAAATGACTGACTATCGCCAAATTTGGCGACATTTAGGCAAAACTCGCCAAGGTCGAGGACAGACGGCGATATTTTGAGCATGTACCAAACAATGTCTACAATTGTATTATAAGATGTCCATGAACATTAAAGTACTGAAATTCTTTTCGGTGGTCCTGTAAATAAACCTACCAGTAGATTGCAACCAAAAATCGAGATGCACAACTAAATGTTACAACAATCTTATACATGAAATTTCATAATAGTTTTTGAGATTTGAGAGTTAAATACGCACACACGTACACCGAAAGTCGCCAAGCTTGGCGACTTTTGGCGTAGTTCTTGAGGGAGGCACGTGACCGTGGTCGGACCATTACCTAACTTATGTGGTAGGACGGTATTGTGCTTGAAATGGATGAATGCTCCTAAAATTGCCATTGACCGTAATGTAGTGGAAATCTTTTGAGTGTTCCTGTAGCAGAACTGTAAATGATAAAGACACTTCTTTTAATGGAGAAATTCATTTTCTAACTCTTTACAGTATATATCACTTCTGAGTCGTTTGAAATAGCCCAATACCTCTAAAAAACGCTTTGATGAATTTCGACCCATAGAGCGTAATGTATTTCGAATCTTTTAGGCGATCCTGTAGATAAACTATCCAGTCGAATGGAACCGAAAGGGGAGGTGCACAACTAGATGTTACAACAATCCTAAATATAAAGTTTCAACATTCTACGCCTAATAGTTTTTGAGATATGCGAGCTTAATGAATTTCGGCCCATTGAGCGTAATGTATTTCGAATGTTTTGGGCGGTCCTGTAGATAAACTATCCAGTCGAATGGAACCAAAAGGGGATGTGCAGAACTAGATGTTACAACTATCCAAAATATGAAGTTTCGACATTCTACGCCTAATTATTTTTGAGTTAGGCGAGTTCAATGAATTTCGGCCCATAGAGCGTAATGTATTTCGAATCTTTTGGGCGGTCCTGTACATAAACTATACATTCGATTGCGACCAAAAGGGGAGGTGCACAACTAGATCATAGAAAAATCCTAAATATCAAATCTCAACATTCTAAGACCAATAGTTTTTGAGATATGCGAGTTACATACATACGTACGTACGTACAGACGGCATGGAAAAACTGACCACAATAGACTCGCCTCTGGTCAAAATGAGTTGCAGACGCGTTAATATGATCGTGCATGCTAGCGTACGATGAGATGCATCGATAAAATTCTTAATATTAAATTTAGAGGTAGTCAAAATCGGTTTTTTTGTCGAAATTTGGCCCCCAAAATTTTTCGGGATCACATTACTTCCTTATACTACGCACAAGGAAGTAAAAATAAGCATTAAGTATAACATCCATGCTTTAAGTTAAAACGTATTTAGTGATATCTGTGATAGAGATGAGTTTGGGCTTATTTTTTAAAGCCTGAACCCGAAGGCTTCCAATCCGAGCCCACCCGAGCTCGAGTGATATTATTGGAGTCGGAGCCGAAAATTTCAACTAATTAATAAATAAAAGTAAATTACTTCATTGATAGACTATCGTAAGTTTTGCTTCTTTGCGCAAGTTAAAGACAAACACCCTAATAGCACAGATGGTCCCAAAAGTGTCGCTGTGACGTCACAGAGCGTCACAATTGTCACAGGACTGTCACATACTAGTCACATTGTGACTTGTGAGTGATGCGACTCCACTGTCTGGTCACTGTGAAGTTTATTTGTGACCAGTTACCAGGTGACGTCGCCGTGGAGTCACCTTGTGACTAGTATGTGATCGGTCGCTCAGTGAATCCACTGTGAAGTCACTATGTGACTGTTTTGCGTCTAATGATTTTTTTGGACTTCAAAATGACGTCACACTGGCCGCTTTTGCGACTTTGGAAACAGACTCATTTTTTCTAATATTTTGAGTCTTTCGTGAAACATTTAATAAATAAATCCGAAAATGATAACGAGTAATTCAATAAAATATCACAGTTATGAAGTAATGGAATTTAGTTTAATTTATTAGTTTTTAAATTATTTCGTTTAAACAAGCCAATATTTAAAAAAATAGTATTCTTAAAAGTATTAGAGTTGAGAGTTCTAATCACAATTGAGAAAACTAAGTATCTGTGAGTAAAATTAACAATTTCTTTCATATCCCCATGGCATCTGTTTCGATAGCGTATGTAGGTTTAAATTTCGGATGGGGGGACCGGTATTTTAAACCTTATTGTTATGAGAGTAAATACAAATGTCTCAAAATTGCTGTTTTTTAATAATTGCTTTAAGTTTTCGGATGGGGCCCGGGATCCCCCCCTTTAAATATAGTCCCAGGTATGTTTGAAAGTTCCGCTAGGAAAAATTTGAGGTAAAACTATGGGTCTAAGTCAAAAATACTTTATTTATTTTATCTAATGCATGTTTTTCCAATTAATTTTATTTATTTTTATATGAAATCCATTTTAGGCAAAATATAGGAAAAATATAAATCTTATCCCTCTTACCTTAATCTATATCAAACCCCGCAAACATGTGGCACATTACAAATTTATTTCATAACCGAATAAAAAAATTCAATAAATCATTAATTTTTTCGGATGAATACTTAAATAAAACAGCACATTATCTCCTGAAAATAATTTATGTGAAAAAAAAAAGATTTCCAAGATTTTTAATTTATATTTATTAATTATGGTATTTTCCCTCCATTTATAAAATACCCAAAAAATTTTAAATTTCCAAAACAAGCCATGCCAGAACTTTTGCAGCAATCAGTTTACTTTTAAAGCAACCAGAGCAAGATAATCACAGCGCTGAGGTAACGTGCTGGCCTATGAACGAGTGCGTCGAGGGTTCGATACTGGTACTGAATGTTTCCTTGCCTGAGAGTTTGGTACTGCCATCTAGTGCATGTTCTCGGTAACTCTTTTTCCCCGAATTTTTTTTGCTGTCGCAAAACTGTCCCAAAGCGACTTCTCTGAAGGGTTGCAATGTGAATACACCGCAAGAGGACATAGAGACTGTGTGGTGACCCTGCTGCGGAGTCGCGGCGACTGTTTGTAACTCTATTGTGTGGTCGCATTTCAGTCACAGAGGACGGTTGTGCTATTAGGGCATGGCAGCAAACTCATAATGCATTTTCTAATACTTTATTCCTCCCATGAATCACTTTTCAAAATCTGTTTAAAAGTAGTAGTTCAACAAATGAGACACTCCTCATGAGCCCGAGGCCACCCGAGCTCGAACACTATCATGAATTACAGAGCCCGAGCCCAGTTCGGTCGGTTCGGACTTTCGGACTCGGGCTGAGCAAGTCTATAATCTGTGAGTTTTAATTAATACAGATTGTAGATGCATTGCAGTATAAGCTGGAACTAAGTAAACAGCATTTTACGTCACAGCAACTTGGAGAGTTAATAAAGAATTAAGGCTGTTCCTTTAAAATTTATACAAGTGTCAAAAGACATCTGGGTAACTTTGAGAAACAAACCAATCATGCTGCACGTCGAAAAACTCATAATCGCATCTTCAGAACTTTTACTAAATGGTACGTAAATCAGTTGTCTCGAGTTTAATAAAGAACCTTGTATTTACACGCATGCATAAAATATTCAACGACGGTTACTTTTCGGATGTAACAAAGTATCCACTATGGTATCAGCAGCAATAAGTTCTAAAGTTCAGGCTAGCAGGCTCGGGATTGAACTAAAAAATACGTCCAGTAAAATTGTCAATTATTTGTAAAAATGTTACAATTGTTTTTATCAGTACAAGCATCTGCTGAAAACTGGAAAATCGGTTGCACTTTTTTGGCGTTGGGCAGTCTATCCAGTTGTCTCATATCGACGTGAAAGGTGTTGAGCTTCAAAGAATTAAAAACAATTGAGCGAAAAATTCCGCAAGACGGAGACTCATCACAGATAAACGGTACTAATAAGTACACACCTCAGACGGGAAGGAAAAGACCATAGTTATAATGATGTCCCATTCGAATGATTTCTATAATCGATTAGTACTATTCGAATAGAATCAATAATTGATCAATCGAATAGTGAATATTCGCGATTTTCACCGTTTGAATAGCATTTGCGATTTTTATTCGAAATTTTGAATGTCATGTGCTATTCGAATACTATGTGCTGAGTGTTCGAATGGACACGTGCGTACCGAAAATTTCTCTGCGGAACAGTGTTCGTGGATGTTTTGTCTGGCCGGCTGTTTTCTGGAGTCGTACGACAACTAATCAATATAATCACCACTAGTGATGTGCCACTCAAGTGATTGGTATAATCAATTACTACTCTTCGAATATAATCAATAATGATTTATCGAATAGTGTATACTCGCGATTTCACTATTCGAATAGTATTCGCGGTTTCACTGTTGGAATTGTAAACGCGCTTTCATTATTCGAAATAGTATTCGCAATTTTACTGTTCGAATAGTATTCGCGATTTTACTATTCGAACAGTAATCGAGATTTCGAATGTCATGTGGCATTCGAATACTGTGTGCTAAGCGTTCGAATGAATTTTTCAAAATCGATTATCTCTAATGCATTTAATAATCGACTAATTCGTATAGTTAAATTCATTCGTGCCCATAACTACCGTAATACCAAAAAGTAGCATACTGAAAGAAAAGCTGTGAGGCTAGACAAAAACATCTTTCCTGGTAAGTGCTTCGTTGAGAAATCAGGTGGTAAACACCCGTCATATTTATATCGTAAAGTAAACGGTCATACGAAATGGCTAAGAAAGGTTAAATGAGGCGTACATAAAAGTGAAATGGAAAGGGCGAGATAACGTGTGGCACGAAATGGATTTATAACTTAAATGATGAATGATCGCCATTATTTCGTAGTTAGATTTTTTTTACCACTTAAATCTGATAGAAAACGAATTAAATGGGAGTTAAGATAATTACCGATATGGGCTGTTTTTATAATTTTACTATCGTTACGTACAATGATTGCTCTCATATATGGCGAGTACTAAAAGACTATTAATCAAAGACCTACCTTTTCAGAAAATATGTTCTATAATATGCAGATTGAAAAAAAAATTAAAGCATAATTTTTTTTTTAACAATTTACAACAAGGTTAAAAAGTGTTTATGATTTCGGTTTGCCTGTCTATCCGTCCGTCCGCCCGTGCTCTAACTCCCGTAAATACGCATCGATTTCTACATAGTTGCGAGTGACATATAGCTCCACGAGAATCCTTTACTTTTACTTTTTACTTACGAGAATCCTTTACTAATATCCTAACGCCCAGCACATAGCATGACATTCGAAATCTCGAACAGAAATCATGACTACAATTCGAACAGTATTTGCGATTTCACTATTCGAATTATATTCATGATTTCTGTATTATGCAAATCGAACAGTGAATATTCGTGATTTTTATTGTTCAAACAGTATTTGCTGTTTCTATTTGAATAATAGTTGCGACTTTAATAATCGAATAGCATTCGCGATTTCACTATTCGAATAGTAAAGTCGCGATTACTATTCGAACAGTGTAAGTCGAACAGTCGAAAGTCGCGACTATTGTTCAAATAGAAACCGCAAATACTGTACGAACAGTAAAAATCACGAATATGTACTTTTCGATCAATCGATTAGTCATTCTATTCGAATAGTAATAATCGATTAGGGAAATCATTCAAATTGCATATCACTATAACTGTGGTCTTTTTAAGCGAAAAAGCGGTATAAAAAGCGAAATTGGGAAGGTGTGCCGTGAAATGGATTCATAATTTAAATGATTAATGGCTTCCACATTTTTTTTTTCGTATCACATCGTGCACAGTTTCGCAGTCCAATCTGAATGGCATAAAATGAGGGTTTAATAAGAGGTTGAGAAAATGAATTATTCCCATTTCAAGAAGTTTACTCGTTGAAAATAGTAGACATTTAAATATATAAACATGAAAAAATGCTGAATTGTTATGTATTTATCGAGAACTGCGCATGATTGATTCTTCCATTTCATTTGCTTGACAAGAGTAATAGAATTAAAATTCATTACTTGTACGAAGTTTCTTACTACAATACAGCTTTATTATATTTTACACTCTTTAAAATCTTCTATTTTATACTCAATAGTTGAAATTGTTTTAAAAGCATTAAAAAATCTTGTCTCATTAAATAATCCAGCTTGTAGCATTAAATAATCAAGTATTGATATTAATACTTTCTTTTAATCATTTACAAATAAGTATGTGCTTGATATAAATAAATTATTTTAATGTTAAAAAAGTCAGTACTGGCATCCTGGCATGAAAATTACAGTTGTTAAATGGGAATTCAGTTTGACCATCTGAAAATTCCATTCATTACAATAGAGAATTCGTTATACGCAATTTTCACAACAAGGAGGTCGTACGGTAAAATCTCGTTACAAAAAAATTTAATTTTGAGAATATTTTAGATTAATCAATAAAATATATTCCTGCTAAAAAATAATATAGTACAAAATCCATGCTGATAAAATTTCATTTTAAAGAATCTTTCAGAATTACGGATTCACTAAACTGAAATTTGAATGTAGTGAAGATTAAAAAAAAATAAATAAATAAATAATAATAAAAAAAAATGTTTTATCGCTTTCATTTTTTTTTAGTGCAGGAAGCAGAGATACTTTCGCCTGCAAAATATGAAGACCGGGATCTGACTAATGGAATGTTTACTTAAAACCTTGGTTATCATGAAACAACATGTTGCCACACAATCTTATGGTGAATTCTTGCCCCCCCCCCTTCTCTTACTATAGAGCTTACATTGCTGGAATACTTGCAATGGCTTCTTTGCCTGCGTGGGCATTGCTCGAAGAAACGAAATCTCCTTTATGGAATTGTACGCAAAGAAAAATTAATTAATTGCGTTAAGGACTTAAAAATTCAGGATTATTCTTTATAAGCTGCATTACACACCGTAATAAATGAAAGAACCATGTTCTTTATGAAAGTTCCTGTAAAAATTCTTCAATATGGCGTTGCTCAGTAAAAGTTTTTGAAAAGTGACACATCCTGCTCAATTTTCGATTTTTAAGATTTTATTCTGGAAGTTTCATACCCGATACCGGCTTATCATATACTATTGTGTATAGTACTGCTTGTAAAGAGGTATTCTAAAAATTCTGAAGTGCTTAACATAATTAGGTTTATTTGTATTTATGTACCGAAATCACCGCCTTTTTCGAAATACACCGTTAACAGAACGAGGAAATATTCGTATGATCGGGTCACGTAAATAAGATATTAGTGTTGCCCTTTCCGACTGTAAAAGTTCTCTATGATTTGGCTTTCCGATGAGTACAGGCCGATATTGCATTGTTTACTTTAATTTTTTACTTTAACACTATATATATATATATATTCACACTGTTATTTCATATACGCAATCGATGGATCTTGACGAGAGTTGATGACTGAAACGCGAAGGAGCGTTCTAGCTTCTCAGAGTCCAAATTTATACTAAACGGACATTATGTGATGCAGCGAAACGACTAATAATTGGCGGTGCTTTCTCCTCATCCGTAAGCGATGAGTCACAGTTCTCACTCAACGTAACGAATTCTTTGACCTTTTTTAGCTATCGAGTGGTGCAATTAAATTTTGGATGTAGATGATAGATATGTAGCTGCAACATCAAACTGTATCCCCCGATTTTGTAATCATCCGTTTTCTGAATTGCCTACCGCGATGAAAGCAAATTTTAAGACGTATTTACGCCAAAAAGGTTATTAAAAATCCTCTCGTTAACATTAAAGATATTATACTTTTCAAATTCGTGTACGACCCGCGTAAAAAAAATTCCAGTTAATAAAATGTGCCCCATAGACTAATAAGGTGATGTACAAAATTTGTCAATTATATCCGGAAAACTGTCTGAGTTATGAAGATAAGTACATGCTGACTTAAACCATGTTTCAATATCTATCGAAAGGGGGGTGGGGAAATCATTTCATATGATTTCGTTTCAAAGGTCGTACAGAAATTACAAAGCAATGAACGTCTCCATTGAAGTTCACGAATAGCATCTGACCATCTTTAAAATATATATATATATATATATATATATATATATAAAACTGAGACGTTTTATAATGAAAGGTTGAAATTTTATACATCATCTTACTAATGTATGGGACGCATTTTACTAACTGGGAATTTTTTTTTTCTACGGGGGTCGTATACACAATTGTCACTTTTTGAAAATTAAAGAAGGGAATTTTTTTAACGTACTCTTTTCCCTTACATTTAATTTGAACATTTTTTTTTTCAGTTTACATTGCCTACTTATCTCTAAATAATTAAAGCACATTACCTTCTTTCCTGGGACAAACTGTATTTAAAGTATCGAATAATATTTTACCTTTATAAGTGTTTGTAAACGTATCATCAAATTTGATGACCCCGATGGCGAGTTTGAATACAATTCGGCTACTTCCACAAATTACACTACATGCCAAAGTATACACGGAGTCCAATACAAAATATTATTACTCTCGTGCAAATTAGTCGAATTCGCAAAACCGCCGTCAAACTGTTGATGGAAGCGATGATTCTCTGGGTAAACAAGAGTCTCCATGTGAAATGAGATTTTAGAGTAAATACAAATCGAAATGGTGGTTTTGGTAAATGATAGATGATGTTATTTTAACCGAGGAGAATGCATTTTGCTTTCATTATAATTTCAGTGATTGTAATAATCAAATATGAGCATGGAATAATAGCGAATGAAAAGCATATTTTTGCCATTACACATTATCGAGATGTATGGCTTTTTTTTCAAGGCCTTCAACCCTTTAACGCGCAGTGTTCCCACTCTGGGAACACCAAACTCTGACGTTTTGACTGTTGCCAGTCACGAAGAATAGATTGGATTTCTATAAAAAATAGTTGCGGGGGACATAGCTCCACGAGAGTCCTTTACTTTTTAGCACGTCATTTTCCGTAAAAAAATGGTCACGATTATTTTTAACAGCACTTACATTTGCCGAAAAATGGAAGAATGCGAGAGCAGCTGGATAGATTGCCCAATGCTGAAAAAGGGCAGCCGTTGCCATCGCTCGACTTTACTACCAGCAAGATGGCGGACGATTGAAACGTTCATCGCGTGCCACAGATCTAGAGACACTTTTTTGACGCAGCTGGCTGTGAGCACGGCCAGCTGTTTGCTCATAATTTGTCAAACGATTTTTGCCATTTGTAAGAAAGAGACTTGCTTTACAATAATGTGTTGTGAACTCTGTAAAAAACTATCGTCATCATTAAGCACAAAGTGTCTGAAATGGAACTATTATGCTACCAGATTAGAACCATCATTTATTTCCCGTTCTGTTGCAAAAAGTCAGATGAGAATGTTAACGAATTATGTGTACAGCTTTTGGTACTACTGTTGCACCATATAACACGATGAAGGTTTGGTTCCGAAAGCTAAAAAACAAGGACTATGACAGTAAAGAAACAAATAGCTTTGGCCGGCTTGTTGTTGAGGAGGGCCGCCTGCGAAAACTTGCAGAAGGAGATCAGTATTCCACCACTTAGAGAGTTAGCTAAGGAGTTAGACGTTTGTGCTATGCCCATAAGTTGTGGTATGCATCGCATAAGCTTGACGTACAAGTTCAATTGAGAAGGGCCGTTTTATCGGACTCAAGCAGATTTGGCGGAAAACTTTCGTTACAACCTGTACTAAATCGTACATGATTTGGAAAAAAAAAAAAAAAAACCTCCCAATACACGCACTGAAAAACAATTTCACATAAAACAACTTACAGCTATCTCTTGCCATCTTAAGCACCTGTATATTCTCCCCTTTTACCCAGTCGATCATTTCCGAAACATTCAATCCGTTCCACCAAACCAATCCCCTCCTCGAGCGATCAAGGACACAGAACAGCAAAGGAATGCACGCACAAACCGAAGGAGGAAGGTCAATCATGCCATCTATTTGATCTCCGTATGATTTCGAAACATAATAACTCTCCTGGCGCAAGAAGTACAAAAAATAAAAGCAAAATAAAATAAACAAGCCAAATCATACGTCATCGCTTTTCAATTTCGCCATTCTTTCCTTTGCTTCCCCCCCACGCTTCTTATGCTTGAGGACAGACTAGGGATGGAGCCAGTCTTAAAGGAAAAGATCGACATTTTGTTGCAGGGGTGTGTTGGTAGTCTATTGATTATTACTTTTTCCCCTAACCTTTCCACAATTAATCATCATATTAAGAAAACATGGGGCCCGGGGTAGATATTTGTCATGGGGGGGGGGCCCTTTCAAATATACACTTTCAGTTTACAAAAATTAGGCTGGAACTTCATGCCTACTTAAGTTCCAGGTTTTCAATTCATGCGGATGCTTGGAACTATTTTGTCATTGAAAAAGGGCGGACTTTTGGCACGGCCCAAAATGATTATATTGACCAAATCTTCATTATTTTACTCAAAATGTTTTATAAAAACCCTATTTTCAGCACTGTTTAATAACTTTTTTGGGGGGGGGATTCTTTGGCAGAGATAGAAAATATTTTGTCTAGAAACACAACATTTCTAAAAAACACAGTAAGAAAATTTCTTGATTCAGACCCCTTCCCTTTGACTGGGGACCAGACAGCTGCTCCACCGACCCCTTTCTTATTCAGGCTGCGATATTAACATATTGTGAAGGTACTGCGTTAGGACTTACCGCGAGACTGTCGGTCTAACATTGTGTAGTTTCGGTTGACTTTCTTCAGACGTACCGAGAATACGCGTTAGAATTCCTTAAAAAGTCCTCCGATCAGGACACCTTCCCCAATAGGCAGATGTCCCTTGTGTGAGCTTGCCATAACACACACACACACACACACAGAATATTGGGCAGCGAGTCTGTTTTTCCGATTTTTCTTTTCTTTTTCTTTTTTTAATTTAATTAGAGCAATCTGCATCTCAGATGAATCAGTCCGGGTATTTGTACAGATATGTAGAAAGTTTCAGGTAAAAAAAAAAAAAAAAAACTTTCTTAGTTTGAAAACTCCTTCCTTCTACTCCAGCAATTTCCAGCCCCCCTCCTTTTTCTAATGCCTCTCATCGGCATCGCTCACTACTAAGACCGGGAGTATTGATTTTATTCAGCGGTTCCCAACCTTTCAGTATTGCGCCCCTCCCCAACAAAGGATAACATTCAATGGCGCCCCTTCCCCTAACATTTCTCAGCATACTTACAGTTTTTTATTCTTCAACTGTGAACAATGAGTTCCTTTTTCTATAAAATAACGTTATCGGTAAAATTTGAATATGTTTTCAGTAAAAAATAAGATTTTTTTAAAACATGAATTATCCCTTGCTCATTGTTTGTTTTTGTCGCCCCCTACAATGTGGGTGAGCCCCACTGGTCTTATTTCATGTATTATTATGGAGGCACTTAACAGGTAGACCAACGTTACCTCCTATGAAGAGACGGACGAAATGACACTCACGCCCATGCCGGGAATCCAACCCAGACCCGTGGTTTGGTAGAATTGCTGAGTAGCCACTACACCACCCGGGTGGCTTTTGCGAGTCTTTTTTAAAACGGAGAAAATGTAAAATTGTTTTCATACCTTGAAACAGTTTCAGTTTGTGTTAGCGACTTTGACCGCTGCTACCCACAGTAAGAGGCATCTCAAGTCAAACCTTTTTGAACCTCATACTCTAGTTGATCAGTCCAATCATTGCGGAGACAAAACGATTCAAATATCCTTCTGCCTTCAGAGTTTTTTTCTTCTAGGATTCTAAGGATTTCTAGGATTCTAGGATTTTCTAAGATTCACTCTAGGAAAGCAACGGCGCTGTTACAGAAGGAAAATTTAGAATTAAAACTTTGCAACGATGGGAGAAAATACGGTAAAAATTGGATTCAAGATTAAAAAGCGGGATGGGGAAGGGGAAAGAAGTGATTTGCTCTGCCGAAAAAATTCAGGAATTCAATTTTGAAGCAATTTTAAATAAGATGTAATTTGATAATCCCAGTAAAAGAAATCATAATTAGGACAAAATCTGTTTTAAATGCTACTTTCAACCCGCTGGTCCTGCTGGTAATGGGGAACTGCTAAATATAGCTACACCTTTTCAATATGTAGCCGTGTAAGTGAATAAATTAGAGAAATCGAACGGAATAATTGTTGCAACCACACTGCATTTAGCACTCAATCGAAGGAAAGGGAACTGGGAAGCTGCTTTCTGCCATATAGAGTCTTTCGAAGGAAAAACAGATTTACAGGCAGAGAAACCTTAACCCTTAAATGCATGAATTTTTTTCTCGTTCGCACGATAGCCACGAGTATAAGTTGAATTTCTTCACTTTTATGAATAACTAATTCATTTCTCCAAGGACAAACAGTTTGAAAGAATTATGTAAAACTTTTATTACTCACAATATGAACCATATAAATCATTCCACATGAATGAATCCATATGAATCATTTATTATTAAAAAAAACCTATATTTTATATATGAAACTGACGTAAGAAATTTGGCATCTACTCTAATCGGGCACTGAAAATTACGATGCATATATGCATCGCTATGCATTTAAGGGTTAAGTGGTATCAGTGAGAATTAATATACTGAGAACGCATCGCCATTCAAAATCTATTGGAAATGTGAGGCAAAAGGTGAACCATGTAACTTGTAGCACGGAAATGCGGCAAGAGGCTACGCTAGCGCTTTATCACCACATTTGGTGAGTGTTGAATGAAAACTACCAGCCAAACTGACAGACAACATAAGCATTACAAACCCTCTTGGAGTAAAAAAAAAAAAAGATATCGCCAATTCTTAGTGGATGGAGATACAGTGAGAAACTTCTCGGGAGAGACCGCTCCTCATTCCGCGAGAAATCGGTCGTTAAGAGAGGTGGTCGCTCAAAGAAGTATAAACATTTGACAGACACGAGAAAAAGAAAAAAAAAATACTTGTTTTGTTATTTATGAAACTGCAGACCAATAAAGTAATAAGTAATTATACAAACATATTTCTAAAATTTAAATTTTAATAATATATTTAGAAATTTCGGAAGGTTTAATTCTTTTTTCTCCAAGAGTACTTTTGTCTTTACCATTTTCTTTTTTTTGTACAATAATTCGATCTATTTGCTTAAAATTGGCTGTACCCGCGCACAGCCAGCTGTCGTCAAAAAAGGGTCTCTAGATCAGTGGCGCGCGATGAACGTTTCGATCGTCCGCCATCTTGCTGGTAGTTAAGTCGAGCGATGGCAACGGCTGCCCTTTTTTCGGCATTGGGCAATCTATACAGCTGTTCTCTCGTTCTTCCATTTTTCAGCAGATATCAGTGCAGTTAAAAATAATCGTGACCATTTTTTTACGGGAAATGACGTGCTAAAAAGTAAAGGATTCTCGTGGAGCTATGTCACTCGCAACTATTTTTATAGAAATCAAATCTATTCTTCGTGGCTGGCAACAGTCAAAACGTCAGAGTTTGGTGTACCCAGAGCGGGAACAGTGAGCGTTAAAGGGTTAATACCAAGTAGGTAGGGTAAAAAATCGGTGCCTTAAAAAAATGGGTGCTTTAAAAAAAGGAGGAGGTGTTCGCTTAATAGAGGTGCTCCCTCATTACATCGAAATATTCTTCATTTACAAAAAAGATTGTGTTCTAAATATAAGAAAAGAACCAATTTCCTGTGAAATTTTGCTCCAGAACCTTTCATAAATCATGGATCGAATTCATGTGCAGAGCAGCTATGTACCATTTTTCTTTAAAAAATAGAACGATCGAAACGGAAATAATCGTGTCGGCAACAAATGCTTCATAGAAAACTAAGGATAGCTGGATGCTCAAGAGTTATGTGCGTAAAATCTTCAAGTCATGCCCTTCATTCGGTGAAAGTCAGGTGACGGGACAAGTGCCTCAAGTTGAGGTTGCCATAATGCTCTCTGATTTCTTCTCTATAAGTGGAACTGAGTCCATGTATTCAAACTTTCTAGTAGAACGTTTTAACAAACATATATATTTTAGTCTTTTCATTTATTAAATTAATTATATTCCGTAATTGAAGACCTAATACTGTCAATACATGTTAAGCTGAACATGTTATATTTGGTGCACTGGAAAATATCGTCTTTTTCATATTAAGTTCAAAGAAATAATTTTTTTTAAAAGCTTTAACAAGGCAGATGTGTTGAAGCAATGGTTTCATATTTATTACTTTTTAAGCGGTAATTCGGGAGATAACTCTTTCTCTTTTCTTCCAAAAAATATGTGTGAGAAAAGGGTTAGAATATGGGCGGCTCACGCTCCTCGGAGAAAGAATTTCAAAATGCCCTGAAATTGATTATTAATTCATTCGTGCGTGTTACGTTCTACAGCAAGAATTTTATGGATCACTTTTATTTTTAATTTGAGAGGGGCATGTGAAAAGAATGTTATGGCACCTACCCACCCCCACAAGTCCCCTTAAATACCGAAAAGTAATGTCGTTTTTCCGTATGTTAATCTTTGGCCTAGCCAAAGCTGTTAGAAGCTAGCAATGCAAAATATGGCATGTAAGTGAGTTCTTTTCAACAGATGCTAGATTGACAACATTTTCTAAAAATTTGTAACCTATGGGGGTAGGGAGAGGTTAAGAGGCCAAACCTTCTTTTTATATCTGGCTCCTGAACTAAAATGCGATATTCATAAAATTCTTGCAGTAAAACACAATACACATGAATAGCTAAAAACCACTTTCAGGACATTTTGAATATCGTCCTCCAAGAAGAGTAGACGTGTAAAGAGGAGGAAGGATGGCCACCATCGTTGAGAAAGAAAAAATTCTATCTATAAAAGTCTTCACTTCAAAATGTAACAAATATGAATCTTATGTTTAGGCACAGCTTGTTTGTAGTTAAAAACCTGTTGAAAATTTATTTGTTTGATTTTCATGTTAAAAGAAAATCGTTGCTTTCCGAATATTTTGTACACGGTCAAAAGTTTTTTATTTTTTATTTTTTTTTAGGTGTAAACACTGATTCGGCAAAAAAAAAAAAAATAAAAAAAAAAAAAATAAAAAGAAGAAGAAGAAGAAGAAGAAAGGTGATTTAGTTCCTTTTGACTGAGTGCACTTGTAGTCCATGCGGTGATATTACAGGTTCAAAATCGAGCGGAAAATCTCCCTAAATCATATTTTACTCAGCATTGTCTGAGTTTTCCGCTCAAAAGGAGATATCGGTTTTCCAGCCAATTTCCAGACAAACTCTTATTTTTGATACACTTTTTTTTTACGACCACTCGTAAATCAGTAATTTTTTTTAAAAACATTTTAGAGTGGAATTCCCCAAGTTCTCTGCAGAAGAGTGATGATGTTGCAAGATACATTCCATTACCACCTGCCTTTTTGTTTGTAATTTCGGATTTGCTTGTCGTCTGCGCTTCAGTTGCTGTATGTGTTTGTGTGTTAAGGCGAGCCTACACGAGGGACATATGCCTAGGGGGAATGCCTTGGGAGGGGGACTTTACAAAGTGTTCTAACGCGTTATTCGCGTTACTTCTACAGAAAACCACCCAAAACGTCATACCACTAGATCGACAGACGCGCAGTAGACTCGAACCCGAGATCTTCACACTTCAGCCATCTACCCTATTCAGTGTTTTATCCATTCGGTTGTCGTGGGGCCCCTTCAGTTTCCATAAGTGTGTACCGATTGCTTTGAAATTTATGTATGTTAATGATATCTGTCATGCTGCTTAGAGATGAGACGAGTTAAGAGAGAGCCTGAGCCCAGGCCTGAACAAGGTTTGGGCTCTGTAATTCACGATTAAGTTCGGGCTCGTAAGAAATTTCTCTTTTATTGAACTTACTTCTGGTAAACTGATTTTAAAAAGTGACTCATGTGAAAAATAAACTAATTATTATTATTTGATAAACTTGAATCTAAAGAATTAGAGAGTGCATTAAGAGTTTGTTACTATATTTGTCTTTAATTTGCACAAACGGCAAAATTTCTATCAACGAAGTAATTGACTTTTATTTATCTATTAACTGAAATTGAGGACTCGGGCTCCGACTTAAATGATATCCCTCGTATTTTTAAAAATGAGCCTGAACTTATCTCTACATACTGTGTATATAGTTGGAAAGGATACTACAGCACAGCTAGTTGATTTTAAAGGGGCACCCAAAAGAGTTCTAGAATATTAGGCTCTACGGGTACTCAGTACTCAGTTTTTAAATCTGTTAAGGTGACAAGACTCTGTCTCGTCTCGTCTCGCAGAATATTTGCTTTCTCGTCTCGTATTGCAAGACGAGAACGCGAGACATTGCGAGATTTCTCGCGTCTCGCGTCCATCTATAATTTTTTTAGGTGTATAAAACAATGCTCTCTAAAAAATAATAATTTTGGCTCTTTTACAGGGTCAAACAAAACGGCTGCACATATAAGGATTTAAGGGGGAATGGTTAAGGTGGCAAACATTTATTGGATTTAACTTGTTCGCTTCTGTTGCTTTAAAGACTGGACAGATGTGATTGCTCCTTCTGTGCCTAACGTTACTACACGGCACGGGTCTTTGAAGGTCCCATTCTGGATCAGTGCTTGCTCTCGAATGCATGATGTCTTTAAATACATATATATGTATCGATCTTTTGCGATAAAGGCAGGTTTCTCTACTAATTTTTAGCATGTGATTAAAGAATACCTTTCTCCAACTTTGGTGTTTTTACCATTAGAACATTTCCCCCGGGCGCAATGTTTCTTAGCATTTTGAAGGCAGATGGTCTATTTTTCAACTGAAAAAGATATCTTAAAAAAGCAGCCGGTTGAAATATCATCGAAAAGAAGCACCTAGTTCAAATAGCAACCTAAGCACTTGGTTGAAGAAGCAGCGTAAAACAAGCACTTCGTTGAAATATAGTGATGGAAATTGATTTGAGAAATCATAGTTTTTTTTAAAATAACTTTAATTTTTATTTATTGAAAATGTTATATATTTCATGACCATCATGATATGCATAACCAATAATTTAAATAACAAGAAATTATTCACATTAATAAATAACAAATATTCAACATTTTGAATTTTATACATGGAAATTGATTTATGGAATCTATAAATAAAATGTAACTAATATTTTGTAAAGACCCTTTCTTCGTCAGTTTCTTTAATCCTATCATTTATGAATAAAATAAGATTTTGAATATATTTCTGATCAATTAACGTCCGCTTCTGACTTATTGAAGCTCTTGGTTCAGTAATCGACGTATATTGTTGTCCATTTCCAGAAACCATTGGAACAAGTTCTGCCGAAGCATTTTCCATGTGGTTAACCCATTTGTGCCTGGATATTTTTGCGACTTTCTTCGATTTTTACTGATAACAGAAATAATAGAAATATTTCTGATGTCCACTTCTTGAACAAGGGATGATTTCTTTTAAAATCATTATGCATAAAAATCGAAATATGAACATCCTACTTGGTCATGTTAAAATATTTTGTAGAGTTGAGGCTCAATACTCATGAATAAAGGCTAGGAAAGATAAATAACGTTTTCGACTAATAGCGAAAATGCCGTCCCAAAAAAGGGACACTAGGCATAAATGGGTTAAGATCTGAACTATTTGAAGGATGATCTAATACAGCAACAATTTGTTCTTCAAATCAGTTGTTGATATCATTTGAAGCATGGTCACGAGCATTATCCTGCATGAAGATGAAACTGAAGGCATCAATCCTCCTTGCAAATGGTAAAAGGTAATTTTCCAAGCTTTAAGAAATACTCGAATGAGTTCTGACGACCTTCTAAAAAGACAATTTCACCTCTTCAATTATAAGCAAATCGTCCAACCTCCTCTACCAAAATTTCTACTGAAGATAGACTATGGTTCTTTCGTGAGACCCCTCCAATAGTATTTTAAACCGTCGGGACCATCTATAATTTTTCCTCTCGTCAGAAATTATTTCTTTCTTTCATTTCTGACCTATTCCCATATATTTCGCAATACTGCAAATGCAGTTGCTTGTGACGATAGGTCAACTTTGTAGATTTCATCTGTAACCATCTGAAGTGCTGTGAAGAGCTTAAAATTCGTCTAACTCTTCTAGAAGCGACGGGAAGACATAAATCATTACAAATCTGCTTTGCACTGTAGCCATTTTGAAGAATCCTTCTTCTCTATCCCTTTCAGTCAAACGTGGATTGCCCTTTCTATTAACGTTTTTGGTGTAATTCACAGGATCTCTCTTATATATTACACAAATTGATCTTTTAACCCTTTATAACAATAACGCATTAAGAATTGCCAAGAATATCAGCTTGAAACTGTTTCTTTTCTTTTGTTTTAGTTGGTCAATGAATCCCTACTAAATTATGTGGTAAGAAATAAAATTAAGAAGAAAATTAACAAACAGTGGCGATACGTCTGATGATTGTTTCATAACCAAACAGTGAGTTTTTTCAAAAGAGTTTAACACAAAAAATTGAAGAAGAGTGAAGTAATACTTTGATTGACACATTTTTTTGAAAATCTAATCTTAAAATCTATTCTTTATAGTGAATTAGTTGTTTAATCTTTAAACGACTAATTCACTAATACTCATAATTCTTTTTTCTCTGGCACGAAATGATTAAAAAGGGAGCGAAAAGCTGTTCATTAAAAACAATTTTACTCTATTAGAACATGCAGTTTTGGTGTAAGCTGATTAAATGAAATATTTGGTATTGAATTTTTGAAGAAATGATTACAATAAATCAATTTTTTTTCAAAAACAATTTTATTTTTACGGTACTTCTAAGTACCGTCAGTAGATAAAGGGTTAAGTAATTTAATAATTTCAGGAACAGATTTACCATATTGTAGATAAGCATCGATTTTGGTCTCTTTTAATTTTAATCGACACTGATCGTTTACACATCGTGACAAATATTACTGCTTTCTTTCGACTGAATAATATTTTGTACAACTTCTGTGTATTGTACACAGGCTTCATCTTGTGGTCAAACACGTAATTAATAACTAATGAGCAAGAAAAGCTACAATTTTATGAATCAGATTTCATGTTATTCAGATCGAAAAACAAACGAACAATTTTTAAAAAAATTAATATATATGAAATTTCTTTGCAAAATATTTTGTTAATTGGAAATTATGCAGCATATGAAATTTTGACCAATTTGAAAGCAGACTTCAATATTTTTTCTAAAAATACTCTCATTTCATAAATCAATTTCCATCACTGTAGCAACCAAAACAAGCATCTGGATGAAATATCAACCATGAATAGCTTATTTATACAGAACGAGGTAAAGAAATTTCCTGATTTAGAAAGGTCATGCAAGGCAAACGCCTAACAATCCGTCTCGATTTTATGTTAATAGGAATGTTAGAAAAAATTTCAAAGCAGCAGGAAAAAATTGAACAGCCGTGACTACTAAGTAAATACGAAAGACACAAATTGACTTTGGAAGACTAAAAAGTAAATAACGCCAATCGTCTTGATCCAGCAGAAATTGTTTTCTTTCGAACTAGACACATAATGGAGGACGGAAAGTGCGGTCCGCCCTTACGTTTACGGGGGGCCGGGAAGGAGTTTAGCCGTACGCGATATTTTGCTGGCCCCGTGCCAGAAGATTGCAGTGTCAGGAATGAGCTTCTATCTACTGCATTGTCGCCGTAATTCGCTAAATATATAGCTGTATAGACAGAAAGAGTGAAAGACTGAGCTGAGGATATATATACTATATATATATATATATATACATACATACACGGAGCTGGAGCTATTTCTTAAAAAGGAGGGGGGAGTAGGAGAGCGTTTCGGGGGGGGGGCATTTTTGAGATACTGTTGGCGATTAATTTTGAACTTGCGTTACGTTATTAAAAATCGATTAGAGGGCTTTAACGTCGCGAATTTTGTTTCTTTTCAGAAAATTCACGATAGATTGATTTTATGTCGTAAGATTCCGTTTTTTCCTCTTCCCCCCCCTGCCCCATCACTTTTCCCTATAGCTGTAGTGATAAGTACAGTGAACGCTGTTCCCGTCTTTTTGAAAGGTGGGAAAACAAACGTGTGGAAGCTAAATTCGTCGAAAATAAATGGAATTCAATCTCTCCGGCCATGGGCGAAAAAAAAAAAGTGAAATAAAACTTTTTATTAAAACTCTCCCCCCCCCTCATTTCTCTCTCCGTCGAATAAGGCTGTTGCTTTAGAACAATTTATATAAATTTTCGATATTAGCTTACTCGAAAATTTAAAACTATTCTTTTTTCTACATTTGATTTTCCGGATTTGAAAATGTGGAAATAGATTTTATCCGTTTTCATTTTCGACAATCCTCTTTTTCAGTCGAAATTGTAAAATGAAATTGATTTTTTTTAAACACTTCTCCTTCGGATGTGCTATAAATCACATAAGCCACTGATGAGAGAAAAATGTTTTTTAAAGGTTTCTGTATAAATAATTAATAAACGGTTGCTGTATGAAGAATGAATCGCAACACAGAATAAGTTATATAGTCCGCATTAGTTATGCTCTCAAGTTGAGACTACATCGTCCTTAGTGACCTGTAAGCTGCCTGGTAATTTTTTAAAGGTGCTTTGGACTAGTGCTAGTATTTTGGTGCTAGAACGCTATTAAAAATAGTTACTTTTTTTGTGGACAAGAATTATAGATATGAATTGCGTTGGGCCAGTTTTCAAACAGTATTATTAAAAGCGCAATCTAGAGGCAAGTTTTAGCAAAACGGATATGGCGAAAATATTCTTCGCATTCAGATATCGATGTATACGAATTTTCATGACGATCGGCTGAATAGTCCTGAAGTTCATGTGTGGACGCAACATCGAGTGGCAAGTTATAGGAAAATGGATAGCGCCAAACTCATCCCCGTGTTCAAATATCTATGTATACCTATTTTCATAGCAATCAGTTACCATCTAGTGGTCAGTTAACCATCTAGTGATTAATTAAAGTAATGATTTGCTACAGCGCCGTCAAGTGGCGAGTTGTAGCAAAATAGATAACGCCAAAATATTCTCATTGTTGAAATAGCTATGTATACTGATCTTCATAGCGACCGTTTGAATGGTCAGGAATTTGGCCTGCTGCAGGGTCATCTAGTGCCGAGTTAAAACAATAATGCATTGCAGTGCCATCTAATGGTGAGTAACATCAAAAGGAACACAGTTAGAATATATTTTTTGTGCTCAAATGTGTAAGTATAAAAAATTTTATGCCGATCAGTCGAACGGTATAGAGGTTGATGCGTTGCAGTGCCATTTAACGGCAAGTTACAGCAAAATGGATAGTGAAAAATATTCTCCGTGTTCTAATATCCGCGTGTACCAAATTTCATCGAAATGGGTTGGACGATATTCGCATAGCAAACGGCTAAACGGAATAGAATTCGACGTTCTGCTGCGCCACCTAGTGGCAAGTTAGAGGAAAACGTATAGCATAAAAACCTTCTCCATGATAAAAGACTTAGGTGAACCAAATTTCATGGTAATCGGTGAAACGGTGCTGAGTTTTTCAACCTCCTACACACATACCAACATCCATTTTTATCTATCACCAGTCTTATTATATATACCAGTCTCAAGTAAAATCCAGTTTCAAATCTAAGCCTCGCCAAAGTGCCAGCATACGCCATTTTGCAAGAGTTTTTTCAGGGAATCATTCGAAGCATTGACTTAGCAGCAATCAAAATGGGAAATGGTTCGATTGCCAGACATTTTTTTGAAAAGTGGAATCCCTTAATACAGCCTCATTTTTTAAATTATCAACTATAACATGTTTTATTCATCGTTACCTCGATGTACTAAATGCGAAGATTTCAATTTTCTGAAATTTGACGGATTTCCCCCAAGTTAAATCAATGTACTCAATTGGCGAGAATTCTGAAGCTACATCGCTTGAAATGCCCTAATAACTGCATTATTTCTGCACGGATAGTTAAAATTTAATGCTGTATTCTAAGAAAACCTATACACTTGTTTTCAAAAATGCTATTCCCTTAAGCTCTCAGTAAATTGCGCCAAAACGCCTAAAACTGTGCAAACCGCTAGAACTCACTTTCTAAAAATCGGCCTATCAGCCATTTTATTTTTCGCCAAACTAAAAAAATTTACATATTAGTCTCGGAAATCTTCGATCCTTATTGTTTTGCGTATAAAACATTTCATTCCTGCTCTCATTTCTTATGCGCACACGATATTATAATTAAAAAAATAACCTTACAAATATAAACTAAAAAAATCATTATTATTCTTTTATTTTCACTTTAAGAATTTAAAACATTTTATTCGGCAAAATCGCCACACATGGCAACCAAGATGCTTATTTCACACTTTCACTACAGGGGTTACAATTACATAAAGCTTTCTGCGTGGAGAACATAAAAAATCTCTTAAATTCCGGGAACGGGTGGACTTTCAAAGTTTTAAAGTGGACAATCATTTATTCTATATTATTTTACATATATCTGTGTAAAATTTCAGGCTGACAGGTCCATTTTTGTAGAATTGTATACTACTCAAATCAACAAATTGACAAACAGAATTTCATTTTTATTTATAAGATAACCTACGCTTGTTTTTAAAAATACCCTCTCATTAAATTGCGCCAAGCGCTAGAATCATAGAAAATCTGACACACTTTCAGATTTTAAATACGCACTAAAGTGCTATATATAAAAAGAGTTATAATCCATAGGTCTTCCCTATTTTCGTTCCTTATTTTATTAAGTTGGAAAGTGTATCATTATTCATGAGTGTGATTAAACAAAATTAAAATTGATATTTCTAACATCCTTTTTTCTGGATGTAATATATTAGAAATAGATGCAATAAAGCTGCTCAGAAAAATGCACAATTCCAACTGAATGAAAATTTCAACAACTTATACGCAGGTGTATTCATAACCCAAATAGCAGACTATTAAATTACGATAAATAGCGCCAAGCGTTAGAATCCTCCTCAAAATCGCACATCAACCCCTTTTATTTTTCGCCCAATTAAAAAGTTGCACATTTATTTTCGGAAAATTTCCAAATTCTATTTTTCTTTTGAGTATAAATCATTTCATTCCCGCTCTGATTTCACATGCACACGATATTTTAATTCAAAAACAACCTTACAAATAATCTAGTCAAAATAAAAAAAAATCGTTATTCTTTTATTTTTACTTCAAGAGTCTGAATCATTTAATGAACTGCCGAATGTGGCAACCTAGATAAGCTTAATTGTCGCTTAATGCACTGTGGGGTTACAATTACGAAATGGCGGAAAGCAAAAATTAGCCTTTTGCGATACGTTTTTATCGATATTTCCTAAAATAGTTCGAATTTTGAAAAAATCGCTTCGAGGTGTGTCGGGACCTGTCATGGAGAATTTCCGTTCAAAAATTGGTAGGTCTACGATCACCCGTTTGCGAGCTACGCGAGACACAGACAAACAAACAGTTTACACACATTGTTTTATTAATATAGATACCAGTCTCAAATAAAATCCAGTTTCAAATCTAAGCCTCGCCAAAGTGCCAATATACGCCATTTTGCAAGAGTTTTTTCAGGGAATCATTCGAAGCATTGACTTAGCAGCAATCAAAATGGGAAATGGTGCGACCGCCAGGCATTTTTTTGAAAAGTGGAATCCCTTAATACAGCCTCATTTTTTAAATTATCAACTATAACATGTTTTATTCATCGTTACTCCGATGTACTATATGCGAAGATTTCAATTATCTGAAATTTGGCGGAATTCCCCCAACTAAAATCAATGCACTCTATTGGCGAGAATGCTGAAGATAGATCGGATGTAGCATTGTTACAATATGCCTCGATGTAATTCTTTTTAATTTTGCAAATATATTTAAAAAATTTCATTGTCTTTGGAATTCTGTATTTTTTTAATTATGCAGATTATAGTCTTAAATTTCATAATATTTTTTTAAGATAACTAAAATTATGAAATTCAAATTTGTTTAGGAGATATTGATAAGAAACTAAATAATAAAAATTATGGTTGCCGTGCTTGGTGATTTTCGGCAGAGTACAATGATTTAGATTCCCTGACATAAGCCATAGACAAAATGCCACTCACGAAAAAAAAATAATCATGAAATTTATTTGTTTGATTTTATCATAATGTACGTTGCACGTGAAAAGAGAGAGAATAGATTGCCTTAAGCAAATAAACCTGGATTATGATGCACTTTCCAACTTAGCAAAACAACCAAGAACGGCGATTGAATCATGTCACGTTTTACAAAATAATGAAACATGAATGATAAACTGAGGCGACAGATGGATTATGTTACACTTTCCAACATAATAAAACAAGAAAAACAAGTATGGACGGTGCACAGATTATGATACTTTCAATATATTGCAGATTAGTGAGTATTTAAAACCTGAAGGCACTTCAGTTTATTTTTAAGTCAGTGTTACACTAGTGAGGTGATTAACAGGCTTTATTTATCCTTGTACGGAAACGCCGTAGTTAAAAATTACTAGCTGTACTGCTTTAGAACTCTTTAGAAAGAATTTATCTGTAAGATTGTCGCACGATATCAATTTCTCTCGTTTTGAAAAAAAATAAGAACTTAGATGAAACCTGTTATAAAATGCTTAGAAAAAAATAGCAGACAAAGAAGTGGCTAAGTTCTTTGACTATTACTATGTTAATTGGATGTTGTCAGTTAGGTAGATTGAGTGCAAGCGTCTTGAAGTTATTTATATATAAATATACATATAGCATACCTACTTTTAAGTTCGAAATTTCCAAACAATTTGGAAACATGCATATGTTGCATTCTTAGAGGAATAACAGATATTTTTTGGAAAGTTTCTTTTCAGATTGATACAGTTAAAATCATAGCAGACTCATAAATAGTTGGAACGTTACATGAATACCCTAACACACAAATCAAACAAACGCTCTGTAACATTACTTATGTTCTAAGCGTACTTGGCTCTTTTCTTTTAGTTTTGTGACGGCTCCAAGAAATGCGTCGAAAAAGAACCCCAAATTGGCTGTTGGCAACCCTTTTCATAAATTCGTTAAGGAATAGAAGAAAGTTTTTCTCCAGAGAATTTTTCGACATGATATAAATTTTTAGAGGCTAAAATATATTAAGATATTTTTTTCCGTTTATATTATTACCGTTATTATTATTATTATTATTATTATTATTATTGAAAAACAGATATTCTCCAAGACTTCCCCCAGGCTCTAGGACCAGTATCCTCGCCTAATCAGCGGTCCTGCTTGGAACATTTTAAAACAACACAATTCATTCTTCAAGATACAGAACAAAGTTTCCGCGAATGTTTCTTTTTTTTTTTTTCCCTAACAGAACAACGTAAGTCAAAATGGAACATATTTATCAAAACCGAAACATTCCCACAAAATACCTCAAATCACCAGCAACTTCATAGAGCAATACAAATTTGTTACAAATGCTTGAGAAGACTTGGCTCAACACAACACAACACACACACACACTATGCCACTACTCTATGCATATTGTGCGTAGGTGTCTCCTTTATTTCTGTGATGGCTCCCGAACCAAATGCATCCGAAAAGGTTTTGTACCCCGGACCGGCTGTTGTCGCTTCCTGTGTCAGCGCCATTTGCCTGTGGGTAATGGATGGCATCTGTGCCCACATTCAAATGCAGCGAGATCAATAAATCATAGTGTATGTATGCGCTGGACGAGGTGTCTTCGTTTTCATTCGACGACTGAATTTTAATATAAAGAAATGATGCATTGTTCGAGGGTCTGTTCGCAGGAACACGGTTATGTGGCGGGCTGATGGATTGGAGACAGCGCCCACGATCCGTAACCATTAATATCAATAACGGAGCGAAAACTAAATGCCTCTTCATCTGGTAATTTTTCAGTTAGGATGACGATGTATGTAACCTACTACCTCGACGTATAACTGATGATAACCCTACTCATATTATAAGTGTGAAAAGAAGATTTACAGGGTGCATAGGAAAGTCCCTTTTACCTGAAAATACTTGCGAACGGAGAGAGCTACAGCTAAGCAAGTGAGGTAACGGTACACTAAAAACCGACCACGTCCGACCTAATGCAAAAGACAGCAGCAACCCCTAGTGGCGAAGTTTGGAAGTTAGGCATCGGAAATTGAAAACAAAAAGAGAGAGATGAAAAATTTCCAATTAGAAAGTCTTAGAGCATCAATTAATTATTAAGAAACGACATTTGGTTCAAACGGATAAGATAAATTGTCGCCTGTATACCTAAAAATGTTCGAAATCGATGTGTGACGATTCTATTCTGCGAAGGTACACTAAACGGACAGAGAGGTGCATTCAACTATTACAGGATATCATACCCCTGTCAGCATTACGGTGCTTGTGGTTTCAGCATAATAGTGCTAAACAGATAAGTTTTGTGTAAATGTTTGAAAGAAATAGCCATAGGTGTAAAGAAACACCCACATTTTACTGCATAAAGTTTGTACTTCCGTGAATACAATTTGATAACATAAAAAAGTGTTACACAGCGATAACAAATTAATGTTGAGTATATTCGAAAAGTTGGCCACTGCTCATGATACACGCTTGTATTCGTGCAAGTAATTATGCATGCACATTTCTCAACATCCGTAGAATATACAGGTTTCCATTTCGGGGAAGGGGGGGCTGTGACCATGCATTTTATACCTTGTTGCTACTAGAGTTAATATAAATGTTTTGAAATAGCTGCTTTTTAATGAGTGCTTTACATTTTCGGAGGAGGCCTGGGCCTCCTTGCTCAACCCCCCCCCCTCCCTTCACACACATCCTTAAATACGCCCCTGCTCAGCATGGAAGGTGTCACACTATTGCAAGCATCTGTAATACGACAGCGTAGATTAGACTGGATTTGACTAGATTTTGAGATTATGCAAAAAATTATTCAGATACGAAAATATTTGTCGATTGCGTATAAACCACTGAAGCGAATGAAATAAAATTTAATATCGTCAGAGGTGGTCACTTAAACTATAGGCTTCAAAGTACTTTAAAATTTTTATAGATTTTTTGAAAACTCAGTAAATGTTTGTTTCATTCCTGAAAAATGTCAATGGAATTGGATGAAATTTGGAATTATGTTAGATGCAAGTTATTTTAAACTTTAAACTTTAAATGCCAAAATTGTTTTAAATATTTTATAGATTTTGCTGTTTTGAGAAAATTGTATAAATGTTCTCGCATCCCTGAAAAATGGATTAAAAGACTACAATGAAGTTTAGCAACATGATCAGCAATGTCTGAAATAGCAAATGTCGGAAATTTTTGAAAACTTATGCTTAAGTTTGAATGTAAAAAAAAATGCTTAGTTGCTTTTTTAGATTTTGAAAATTGTGGAATTTTCTTTGTGGCATAATATTAAAATATCTACAATGAATCAAAAAATTTTAGTTACAGGTTAGGAATGACCTGTTTACTTGAGAAGGTCATTCAGGCAGAATAAAACTTTAATTTTAAAAATAAAAATAAATTCTCTATTGTGAGTAAACATCACTTTGTTACTCTCTAACATGGAATCTTTTAACAGTACACAGGAGTTATAAATTTCCTTACTATTCTATTGCCATTAAACTAATTCCATTCTTTGTACGCTTAGAATGCTGAAGGAAATTCAGGATTTTGGAAATTTGCATTACGTGCTAATCCGCCAACGACGAGTACTTCAGCTAGTAAACGAATAAGAACACAAATAATACTTTTTAAAGAAAAATGAACTTTTTACAGCTGAAGAAGGTGGGCCCGCCGAGAGGGAGAGGGAGGGGACAGGAGGGATAATTGTCCTCGGGACCGGGTTTTAGAGGGGGGAGGGGGGTTCGTAATTTTATGAGAGTGTTATCCTGTATAAGGTTGTGTACAGGACTTACGGTACATTTAAAATGTATTAATTCTGTGCTGTTTAAAAAAAATATGGGGAGAAAAGGTTGAAGAATTTCTTTTGATGGAAGTGGGGTAACTGAAGTACCGTCTCAAACTTGTTCTAGTGTCTGAAAATCCTGTCGTCGGACCTGGAAGAAGGGTCTCCACCCTATTTTATTTTTTTTTTAACGAAGTTCTTCACAAATTTAAAAATTCCATGTTTTACAAGGTCAGAAGCTTTTGTCCAGCAGGATGATTCCTCTACTGGCCTTGATTTCGAACTCGATTCACATGCTTTAAATCGATTCGCATGCTTTAAATCTCGATTCGCATGCTTTAACCCTTTCTAACGCAATAAAACCTCTACCCGTCACATTCTCATGCATAAAATGTATCGTTCTAAAGTCCCTATTTATAGATTTTTAAATGTTTTTTTCTCTTAGTAAAACTATGACGTAAAAGCGTGATAAATGGTCATAATAACCGAAACAAAATGGGAGTCCATATATCTCGGCCCTTCTAAAAGAAGGAAACGAGAAACAGCTTGCTTTCCCCGCGAGAGAGAGAAAAAGAAAAGCAGGGAGTATGTTCTTACCCTTTTACCAAACGTTTTCCAGTTCCGGGGAAACAAACAATACATAAACAATGCATTATTTTATATTTCTGTTTTCCGTCATGTTTCGTAGCCGTACGGATTCGGTGATATTTAGCATACAAAAGCAATCCATTTAAAAGCAGAGAGTTCGTCTGTCCGGTGCATACATACATAAACAAGCTCTTTCGGATGTGTGCAAACAAATTGTCTGGGTGCAGCAGGTAAATATTTGAAGGGGGAAAGAAGCAGAACACAGACCAGAGCTCAAAGTATTTGATGTAGAAACACAGAGTCCTCCGCCAGGGGGGGACAGTCACAGAAGGTGAGAGAGGAAACGAATAAAAAAAGAACCAGAAACAAAATGGAAAAAATATAGAAATACCGATCGAGATACGCCATTTGCAGGTGGCGACGTGTTCCAAAATATATGACGGAAGAATCGGACCAGAAAGCAATATATTTTAAAGAATTCCTTCTTTCTATATATATATATATAGGGGATAGAAAAATACATGCTTGTGTTTATTTTATATAGAAAGTGGTTTAAGGAAACAGTCTGAAAGAAGATCCTAGAAATCTATAACTTGAAAGGTGTTTTGGGAATTCTTATGTTAGCGCAATGGGATAGTTTAGTTTAAGATGTCTGAACGTCTTGGAGAATAGATAAAAAAAATGAAAGACTTGTTTACGCTCCTTCGTGTTTCAACTCAGGTTTGTCGTTGGTTATCGAATAAAACATTACCCTCGTTCAACCTAGGATTTGCCTTCTCACTCCTATCGTTGCAAAGTCGCAAGCGGTCAAAAAATTCCCTTCTCCGACCAGCTTTTCTGCCGAGAATGGGTGTCTTCGGGTGCTCCGCTTGGCACAGAAGGGAACCTTATTCGTTGAATCATCGTAATAATGGAAGTAATAAGGTTGTTAAGCCTTGGTTCAAAATTAAAACCTAGGTTGGGGAGGATGACTAACCTTTTGGATAATTCTCCGTGAGCTGCTGAGTTCAGTCAATTTTAATAACATGAAAACATTATTTTGTTTAAAAGCAACTAAAAGGAATCTTAGTAACCAGAGCATTAAGTGTACCAATATGTAATTTCCTACCTTTGTTTGGCAGATGATAAATTGGTTTCCCCGAAATTCCTAAAGGTGGAAAATGTTGAGTTAAAATTTTCAATGGCTCTTAAAATCAGTTAAATCCTAATTTTAATATTGTGGCAGACAGTATACAATATTTTGGCAAATTTTTCGTGTTTCAGAAAATCTACAATTAAATTTTTTACTTCAGAGTTTCATTCATAAAATTTCATAGCTAACAAGCGTTTATTGAATAATAGAGTGTGTTTGGTACATCTTGTGAAGAAGCATCGTAAATATTTGCAAGTCTAAGACTTAATTAGTTTATCTTCGACTCTGTTTACGGACTATGAAATATATTTTATTTCTTCAGACAATACCTTTAAACATGAGGGGATTCTTTTTATTTTTTTAACACGCTTTTATTAGCTTCACCTGTATGTATGTTTGTATGTTTGTATGCTTGTATGTTTGTAACCGACTCCTTTGAACTCGATTTTGACCCACTTTAAACGGTCAGATTTAATTTAAACTTTGTAGATATATCAAGGATCGATGACAATACTATAATTTGATAAGTTTATCCCATTATCCTGATTTTAACACACTTTTATTTATTAGCTTCACCTGTATGTATGTTTGTAACCGACTCCTTTGAACTGAAATTTGGCACACTTTAAACGGTCAGATTTAATTTAAACTTTGTACATTTATGAAGAACCGGTGACAATACAATTATTTTATAAGTTTATCTCATTATCCTGATCAGGATAGCCAGGATTAAATAATTTCCTCATTTCTTATCCCGATTGAAAGTAGAACACTTCCAAAGATTACAATCTTAAGAAAATCTTTTTTACTGTGGCCGTGATCGTATAGTGGTTAGTACATTGCGTTGTGGTCGCAATAACCCAGGTTCGAAACCGGAGCACGGCATTCTTTTTTTATTTTTACAAAATATCGTGATCCATCACATTATGGAAGAGTTGGGTACAAGAACATGTTAAGTCCATTCTTTTTAACACGCTTTTATTTGTTGATTAGAGACCTATTTTTCCTTTTTAGTGAGGACGGTAGCATTTAACTGCAGGTTGATTAATACTTTGGTGCACAGCAGGGGCGTAGCAAGAGGAGGGGGCTCAGGGGGCTGCTCCCCCCCGAAATGGGACCCTTTACTTAGCTTACAATTCGATATTTAGCTTACAATTGAACTTTAGCTTTAAATTTGATAACCAGCCACAACGAAATAAAATCCTGGCTACGCCACTGGTGCACAGTGAAAATAAATTATCTCACAGTTTGTACTTTCCAACTTAGTGTTCCTTAGCGTCTTATGAGAGATATCGAAAATTAAAAATAACTTTTAAATACATACAGTTTAAAAAAAACTAAAAAACACGCTTTTATAGCAAATTGAACTAAAAAGTGAAAAATAAAAATATAGTTTAAAAAACCAAAAAACACGCTTTAGTGATAAATTGAACTAGCTAAAAAGCGAAAAATAATTCTTAATATAGAAATAAATTAATGAACGAAAAATTGTATTATTGTGAAAAAAGTGATGGGTGCTCCATATATCAGTTCTTGAGACTATTCGATCGGTACGACTAGTACAAAAATGATACAAAAAATATAGCACAAAGCGCCCCACGCTTTTTTCACAATAATACTATTTTTCGTTCACTAATTTATTTCTATATTAAGAATTATTTTTCGCTTTTTAGCTAGTTCAATTTATCACTAAAGCGTGTTTTTTTGGTTTTTTAAACTATGTTTTTTTCCAGATAAGCTTGAAAAGAGTTTATCATTTTGGTTTGTCTGTCTGTTCTGTGCTCTAACTCCCGTAAAAATGCATCAATTGATACATTGATATGAAATTAATGTATGTTATTCCTATGTCCTGTACTATGTGCCTTATTGAAAATGGTGTTTGTAGCAGTTATAGTTCTTCTACAAGAGGATTCAAAAGATTTCCAATAAAATAAGCTCTATGGGCTGCCATTCTTGAAAACGTATTTTAGAAGTATTCGGTTAAAAAAAAAACAAAGTTGACATATATGTTTATTAAGACTCAAAAAGTAATGCTCTCCATTGAAGATACTGTCTGTGTTACAAATAGTTCTTCTACAGGAACACTCAAAAAATTCCTTATACATTAAGTTCTATGGCAGCTGAGAGACATTCATCCATTTCAAGAGCAGTACAATGAGTCTAAAAATGTTTATAAGAGTTCACTCTTCAGTTAAACGATGAAAAACAAACTTCTAAAGCTCTTTTACAGTGTCTCTGAAAATTACATTAATTGTAATGATACAACATTTTCTAAAAGATTACCTCCGAAATCACGCCAGATTTAAAAACGATACATCGCCAAATTGGGTGTAAAAATGTTGTTGTGTTGAAAAGTGTTTCACAATGGATGCGTTTGGCATGATTATAAAACATGACATGACCTTTCTTGTTGAATAAAAATTAACGCCATTTTCTTTGTTTGAATGCTTGTAATCTGTTTCAATGGAACATTTCCTATTTCAACGCTGATTTGCGCATTTTTTAGATTTTCTCAAATTCTAAGATAATCACATGTTGCCTTAACAATTGTTCAATCATGGATCATTAATTCGACTCCATGCTAATATTAATGGGCACAAATTACAAGGCAGAAACGTTGTCGCTAATCCATCATTATAATCCGTCGATCCCGTGTTTCGTTGTATATCTCCTATCTTAATAATTATGTACAAATACTCAATGCTTAGGAGAATATCGTATATATGTACATTTTTTATGGCATTCCGAAATTTGTAAATTCATATGCTTATAGGAAATATAGCTTCCAATGTATTAAGGAAGAAATCGATCAAAGCTGATGTAGATTAGAAGAGGTGTATCTGAAAGAAATCTCCTTTTCTACATTCAGACAAGTAAATTTACAGCAAGCAACGAATGCTCAGCATTGATTGCATTTATGGTGCTCAGGAATTATGGTGCTGGAATGGTCAGCATTGACGCACAGGTGGCTATGCGTCAAAAAAGGGTCTCTAGATCTGTGGCACGCGATGAACGTTTTGATCGTCCGCCATCTTGCTGGTAGTTAAGTCGAGCGATGGCAACGGCTGCCCTTTTTTCAGTATTGGGAAAGGGTTGCACCTCAAAGGGTTATTTCGTAGAAGGAAGTTAAATTATCCACCTTGTATTTATTATAATTTAATGTGTACGGTAATGTGTAATACAGCCGTGCGGAACATCTCCGGAAAATATATTGATTCCCAGTTTAGTATTTTCTTGTGCATAAAAGACATAACCGATCTGTAATTTCCATTACAAAATGACACTTTCATCATTACCAACAAATATGAATTTAGATCCGAAAAGTGGAGTGGCCAGCTCTCACATGTACATTTCCGAGGCACTCAACAAAGAGAGAAACAGCGTTATGTGCAGCGGATACCGTTTCCCTCCGAATGTATGTATCCAATTTGCGAGAGAGGTCTAAAGGTACGGCCGGCCCCATTCACTTTAATGCGAGTCCGCCGAGCTAATGGCACAGGGGTGACCTCTTGACAGCCACGTAAAATTGACTTTGACCATAACTGCAATCAAACTAATAGACGGCAACTCGAGGACACGGTTCTCCAGCGTTTAACTCTCTGCGTTGAACTCAGTTATGGAATGTTCCCATCACACTTTTTCTATTCGTTACAAGGAAAAAAAAAGAGACAAGATGGTGGTTGGTGTATATTTGTGTATTATAGAAGCTCATATGGAAACATTAAAAGCTTTGATCGATACTTCACAATGCCGGTCAATAGGCTCGTGAAGTAATATGTGCAACTGCTTTTTTTTTCCCTTTAAAGAAAGAAAAAAGAAAGAACTACCATGTCCTTTCTTTGTAGATAGACAGATACTGCTCGGCTAGAGATGAAAGACCGGCTTTGGCGCGCTGCCAAAAAAGAGGATGTTGCAATTTGTTTCACAGCGTGAAAATAGGGGAGATAGGTTCAGATGTGCAAGAAATTCTTTTGCTAGTTGAGCGGATAGGGTTGCCAATTTAGCCACTTTGTGGCTAGATTTGGCCATTTCTGTGGCTAGATCTGTCAATTTAGCCACTTTTTGGCTAATTTGGCTAATTTGGATTTATCATTAACTTGACGTTCATACAACAGTGTGTACTTTTCCGTCCCTCCGCGAACTTCCTTTCTCCCCTTCGGCCAGTTCCATATTTTTGGCAGCGCGCCAAAGCCGGTCTTTCATCTCTGGCCGAGCAGTAAATCGATGTCTACATTGATATCGATATCGATATTATAAGGAAAACCATGCACACACACAAAAAAAAAAAAAAAAAAACCGTGCTGCAACACACTAATTAGATACAGACCAACAATGTATTAACCCATTTGTGCCAAGACTGTTTGCATGACTTTCAACACTTTGTTGATGCCAGCACAAGAATAGTGTATCGCAGTGGTCTGGGCGGTAAACTCCGTTTCCATAAGAACACGGCAAGTGAAGCAGCATCCGGCTTGGCCAGTGCTTGGGAGGGACTTCCCCCTCCCGGCTCGACTGCTGTGGGACCGTGTACGCTAATGGAAGCTGGTGCACGTAAAATCCGTCGTGGCGCCAATGTCCTCCAAGTTGTTAAACAATGCCTTTGGGAGTGCCAATTTCAGAGGGTTGGTCCTTCCTCTGGAATTGGTTCAAAATTAGGGGACCCCGAGCTGAGTCGGACTTCTTCCCACTAGGGCTCCTTAAAATGGAAGCCGCCTCTCCGCCCATCGCCTGACTATATGGGGGATCTGGCACCACCCCGCGGTTTCCAGAGGGCATTAGCAACAACAACAACAACAACAACAAGAATCGATATATTCCTGACTCCAATTCCATAAACAAAGGATTTCTAAAAAATAAAATTTAAAAATACTGCGTATAAAAAGTGAAAATTTCACATCCTACTTGGTCATGTTAAAATGTTTTGTGGATAGGAAAATTAAATAATGTTTACAAAATTCTGAGACTGACGCCGAAAGTGCTCGTAAGCAACAAATGGGTTAACTTTTTATGTCACCGTGCAGTAGATCTGCAAGATATCAATTTAAGCTATATAAGTTAATCATAATGTATTAAAGGTATTTGAATGACTGTATTTTTAATGAATAACTTGATCATAATACAATTTTAAAAAATAATTCTCAAAAGTTTGCGATACTTAATTAATGTTTTAATGCGAAACTATATTTTGTTCGCATTATCGGTTATTGCAGCATTCATAGTGTTTTCTCGTTGGCCAATCTTATAAGCATACTAATAGTTGTTCATAGCTTAAACTGTTGACACACTGAAACTGTTCTTAGGTATGCTACAGATATGTTTTCGAGTGACACAAGCATAAAAATAACCGTTTCATTGAACTTTGTAACGAACACGTTTTAGTCAAAACTTTTAAACTGCAAAATGAAAATTTCAGCAATGTTATAACACATGTTTGCACATTACAGTCAAAGAATTTAAAAAATTCAATTGTTGGGAAACAAAGTTTTAAATAATACACTAACCAGAAAATACAACGACCGTGCGATTCAGGGTTATATTACCAATAAATAAACATTCTTACACAGCTTGCTGTGACTCTTATAGTCTCCCTCGCGCCTTTATGATAGCACTTTTGCGACGTTCTTCACATATACGGTAACGACTAGATATTGTTTTAATTGCTCACTCCAAGTACCCCAAAATGCTTGGTGGCCTCAGGCCATACACAGATTTGTCGCTTCTAAGGCCAGCTCTAAGCCTGGCAGCCAACTGTATCAAAATAGTTCTTTAGCTCTGTGACACGGGATTGGCGATTCGATCGGACGTCATGTTACTAGTAGTAACATGACGTCCGATCGAGCGATGGCAACGGCTGCACTTTTTAGGCGCTGGACAGTACATCCAGTATGTGAAAGTGACAGCGCTTCGAAAGGTTATGCAGTGCGAAGAATAATATTTTGAAAAACTAAACCGAGCTTTCTCCTCTCCCGAAAAATTGCGGATTTTTTTTTTTTTTTTTTTTTGGTTAATTGAACAAAAGAATACAATGCTTTTTTTAAAAAAAAAGAGAAAATATGACATACTTGCTTTGGTTTTCCTATTAAAAATTTGCTAATGCGGACAAAGAAAATTGTACATTCATACAAAATGACGGAGTTTCCAGTTTTGTCAAAATATAAGAAACTCTGTTGTGTTTTTTATCCTAACAGTTTCTTTTCTCTATTTGCTGTACTGGAGCATGGCTTGTCTTGGCGGGAAATAGTCTTCTTCGCCATATACACAAAACCACTCAATAGAAGTCGCTAGTGACGCTCCGCTGCTCAGGAAACATTGGTTAAAAATCTACCAGTGCGATTAGGTAACCATAATTTTTGTTCATCTTAAGAGTTGATGATTTTTTTAGAGCATATTTCGGGCACTCCCCCCCCCACTCTTTTCTTGTTAATAGAAATTTATTAGTGGTTTAAATATCTTTGCTCCTGTTATTTTGGTTTATAACTAATGTTGACTTTGTGAGCCTAGATAAGGGATAATTAAAATAACGTGAATCCTTTTTATAAAAATAAAATCCTAATTTAGAATTCATGTTAATTAAATGAACAAATATCAATACACAGTACCCTCACCCACCCTCTTTAAATAAATAAGTAATAAAAACATATCAAAATGCAGGCATAAGTTTGACTGTCATTTATCACAGAAAAAAAGGTTTTTAAAATATATTTTTATAAAAACAAACAAGAAAAATCTGGCACTGAATTGCAGAAGCAAGAAATGCAAAAAAGCATACATACGTTTTGAGTCTAACTCAGAAACTCAACATAAGTGCAAGCGTAAACTCGATGGTTGTCTAAGCCAAAATGAGTGGCGGATAAGAAGGCAGATGTATTTATATCCTGTGAGAAGTACTGAGGTAGTTGAAACATCTGTTGGCAAAAAGTGAAAATAAACTTTTCATGGACAATCCTCCAAATGCTCGATAAAGGGATATTATATTTGAGATGCTTATTAAATAAATTAGAATTTTTTAAAAATATGAACAGCCTCGTGGAAATCTAATTGAAAGTGAGATGGGTTATTCTGGATAATGCATTCGAGGAAAAATATCGAATTGCTGGTCTGCAGACCAAGTATCTCGGGTTATGTTGAGTATTTTTAGTTAAACTAAAAACAGCTGTTTGCGTTTTCACATAAAAATTTTTTTTGGCAATTCTATACATGCGTTTTCTTGTTTGTTTTTTACGTTATTGCACAAAGGCTTACCAGAATTCTTTGCACAGATTGTTTTTAAGAAATCTTTTTACATAAAATTCAAATTTCCGAGTGGTATCTACTCATTATTTGATTACATATTTTATCTTTGAAATTACAAATACCAACCATTATTTCCTTCATTCACCGCGTTGTTCTTTGTTTTCATTCTAGCTCGGTGCTTTGAAATGTACACCACCCAGCATGCTATTCTAACTTTTCTTATTCTTTAAAAAATGACAGTATTCACACAAACGAAAGCTGACTTTAACTGTAAAATGCATGATTTTTAAAAATGGACAGAAAATAAAATTGTAACTTCATTTAGGCTTACTTATGCTAAGAAAAATATTTTTAAAAAATTCAGCATGTAGTTTTCTAGAAAAATCATGAAAAAAAGTTCAAATTCGAAAAATTAGAGTGTCCACCCTATAGTTCTCACAAACAAGAGAAATTAATGTAGCCTAATCCTACTTTATTTAGTCCTAATACTGCTTTTTTTTATAGATTTTATTTATTTTCATTTAACAATGAAAATTAAAGTCAGTCAAAAATTTGTTCAGCTAACTGGATGCCACGTTATGAATTCATGCTTGTTTGTTAAAAAATAAATAAATAAATAATGTTGACACACATACATTTTTAAAAACTAAAAATTATTTCCATAGGGGTCTATATTTATTTTAAATGATTGATTATAAATGATTGATTATATTTTAAATAATTGATTACAGTATGCACCGTACGGTTAACTCCTGCTAACTGAGACAGCACCGATGGTTTTGTCGGGATAAAAACACGAAGGCCGGAGTGCGTTTCTTTAATTTTCTCAATGCTCAGTTTTAGTGCTTGTATACGTTTAAGAGTTTATGCTTGACAAGTTAAAATAACATAATATTTTCACTAAAGTGCGGCTCTTATTAGCCCAGTTAAGGAAAGCTGGTCCACTTTGACGTGCCATTCGTAAAGCGATAAGATACCGAAGCCCTGGAAGTGAGCCAAACGTATTTACTATGTGTGAGGTGCATTTAAAAAAAAAGAGAAACATATTAAATCCGTTTCCTGACTGTGGTTCATAAATCATCATTTCAAAAGGCATGTTTTAGTTACCGCCTGTTATTTTTAAAAATCGAAATACCAATGGGAAATTTTTTCTGAAAATATAATGAAAATAGTTTGAAAACTCAGATTAAAAAACATATGCATTAATATTCATTGGACAGTTAATACGAGTATGATGTAACTATAATAAAACAAACCCAACTAAAAATAGTGTTTTAATTAAATAAAATTAAATTGTTGAAGTGTAAAAAAAAATTTACGAATAACTAATTATACATAACTGGATATATTCTTCTCACACATTTGTATGTAAATTGATAAAAATTTAGATTTTCTCATGAAGAGACCCATTCCTTGAAACGCACAAATAGTATTAATTTTTTTATTTTGTTTCTGTTATGCAACGTTATTTATGATTCAATGTTATTTAAAATACATTTAGATAGAGAATACGGCAAAAGTTAAGCTAGGAAATATAAAAAAAAACCCTTCATTTTACAGTAATAATATTTTTAAATAGTTACTTGAAAAGAAACCTACTAAACGCATACTCAGTTGAACATGACGAAAATTCTGGTCTCGCAAGTATATTCGCGTAGTGTGTTTATGTGTTTTATAAATAATTTCATGACTATATCAAGCCAGCATGTTACAAACATTATACAGGGTATCCCCGCCCCCCCAAAAAAGTGGTAACATGCTTTAATTCCTTATTTATTTTAAAGATATGTGGGCAATGTAAATTGAAAAAAAAATGTTCAAAATAACGCAGGAAAAAAAGACTACGTTAAGAAAAGTTTCCTTTCGTTCATTTATTCAAAAAGTCACAGTTTTTTTATTCCTGTACGACCCCTCGTACAAAAGCATGCCCAATTAGTAAAATGTGCCACATACACCAAGAAGGTGATGCATAAAATTTCAGCCTTTCATCACAAAATTCTATAAAGAAATCCATAGATAAGAGATATAGAGATATCTATAAACAAATATAGCTGGGGCTATACATGAATTCGAATGTAAACGTTTAATACTAGAGTGGGGAAAAAAGTATGTTCTTTCATAACTTTTGCACGAGTCCAGAAATGCCATCATCCGACCTGATTTTTTTCCGTTCGAGAGCCACTGAAAAGTGGTTTAAATTAGCATATATTTATCATCATACTGACAGTTTTGAGGATATAATTCTCAAATTTTTTACATCACCTCATTAGCGTATGGAGCACGTTTTACTAACTGGGATTTTTTAAAGTGTCGTATGCATATTTAAAAAGCGCAACTTTTTGAAAATTAACGAAAGTAACTATTTATTAACGTAGACGATCCCCTCCCCCTCCACCTTAATATCAACATTTTTTCAATTAACATTGTTCACTTACCTCTAATAGGTATAGAATTAAAGCGTGTTACAACCTTTTGGGGACACCCTATACATTACTTCATAATAATTTAAAAAATTAATTACCTGCTAATTAGTTAGAGGAGTTAATATCACATTTTCTTTCACAATCACTTCAAATTAAATTCCCTGATAGTCATATAACTTAATAACATTGAATTAACACCCATGCATTGTTGACGCACATCAAATTTAAACGGGAAATCCAACCCCTTTCAAATACAGCTAGCTCCAGGTAAGAGAGATAAAATAGCCTTTCAGACATATTTTTTTAACGAAATAATTAAAACTGATAAGACCAGTGAGGTCTAATTGAAATTGATCTTCTAATCCTTTAAAATTAAAATCATTTCCGAATCACCTCGAACTACGAAATAATTATATTAATAAAAGTTTAACATTAAAGTTTCTTTCTTTCCTTCATTTTTGGTCATTTTGAAAAAAATTTTGTTTTAAATAATAATTTTTTTATGAAATAAAGGTTTTCATTTTTGTTCAAAGAAAATTCATTTAAAATTATGAGTATTAATTTTTTTTTATTGTTGTAAGAGTTTGGATAAAAATAAACGCTTTTTATCTCGAGGCTCCAATCTCGAAAAGTTGGTTTATGAAATTTCCAGGAAAACACGGCCCTGGAAAAAGTATTTTTAATTAAATTCTTTTTTTCTTTCAGGTTCACTCGTTTAATATCTGATTTTCAATCAACTTAAAGTATGAAAAAGAAGAGGAAAGAAAAAAACATGCATTTTGTTATTCTTATGAGAAAAAAAATGATTGCATACGCTCACTAATTGAAATATTTTTCAATAGGTTCTTGGTAAGTAATGTAACACGCATGGGGTTTCATTTTAAAATTTCTTTGACTAAAATATACACAAAAATTCATACGTTCTTTGTTTTCCGACTCTACTGCAATTCGACAAAAATTTTGTGTATTTACAAGACGTACATGACTACTGTTTCGGCGGTATTTTTATTATCACCAGAAGCTGGTTAGTATATTTGAAGTGTTTTCAAGTTGAGTACTTAGTTAAAAGTATTTTTTAACTATGTTTGTTTACCCCAATCTTGCTGTTTTAGTGAGCATTTTCCGATTAATTTTTATTCTAAAGACTTTTTATAGCTCTAAAAGTATTCTGATTTTTTTCTCTGATTTAAAAAAAAGGTTAGTAATGAATGGGTCTACAATTACAACAGATTTTAGTTTTAAACAGTAAAATAGAAGGGGAACTTTGAGAACCACTAGAGAAAAAAAAATTACCTTTTCTCTTACTTACAAAGTGGGTTGCTAATGTTTTATCTTTAAATACTTTCTAAAAACATAGAACCATTATTCTTTTATCTTTCAACTGAAAATGTAAGTCATATGCACTTTTAAACTGCAATTTTTGAAAAGAAAACGGATTACATCCAAGTTTTTTCAAGGTGATCTTATTTCTAAATATTTTTAAAACATAGTAAAATGTGCACACCCCGTTTTTAGTTTATTAATTACTTTGCTGAGAACTGAAATATAATTCATACGTAAACATTTCATAAAAATAATCAGCTAGCTTACGTACTTAGCTTTAACCAGTAAATAAAAAAAATAAAGTAAGGCATTTAAAATTTTTAAAATATTTAATGCTATTCACGGCAAGGAAATTGCATACATTTCTTCAAGTGTTTTACTATATGCATTAAACGAAATTTACCTCCTATTGCCTGCATAGACGATGCAATTTAATTGTACTAGAATGCTATCAACCTATAAAAGAAAACTCCTTCAAAACCCCTTCACATATTTCAGAAAACTGTCACACACTTAGACATATGCGAAAATCCATTTTCCAAATTCACCTCCATTTTTCATAGCTATATATATATATATTTATATATATGTATATATATAGGCATAATCTCGTTCGCGGAGATATCAACCAGAAAATAAGTCAAGAGCATCTTTATCTATCCGCAAATAGTACATGTTAAACTTTTTCGCGGGAAAAAAAAAAGAAAGAAAGAAAGTAGAGAAACTGACGTAGATTACGCCAACTCCATCACACAAGTACGGGATAGGTTCATAAGATAGCGTCATCAATAACGTTTAAAATGATCCTTCTTTAGATTTTCACGCGAAGCGAATAAGGAAAAAAAATGTTATTGGATAAAAAGTCTTTTCCAAGAATACTCCAAGTATCTATCGCGTTGCGGCTCTTTTACGTTGTTTCATTTTGAGTTTTTTTTTCCAGATCTGTTGTGTTGAGTTGTTTCAACTCCTGCGTGTTTGTGGTGAATGATGCGCGGTCTTTTACTTTTCTCCGCCGTTCTTTTATTTATCTATTCTTCATAAATATTCCATTAAAAATGCGAAATCAGGTTTCCCCTTGTCAGGGGATAATCCTTTTTTTTTGAGCTCCTATTCCTTCCCGGACACATACATTCTTGCTTTGATCCGGTTTGTAGAATGCAATTTTATCTTGACGTTTTGATGATGAATTCTTCAGTCGAGAGTGTAAATGCCCCTGAAAGGTCCCTTGCACAAGTATGTGATACAATGAATCAGATCAATGTGATACAATGAATCAGATCAATGTGATACAATGAATCAGATCAGATTTAAGAATTTAAAATCAGAGTGGCGATTATCCGAAACAGTCGGAATCGGCTCTAGTTCGGATAATCGGACTGGTAACTTAAGATATGTGCCTAACTGAACTGAAACTATTTTCAATGCAGTAAATATATGTATGTATTTTTAATCAAATTTAGTAGTGAAAAATTAGGCTGAAAGAACATTACCTGTTATGGGGTCACAGGAAGCGTCCACGTCGAAGAAGGGGAGGGAGGTGGAATAAAATGATATGGATAAAAAAAGAAATGAAATGAAATGTGGAATTGCGATGAATATCTACGCAAGGGATTTAAGCCGGGAGTGGGGTTGCTCTCCGTGGTAAACTTTCTAAGGGGTCCTGTCCCGTATTTACTCAGGATCAAAAAAGAAGTTATGCTGTCTTGATTTCATGTAATATGCCTAAGCTGTAATTTCCTGGCTACTGCTCTCTACGAAACAATGATCGTGAAGAATGTTTCAATTCCCCATCCCCACTCAAAATAGAGAGGTCTGGTCGTCAGACAGTTGAACAGGTCGGCTAACTGGAATACGGATAATGATGGCTTTACTATAATTTGTGAGCGGCTGAGGTAGGAAATTCCGTTCAGTGTTTTTCGTATCTATAACATCAACATTTTACGTTAACTTCGACATACTCTTACGCATGCCATAACCTATTTTTCTCCTTCAACGCTATGTGTAGTAAGTATTAACGTTCTCTAAATGGTATGAATATATGATATTTTATCTTTATCGCAGAATATTCTTAACGAGCTGGATTAGGGTTATTTATATTTCATTAGAATTTAACAAGATTCATGGTAATAATCAAAAAAGCTTGATGTTACTTACAATTTTTTTGTTGTACCTATTTATACTGAGACAAAATCCTCAATATTGTAGGCTGTCCGGCTTTTTTACCCAAATGTCCGGCCAAACTGGCTGGTCTGTCCGGCTATTTGGTTTGGCAACCTGGCAACCCTACCTGTGCCTAACAGCCACGCCACGAGTGGATTACCTCGAACTTTTATTCGTTGTTGCCAGTTACAGCCCCCCCCCCTCCCAGAAAGGGAAATCCGAATCAAAAGATTGGCATGTGGAACCTAAATGGCGACTATTCTGCGCATTGTCGTGTTCAGCTTTCTAACAGAAAATCTATACAGGTTTGTTCAAAAAGATATTACAAATTAAATGGGAGAGAAGCGTATTTTGAGAACATGATATGATGTTATGTCGTTGCACCCACCATAAACGATGACAGTTATTTAGCACATTTCGTAGGTTTGGAGTCATAGGTGTAACTTACTATGCAAGGGGGCAACTGTCCTCCAAAGGAAATTCAGGAAAATCCAGATGTATCAGCTGTTTGAAAATACTTTCTACAATTGGAAACACCCGCCCCCCCCTCAATGTTACATGCCAATGTATAGAGTGGGCAACCGTTATTATGCTCCTCTGAAGGTCAAAAATGTCAGTTGATCTTGTAGCATGCACGCCATCTATCATCTTTCCCCATAATCGAAAATCATACCTTGTCCGATACAGCTCCTTACCAAATGATTCATGCAGGATACTGTCGTACTATCGTGTGGTAACACCTTCTTAGATAACTTTGTACATACATAGACCGAGTCCCGAATAGCTAACTCACTGAACTTGACTGCAGATCAACGGAATTTGGTATACATCTGGAATAACATGACGTTCAATGAATCGAATCGGCTAATAAAACTTAATGAACGGAGATTTTAATGTTAAGCAAAAATAAACAAATAAATAAATAAATAAAATAAATGTGTCTAATAACTTATGATTAAGCTTATGTACAAAAGATAGGTAACACATTAAAATATAGACCTGCGTTTGAACAGCTTATTTCTGTGAGAATTAGAACTGCATATTTTGCGCATATTTGGATTATTTTTCTAGATTACATTTATTGAAATCTATTCATGTTAGATATTTTACTTTAAGAAGTTCTATTATAAAAGTTCTAGTACATTACGGTTCTGGGTCATTCACACGATATAGTAAAGTGCATTTCGGAGACGTTCATATTTTTACAAAACTAAAAAGTAATTAATTAAAAATATATAAAAAACTATTAAAATCTGAAATGCTTTCCAGATTTTAAACTTGGACTATAATAATATACTATTTTAAAAGTGTATCATAATCCACGAGTCCACATTATTTACTTTTCTGGTTTCATTACGTAGGAAAGTGTGCTACAATCCATTAATCCATGCTTTTTTAATAAGAATTAGGTAGGAACATTCAGAAAAGGTCAGAATTATTATTAGTGTTGACAAACATTCTGTATCTGCGTTGTTGAGTAGATTTTTTTCAAAGGATAATTTATATGTATTAACTATTTAAATAAGAATATTAGGGAAGACTAGCACTTTTGTAGCCAGGGTACTTTTAAAATTTTGTGCTCCTATATATAGTTGGCTCAAATTTTGTGCCTCATATACAAAGCGCCAAACCCAAGATTTGGCCTATTTATGCATGTGTGCCCAGATCGCTAGCCCCAAGTTCTTTTTTTATAACAAATGCCCGAAGAAGACACACACACTAACACGAAAATCTACTCGATAACTTTAGATTTTAATACTGATTTTTAAAATCTAAACGATATCTTTAGACGTTAACACTTTTAAAATTTGAAATTCATAAGTTTTTGTGCGTGTGCATGACAAAGAAAACGCAGCCTAAAGGTGAAATGATGCAACATGGAGTGTAAGAGAAAATATTTACATAGGTGATGACCCGCCACTTGATGGAAATACGAATATGTATATATTCGTATTTCCATCAAGTGGCGGGTATATATATATATATATATATATATATATATATATATCCTTCGATAGTAGAGAAATAAAATTTACTTTCGAACTTTTAAATTTTTTTATCCTTTCTCGTATAGTTATGGTACTAGTTTTCTGTTTGATATATAAACCAAATATCAATCGGGACTCTCAAAATGTTTTACTTACATGACATTTGTGACATACTTCAAGCGAGTAAAAAAAATTCACACAAATTGTTTTCTTCATTTTTAATTATTGCACCGTTGTACGAATGCGTTGCCGTTAAGACGACCCGAAGCTGTACCGGGCACAGCCAGCGATCGTCAAAAAAGGGTCTCTCGATCTGTGGCACGTGATGAACATTTCGGTCGTCCGCCATCTTGCTGGTAGTTAAGTTGAGCGATTGCAACGGCTGCCCTTTTTTCAGCATTGGGAAAGGGTTGCGCCTCAAAGGTTAAGAGCAAATCGCGGATATTAAAAACTCGAAAAAATTAATAATGCTTCTTCACCCAAGGCACTGTGGAATAATACTAATAGTCAAGTTGTAGTCTCACGCAAATTTCAGAAAAAATTCATAAGCACAAAAATTGCCCTCCAAAACGGAACGAAATCTTACCTGTTTACAGAAATACTGAAAAATTCCGCACGCTTAGCACTTTTCCCTAAGTGTTTCGTAACTCCTATAGCAGAGGTTCCCAAACTGTGTGCCACGAGTGTATGCCAGGGGTGCCGTGAAGATAATCAAGAAAAGTGTTTTGGTGGAGTATAATCAAATAATTTCCCCTGAACCGCTATCCCCCAAAGAAGTTAGCCAAGCCGATGACCAAGTGGGCTCAAAGAAAAATATTTCAGTCAAGTTCAAGAGAGTTGTGTCCAGTAGCCTCTCTTTTACATGAACCACCCGTGTGTGTGTCAAAATTATATATCCCTTTTCCAAGAGAGTGCTTTCTTGATAGCTAGCCCTATAAACAAAATAAAAAAAAGCATTGTAAGATGTATCCAAACTGCTTCATTCTAACCTTCATATTCATATTGCTTTATAGGAAACCTGCCGTGAAAGTTTTTAGCCTGAAAAGGGTGCCGCGGCGAAAAAGTTTAGGAGCCCCTGTTCTAAGTCCCTTAAGTTCATTGCTTGTAACAGCTCACAGAAGTGGCGTAGCCAAGGGTGGTATAGGGGGGCATAACCCCCGCATGTGGAATATTTTGCCATACAAAATGCATATTCTTCACTCCCTTATCACACACACGTATACATATACGTGAGTTGCAGTAGTCGTAACCCCATGAAAAACGCCACTAACTCACAGTATAACTTGTAAGGAGACATTCCTAGCCTACAGTGCAATTAACTAGTTTTAAGAAGCTGTTCAATTGTTGCATGATTTTCAAATAGAACAGCTTTAAGGTAACAATTAATTTATATTACAGAAACAATATTTTTGTTTAATGAATTGACTGTCATTAATCTTAATTAATTCATCAAAATACTTTTTTTATAAATACAAACATATTGTTTTTAAAAAAGCATCTGTTCCTCGATATGTTCACATTAAATCCAGTTCAATACTCAGCAAAACTGAGTAAATTAATATCTCTAGATAGAAACAAGCAGTGAAATACGCTCCCCGAATTGGAGCACTGAACGGGAATAAGCAAAGAAAGACAATGAAAAAGGAAAACATGTTTCGAGAATGGATATTTGCCTTTCAACATAAGGGAAGAATGAAGACTATTTGAAGAATGGAGCTTTCACACGCTTGTTTACACTGATCGTTGGCTTTGCTTCTATTAATGTAATGGATAAGTTAACAGTTGTATGCCGATAAAATAATAGGTCTTTTAAAGCGATACTTGTAATTGACTGAGAAAAAGATGTTTCAGGAATATAAACTGGAATAATACACATGCAGTGAAACTTCTCGGGAGCGACCACCTTCCGTTCCTCGAAAAATCGATCGTTAAGAGAGGTGGTCGCTCAAAGAATATAAACATTTGGTGGCCAAGGAAAAAAAAATCTGAAAAATATCGTTTTGTTATTTATGAAATTGCACACAAATACATAAGTAATTATGCAAGAATTTTTTTAAATATTAATAAAATATTTAGAATTTTTACATTATTTTCTTCTTTCTTTCCTCGAAAGTACTTCTCTCTACTTTATTTTTTACATCTGATAAAAAAAAACATTTATCTTGATATTCTTTATGCATTCTGAATTTGACATAATAAAATTTTTTTGCGTGTTGAGATAAGTACGCTAACTCCAAATTTAGCCAGCAGATTGCTCTGTGAACGCTTCCTTGCATAGCACATGGCAACTTTACTATAACTAGACCCTACTTTTATGGTTATAACTATTACAGTTCAGAAACTATTGAGGTGACAACGGATTTTAGCGGGCACACTGTATATCACGCACTTGAAAACTATCACCCCCTTATTCTTTTCTACATGAGTAACCATGACCAAACGAAAAATAAATTAGAAACGAACAAGATAAAATACGGAACCAAGGCTCATTAGAGAGGTAACGGTGCAAATAACCTTCCTTAGTTTCCAACCATGGAGAGTATTTCTTTAACAAAAAAAAAAAAAAAAAAAAAAAAAAAAAGAAGAAAGAAAAGAAAAGATTTTTTGCTTCCTTTTCACTTTTGATGTGGCTTGAGTCATTATCTTGAATACGTAACAAACTAATAAAACAAACTTGCACTATATAAATCAATAACGGAAAAACTATATCTGTTCAACAAGAAAGATATAATCATGAATAACGTATAAAACACTTTCCAACACAATATTTTTAAATGTATAAAAAATCGCACTATAAAAATCATTCACGGAATAAAAGTATCTATTCAACAAGACAGATATAATCATGCCAAACGAATTGATCATAAAACACTTTCCAACACAACAGTATTTTTTCGCCAAATTCAACGTTGTACTGTCGTTGTCGTTGTACTGCTTAACGAGATTTTGCAGATACCCTCAAAAAAGCTATGTATCACTATTAATGCAATTTTGTGAGATCCTGTAAAAGAGCTTTAATCGCTTTTCCATCCTTGAAATGAAGAGCGAGCTTTTATAAATGTATATAAATATACTGTATTTTGCTTGAAATGTTTATAAACTATCACAGACCATAATGTGTAACAATGTATTTTCAGGGCTTCTGTATAGAATTACGAACACAACATACATTGTCTTTGATGCATAATATTTTGTAATCCTTTATAAACGTCTATACTGTTTTGCTTGAAATTGCTGAAGATCTCTACAGTATGCTTTAAGCAATGACTGCCCTTAGAGCGTAATGTATTGGAAATTTTCTGCTGCGTGCTTCTATAAAAGAACTGTAGATACTACGTAAACCATTTTCAGTATAGGGTATATGGTACAATGCATAAGAATAATATGAATAAATTTCGTAGTAATCAGTGCATATTTACGTCAGTTAGAGCATGGACGGAAAAACAGACAAACCGAACCCCTGTTGGAAAGTTTTTTACCCCTGTTGGAAAGTTTTAAAATAGTAGAATATGAAATACTGTTCTATATATTACTATGTAAATATTCCAGTATTTAGTCTTTCAAAACAAACAAACAGACAACAACAAAAAACTCCAACTATGATGAAGCTTTCTTTTTTTAAGTTTACATCATTTATAGTTTGGGAGGTCATTTATGTGCTTGAAAGTATGTGATCAAATTTTTAGAGTTAAAGGTTTCAATTCTACGCCATAACCTCAAACTTAAGTAAAAGAAACAAAAGAATGAAAAAAAGTTGAATCCTTTCTTGTAAAGTTCTTTTTCCCTAGGTAAAGAAAAAAAGATTTTTGTGATCATGTAATAATTCAGTATTTTTTTCTTTTATTATATACTGAATGTTGTTATGTAATAATAATTAAAAAATCGATGAGTTTCATTCTGCTATAAATAAAAAAATTCTTTAGAAAGCAATTAATTTTAAGTAACTAATAGGATTAATACCGAAAAAAATTGCAATAAAATGCAGAGTACAATAATTGCTGAATAATTTTTAATATATTATTGAAGGTTGTTAACTAAAAAAGAAAGTTTGATTAGTTTCGTCTTGCTGTAATCTTTAAAAAAATCAAAACAATTTCAGAACGAATAGGGAAAAAAATACTTAAAATTTAAACGGTTTTTAACTGACAGGCACATATAGTTTGTGTTCAAGTTATTAAAGTTAATTGCAATTCATAATAGGAGTATAGATATCGATTTTCTACTTTTTAATTAATTATTATACTTAAAACTTGAAACAGAATATTGCTGCATGTTATGATTCTATTTCCTTCAGTCATAATTGCTGTTCACAACGATGTATAATGCTTCAGTCATAAGCGTAAAGTTTTCAAAATTATTGGGGGGGCTGGGCCCCACAACCAAACATATTCACGTCAGTGGCGTAGCCAAGGGAGGGGGGTTAGGGGGTTTATAACCATCCCCATGAGGAATTTTTTGCCACACAAAATGTATATTCTTTACTCCCTTATCATACACCCGTATACATATAAGTGAGTTGCAGAAGTCGTATCCCCCCCCCATGAAAAATTTCTGGCTACGCCACTGAATCACGTACATATAACTTACTCATAGCTGCCAACTACTACGGAATATAATTAACCCCTTTTTCTACATGATTTTTCGGCTTAAAATATAGCAAAATTTTTGTGCTGCGCGCGCGAGCTGGTTACTATTTTGAAAAAAATAAGTAAAAAACATACTATTAACAAAAAGTGGTTAATTATATTCCGTAGTTGTTGGCAGCTATGACTTACTATATATAAGTGTAAATTATTGAAGGCGCTCGAGCTCTATGGGTCCATAGAATTCTGCACCTATGTAAGGTAAGTATCCATGTTAGTATCTTCCTACCATGTTATAATTTAAAAATAGTAGCAAAGTAAAAAATCCAAAGGTGGAAAAAAAAACATTTTTGATGAGATAGTGCATTTTAGACACATCTGTACTTTTCTTCATTTCATACTTTCATAGCATAATCTGATTTTAATTAACCAGACCCTGGCGAGGGCTGCCTATAGTAACATTGCGTGTTACGTGGCGTCACAATGAATACTAAATCATGATTGAAATGAAAAGAAAATTTTTTAAAGTTAAGGTTTTTTAAACGTTTGTAAATGGCGTGAATACTTTTTTTGTTAGTATAAATTAGTTTTCTGTATTTAGTGGTAAATTATTGGGTGGGCTCAGCCCCTATTCACAATTTATTGGAGGGGCTCGAGCCCCACGGGCCCATATAACTCTACGCCTATGGCTTCAGTCAAACAAGTCTGCGTTATTTCCTAATTTTTGCTCTTATTATCTTTTATTGCAGATAGGGGATTTCTTATTTTACAGATAGGGGAAGGTTGCCCTAAATGATCCTAACGGGCGAAACGATACACATATGTTTTCTTCCAAACAGGCAGTGCTAGCTACTATGTAACATATAAACTGTGCCAAGTCAAGAAGAAGCAATGGAGATATTTAAGCGATCATTGTATTACGTATCTGAAGAATTCTTCAAAAAACTGAGTTGTATCATATCTCTTTTTAGGTAAGCACTAACTTTCCTATTTATTTAGGAATACAGTCTTTAATCTACAGAGACACGTCTTAGTTTACTGAACAGAATACGTTTTTAGATGTGAATTATACTTCTTTAGCTCGTTATGTCTGGGTGTGTCCCAGTAATAGGAGCTAAAGTGGGCAGCCATACTGCTGGGTAAAATGATCTATCGACTGAAGAAACTCCAGTACTGGGTCCTAATCATCATGGAAGCCTTACAGATGTTCTCAAAATGCGTGAAAAATGACCCCCACTGTAAAAAAAAAATGCAGGAACGTTCCATGAAAACATCAGGAACTTTATTGAACAATTCAGAAAAGTTCTACTAAATTGTATTGTTCTGCATAAATTGTTCAGTAAAGTTCCTGGTATTTTCATGGAACGTTACAGGATTTTTACAGTGTACTGGCCAGCTCTTCCTTCATTTTTGAGCTTAGACAGATTTCATCAACATCTTACCTTGGTGAAACTGTCGCTCACCTTAGCGTTTTTGTTTTCTTTGAAGAAGAAAATGACAGTGGTAGCACCGCAACTAATAGTGAAAGGAACAACTGGTAACCCTTAAGTATAGCTACTAGAGATATACGAGCTGACACACGCCGCCATATTTATGTGAGGGTTGTCAGTTGTACGTAGAGTGATATTCATTTAGCTTAAGTGGCAGTGTACCTTTAGTGTAAATTCCTCTGGAAAGCGCCGAAATGAAAAGTAATTACGCTAAGGAAGGATGTTGGCGAAGTGTTTCTGTACTTGAAAATATCGATCTGTGTCGGTCAGTATTTTCTAGGAACTCTAACCTTAGGCACAAGTACAGAGGCTTGAGTCAGCTCTCGTATATCTAGGAGCCTTACAGAAAGGGAATCGCTATCTTTGCGTCTTTCCAACGACGGGAGCGAATAGGTCAACTGTGTCTTAAACAGGGCACAATAAAAAATAACTGGACATTATCTGGAAACTATCCGTAAAATTTAAAAGAAATTTTATATTTGAATGCAGGTAAATTTCCGCGTATATCAAGGCTAAGCTCTTTTCTGGAACGAATATTTTCTGGAATTTACAGAAATGAAATTTCATAAAAGTAAGAGAATAAAGTTGGTGTCCTACTTACCAATACATTTTCAACCTACTTACCAATACATTTTACCAATTTATTATTTTTTTTACAGTGAAAACATGCTCAAACAAGATCATGTTGGGGAGTCTTTATACAACAGATGGCCCTCACCATGGCCGAGTGGATAAGACGCTGAACATGGTAGATAGCCAAAGTGTGAATGTTCTGGACTCGGATCTGTTTCGCGGCTGTCGATCTAACGGTCTGGAGTTTTGGGGTATTTTTCTCCAGATGTAACGGGAGTATGTGTTAGAATCTCTTAAAAGTCCTCTGCCTAAGGCAGCCCTGCTTAGGCAGATAGCCTTCGAGTAGCTTTGCTTTATTATATAATACAATACAAGAGTTCTGGCGTCCCATTTACCCTTCCCCCCAGAACATTTCCCACATTTTTACTTTTTTTTTCACAGTGAGTACCTACAGAAGCAAGATCATGTTGGAAAACGTTTTATATAACCAATGCGTCTGTCACGATGTATTTATTTTGTATATCATTAATATAAACATTTGAATGCCAGCTGTACAACAAAGGTGTTCTTACACTTTTTTTTTTTTTTTTTTTTTTTTTTTTTTTTTTTTTTAACAAAAAGAATAAGATTTACAGTCCTTCTCTTTGAAAGAGAAATACCTCTCTCTCTTATGGTGAATACAAGGTGAAGAAAAGAGATTAAAAAAAAAAATTCCCAAAATCTTTCCAAATCAAGGAAATGGTGCTTTGCAAAGGAGAGAAAATTTTCTCAGGACGGCGCTCTGGCTTCCTTTATCCAGTGACACGATATTTCGAGAGAAAGAAGGTGTGAAGAAAGGAAAGAAAAACTAAATAAAGAGAATACTAGGCTCTAAACGTTATTGATGGGGTCATCAAATACACCGTCCATAGCAGAAAATACTGCCTTAAAGTATTCCGGATCAGACTCAATCTTTGCCGAAGGGGTGATGGAGAATGAGTTGAAGGCACCTTGGGAAGGTTTTTACTAAAGGCTTTGCGAATGTACTTCGAGAATGGAGATGTAGTGCCATGCGTTGAGACTGCGGAAGATTTCTATTAATGGTTAGTGTTTTATAAGTGCTTCGTTTCTTGGCCGTTTTATTACGAATTTTGAATTGTGTACGTCATGAATGTTTATGTGGCAGTCAATCAAAAGAATGTGTATTTAAATCGGAGGTTTTATTTTCAGGCTCCATAACAAAAAGTGAACCGTCTCACTATTCATAATTTTTTGATGAGAATACTTAACAAAACAGATTTTTTAAAGTTAAAATTAATTTAAAACTTTAATATAAAAGCAACACATGAGTTAAAAATAGTGCCATTCAAACGTTTCGGGTGGTACACCAGTTGAACCCTTCTTTAGCTGCAAAAAGCTTCCTGAGAGTTTTTTGTAACTGAGGAAGGGTGGATCTTTTGAACTACCCGGGACGTTCCAACATTATTCAGCATTCTTTTTTTTACAACAGCTCGGTTTGTTATTTATGAGCAAAGTTCTTAATTTTATTCATAATTTTTCTCTTTAATGAAAGATACAAACCAAAGTTCAGACGATTTTTGTTTGTTTGTTTATTTTCATAATCATTGTTTGCAACTTTGATTTTTTGCAAGCATGTGTTTTAAACTGAAATAAAAACTCCACGCTAAGAAAATGCTTTCCAGTGGTTGATTATTCCGTAAGTACAAAATTTAGAAAAAATTCACGACTTTTTTAGAAAAAGGAAATCACGGCAAACGCCTCGACTATAAAAAACTTTCCAAAGCAATCTTATTCATTGCTTAGCGAGTAGACAACTAGTTAGCTCTCTTCATAACGGAGACACGATAGCAGGTATTCCCTTTTTGCGACCATCGTTGGCATGGATCTTTCAATGGCTCGACGTGGTCCAGTCTTCAGCATAAGCGCAACGCAGGAAAATTTAAAAACATTTCTGAAGCTTGAAATCGTAAGGAGTGAATACTCACTTCTAAGAAGTGCAACTGTAACCATCGACCATGATTCAATTCTTTAAGCCTGAGAATTTGATAGTTCCCTTTACGATGGAATATATGTTTACCAAGAATACTGATTAAAGCAAATTCAATTTAAGTACACTGGCGTAAGAAATTAAGAAAATTTGCAGACTTGGTCGATTATTTCTAGAACTGCTGGACCGATTTTAATGAAATTTGATATCCATTGATACAATACGAAACAAATAACCATTCAATAATTGTAATACATACGTATGATCGTGCGTAACACACGTTGGAGTCGAAAGGTATGAAACAGCGGTTGCAGAATACACAAAAAATGGGTTTAAAGATTTAGATGGGAGTAAAGATGGGTTTAAAGACAAAAAAAGATTTGGCCTCTTACAGATATAAAGCTCTCGCGGCGTGATTTCATAGTTGAAGTAACGCAGTTTGTAATTTCCTGCGGCAATTGGTTCCCCTCGTTCTGCAAAGCTGTTTTAATTCCCTGGATGGTTCTCGGCGGATGGGTTGTGAGTTGCAGTTGCCCTCCCCAGAGCGTTCCAGACATGCTCTATAGGGTTAAGGTCTGGAGATCTGGCTGGCCGGTCCATCCGGTGAATATCCTCACTCTCTAGAAATTCGTCGACCAGAAGAGTTCTATGTGGCCTCGCTTTATCGTCCATTAAAATGAACTAAGGGCCAACTGCAACCCTGAAAAGCCGAACATAGGACTCTAAGACCTCACCCCTATACCTCACACCAGTCACAGTGACTCTTTCAAAGACATGGAGAGATGTGCGGCCGTCCAACACGATACCTGTCCATACCTTTAAACCTCCTCAGCCATAATGGTCGATTCCGCGGACATTGGAGGGTAGGTAGCGGGTTCCTGGTTGTCTCCATATGAACGTACGGCAAGAATCGGTGATTAGGCTGAACCGGGACTTATCAGTGAAGAGAACACGGTCACCCATTGATCCATACTCCGATCTCTATGCTCTCTACACCATGCTAAACGAATTCTCGTGTTCGTAGAAGTGAGCGGACGCAAACAGCAGGTCTTCTTGCAAACAACCCTCTCTGATGAAGTCCTATGGAAACAGTCACCCTTGACACACGGGTTCCTGTGGCTGCATACAAGAGAGAGCAGAGAGGCTGCAGCACTCCTGTTACGCATCGCTATAATGGACGAATGGTGATCTTCTCTGGCCGTCCTGTCTCTTGGACGACCTTGCCCAGGCTTTCTCTCGATGGATACGGTATCCTGGAACTGTTTACATAAGTTACACACGACGCTGGGCGTTAGAATGAACTCATCTACAAATCTGGACTTGAGATTGGCCTGCTTCTAGCCTCTCCACAATTCGCCACCTCATTTCATCATCTAAACGTTGGTGGTTACTCATTTTTTCTGTTAAAATTAGAAATTAACCGATTGCTGCAAAATAACACCAAGAAATTCGCCCAGGTGTGCTAGCGAACGAAATGCGTCTTAACTTACGCACGCTTATAAAGCCCGTTTCTCTACTGACTCCACCTACACACACGTGTACGCTTACATATTTGATGTACAAGATTTGCATTTTTGTCTAGAAGCAGTGGTTTTGCATTCAGTTCAGTTCTTTTCCTGAAATTCGATAAGATATGCAAATTCTCTTAATTTATTTCGCCGATGTAGTAGAATAATAAGTTCCTCTCGAATTTTTTGAGTGTCCTTTAACTGTTTCAGTCCTTGCGTCCACAACTGAAGATACGAAAATTATAGCACGTGACGGGTGTCCTAATTTGTGCGCTTAAAGAAAAACCGATTTTCCTCGAACATTTAACAATCAGGATTTTAAATTTTACTTTTTTAACTACACATTTAATCTCTATTATCAAAATAAAAATTACTTAATCCAAAAAAAAAAAAATCTAATGAGATCTGAAAGGGTTAAATTTAAAGTGTCGAGTTGTTCACCCTAGGTTTGAAACTACAAAGCCAATATTAGTCTCTGTGCCACAAAGGAAACATCCAAGCTCAACTTTTTGAACGTGTGACACCCGTTAGCTATATCCCTAGGCTAACATTCGACTGGAGAAGAAAAAGATATTTAATTGTTGAGAAACACACCAATTCAATGTTTATTATCAAATCGCTTGAGATTCCACAATCGGAAGAAAAAATTGAATTATTCACTTGTGGCACTGGATAAATGCAGTTTTACTTACGCTCCGAAAGAAATTGGTCAATTACTGAGAAATACCCAGGAATGAAGAATTCTGTGAATTTTCTTAGTCAAGAATACTCTATTGATGTATTTGACTTTCTTTAGTAGTAAGAAAAAGAAAATTTTCGGCACCTGGTTGAGACGTTTCTTGGTATTCGATCCATATTTTTAAGAGTGTTGTGTTGTATTTGGCAAAGCTACTCAAGAGTATCTGCCAAGGATGGGAAGTGCCTTGGTCGGAGGACCGTTTTAAAGGGTTATAAAGCGTATTCACGTTACATCTGTAGAAAACTGGCCAAAACTCTAGATCATCAGATCGACAGCAGCGAGATAGGCCAGAACGCTGGACCTTCATACTTCACGGTCTACCATTTTCAGTGTATTATCTACTTGACCATGGTTGGGCTTTTTTAAGACTGTATTTGAGGTAATAATGTTTGAAAAACAAAATGATTGCACAACTACCGAGCAAAAACACTACTACCAGCAACATAACGGGAAGATACTGGTCATGCTGGTGCCATGCCAAGTGCTAGGATCAAAGTACATGTTCGGAAACTGCAAGGCATATTAGCCTAAATATAATAAATATAAACAAAAGTTAATTTTTCTTGTCTTTATTTTATATAACTCTTAACTAGCAAAAGGTTCTGTATTTCATTTAATAATTCAAAATCCATTATTAAATTTGTTTTGTATCCTATGTTTATTATTCTGTGTTTGTAGTCTATGTTTATTCTATGTTTTTTATAGCCTATGTTTATTCTAGTTTGGTATTATGTGACTTGCTACGAAGTTCTCAATAAAACAGACAAAATAAAATCCTAAGGAAGAAGTACATATTCATAACCTCCTCAATGCGCAGTGAACTTTAATAGACCGCTTAGTAACAAAACAAAAAAAAAAGACTCAGAAACTGGTGTTAAAAGATGAGAAATAAAACATTATATAATAACTGGATTTTTTCAAGTTTCCAGTCCCCACTACTTTGCCATGCAGTGAGTTGATTGCTGAAGAAGGCCGAATATTTTCTCGGCCGAAACTATCGTCCAGTGCGATAAGTATCTTTTTATGTGTGTTATTATACAAAGCTTTATTTATCTCAGACCTCCTAACGATACAAAATGCGTGGACCTATCCCATCATGCCATACACTTATCCGTGAAGTAACCTAGTGATGCGGCATCGATGATTTCAAAACACTGATGCTTTTTTTAAATATCGATGTTTTTTCACATAGTCGATTGTAACCTTATGCTCTATCAACATGTACGGATTGTACTTAACCATTTTTTGTAAAGTTTACAAACATCGATGTCGCATGCCTAAAGTATCCAAGAATCAGTTGTACGCTGCGTATTTCCTCCGTTCTTCTCAAAAAAAAAGGTTTCACTCTAGAAAATCTTCTACATCTTCTTTTTTTTTCTTTTATGATCCTCGTCTGTCCTATCCCCGGAGATCTTTTGAGGGAAAGAGTGGGAATTGTTGTTGGTGGAATTAGACTGGCTGAGGGGGAGAGAATACACGCGAGATTGTGAAATATTTTCTTTTAAAAAATATCTGGGATACAGATCTGGGAATGAAGTGAAGTGAAAAGAAAATATACGGGGATAGTTTGTCAGACATATATAGATAAGAACGATTTGAAATTCAGATGTCGGACAATTTTCAATAAAATTTTCACAACGATTTGCTGATGAATGATTCGTATTTTACTGGCTGTATTTTTTTTGGGTATTTATTGAAAATTTTATCAGTTACTTCTTGTGAACTGTCAGAAGTTAAAAACAAAATTTTAAAAAGATGCGAGTTGTCTCACACGTGCAACGATTTTCAAAACATTCTAATTGGTTTACAAGTAGAAATAAATGTATAATTATAGCGAGATGCCTATGATATTGATGAAAAATCCTAAAGTAAGTCTGCATTTTCCGCAGAAAATTATGTTAGTCAGATTTTGTAAGAAATAAAATATTTAAAAAATACAATTTTTTGCCTCGTCAGGCTGCAGAAAGTAAGTTGTTACCAGGCGCGTAGCCGGGAAAATTTTTCGGGTGGGGATATGAACTTATAAACAGACGGAATTTCTGCGCGGCATAAATCTTGTATTCCCTAATTCAAAAATTTTGGGTATGGGTGGAGGGGGATATATCCCGATATCCACCACCTGGTTACGCCCCTGGTTGTTACCACTGTATTTTCCACTGAAAACAAAGAAATATGAAAATAGGAGAAGGACTTAACGGAAAATTATTCCTATAGCAGATGACAATTATATTTCTTCTTTTAAAATCTAATGAAAGATAAATCCTCTTTACCTTACATCTAAATTGAAATTACCATGAAATGTAAGCCAAAGAATCGTGCATGTTCATTCTCCATTACACAGTATACGTTAATATACCGCTTGATGACAAGGAAATGTGGAATTTCTCGCTATCATTATCAAACAACCCTTCAAGAAGTATAAACGACAGCCACACTGCAAGATACTTATATATCTTCTCACCTCATCAATAGTTTCATCTGAAAAAACTTCTACACATTCTGCTTTTTTTTTTCTTTCTCTCACTTTTATCATCCACATCTGTCCTATCCCCGGAGATTCTGCATAGAAGGTGAAAAATTTTGTTGGTGGAATTGGATTGGCAGAGGGTGGAAAATATAAGCGAGATTTTGAGGTACATTCTTTTAAAATATTTTGAACAGAAATCTGGGAAGGAATAGAAGTGAAAAGAAAACTACTGGGGGAAGGTTTCGAAGAAAAACATGAATGAAAATGATTTGAAATTCAGATTTCAGCCAATTTTCATAACGATTCAAGGAAGAATGATATGTATTTTATTGATACCGTTTGAATATATTTGTATATACGGCAAAAATATTCTTCGCATTCAGATATCGATGTATACGAATTTTCTTGACGATCGGCTGAATATTCTTGAAGTTCATGTGTTGACGCGACATCTAGTGTCAACTTATAGGAAAATGGATCCTGCCAAACTCTTCCCCGTGTTCAAATATCTATGTATACCTATTTTCATAGCGATCATTCGCACAGTCAAGAAGTGATACACTGCAGGGCCATCTAGTGGTTAATTAAAGTAATGATTTGCTACAGCGCCGTCATGTGGCGAGTTATAGCAAAATGGATAACGCCAAAATATTCTCATTGTTCAAATAGCTATGTATACTGATTTTCATAGCCACCGTTTGAATGGTCAAAAATTTGGCCTGCTGCAGCGTCATCTAGTGGCGAGTTAAAATAATAATGCATTGCAGTGCCATCTAGTGGTGAGTAACATCAAAAGTAATGCAGTTAGAATATATTCTTCGTTCTCAAATGTGTAAGTATAAAAAATTTTATGCCGATAGGTCGAACGGTATAGAAGTTGATGCGTTGCAGAGCTATTTAGCGGTAAGTTACAGCAAATGGAAAGTGAAAAATATTCTCCGTGTTCTAATATTCGCGTGTACCAAACTTCATCGAAATTGGTTGGACGATATTCGCATAGCAAACGGCTAAACGGAATAGAATTCGACGTTCTGCTGCGCCACCTAGTGAAAAGTTAGAGGAAAACGGATAGCATAAAAACCTTCTCCATGATAAAAGACTTAGGTGAACCAAATTTCATGGTGATCGGTGAAACGGTGCTGGAGTTTTTCAACCTCCTACACACATACCAACATTCATTTTTATCTATAACCAGTCTTATTATACGTATATACCAGTCTCAAGTAAAATCCAGTTTCAAATCTAAGCCTCGCCAAAGTGCCAGCATACGCCATTTTGCAAGAGTTTTTTCAGGGAATCATTCGAAGCATTGACTTAGCAGCAATCAAAATGGGAAATGGTTCGACCGCCAGGCATTTATTTGAAAAGTGGAATTCCTTAATACAGCCGCATTTTTTAAATTATCAACTATAACATGTTTTATTCATCGTTACCTCGATGTACTAAATGCGAAGATTTCAATTTTCTGAAATTTGGCGGAATTCCCCCAACTTAAATCAATGTGCTCAATTGGCGAGAATTCTGAAGTTAGATCGCTTGAAATCCCTTAATAACTGCATTCTTTCTGCACGGATAGTTAAAATTTAATGCTGTATTCTAAGAAAACCTATACACTTGTTCTCAAAAATGCTATTCCCTTAAGCTCTCAGTAAATTGCGCCAAAAAGCCTAAAACTGTGCAAACCGCTACAACTCACTCTCTAAAAATCGGCCTATCAGCCATTTTTTTTTTCGCCAAACTAAAAAAAATTACATATTAGTCTCGGATATCTTCGATCCTCATTGTTTTGCGTATAAAACATTTCATTCCTGCTCTCATTTCTTATGCGCACACGATATTATAATTAAAAAAATAACCTAAAAAAATAAACTAAAAAAAACATTATTATTCTTTTATTTTTACTTTAAGAATTTAAAACATTTTATTCGGCAAAATCGCCACGCATGGCAACCAAGATGCTTATTTCACACACTTTTTTCACTACAGGGGTTAATATTACGTAAAGCTTTCTGCGTGGAGAACATAAAAAATCTCTTAAATTCCGGGAACGGAAATTAAGATTTTAAGTGGAGTTTCACAGTTTTAAAGTGGACTATCATTTATTCTATATTATTTTACATATCTGTGTAAAATTTCAGGCTGACAGGTCCATTTTTGTGGAATTGTATACAATCTCCAAATCAACAAATTGACAAACAGAATTTCATTTTTATTTATAAGATAACCTACGCTGTTTTTAAAAATACCCTATCATTAAATTGCGCCAAGCGCTAGAATCATAGAAAATCTGACACACTTTCAGATTTTTAAATACGCACTAAAGTGCTATATATAAAAATAGTTATAATCCATGGGTCTTCCCTATTTTCTATATATCACTTCAGCTCCATGGTTTCTCCACCTGAATTATTGAATTTGGCAACAATAGGAATTTCTAATATTGTAGTGAAGATTTCTTCCTATACTTCTAATCAACTACGTATTACCAATAGCAGGATGGCGCTTAAATATGGCGATATTAGCTCTTTTTCTGAGCCACACTATGGAAACTATGCTACTTTTCATATTTTATTAGCAATTTGCTACAAGTTGCACTTGGTGAGCCTAGCAGCAGTTACAAATATTTCGTTCCTTTTTCTTGCATCGCTGACGTTAGCTTTTCTATAGTGCCGGGGCATGATGAAAGGCATGTTTCTCCAAAGTGATTTAGTTTGTATTCAAACTAACTAAATTACTCCTACATGTGATACTATTCTTTATGCATTATATTACACAAAGAATTCCTTTGAGAAGGCTGTGATCCTCTCCAATTTAACATCTGCTCTTCAAACTTTATGCTCTAATCAAGAAAATAAAAAAATTCCCGAATCCAACAGTGTAGGTCTCTGAGGATGATTCATCATAAAAGTGTCTTACAAATATGGACACTCTACCAATGTGCTGTAGAGAGAAATGAGAAAATGGACCCTTTTTCCAGGAAGACGATGCAATTAAGCCTTTAACGCGCAGTGTTCCCGCTCTGGGAACACCAAACTCTGATGTTTTGACAGTTGCCATTCACGAAGAATAGATTTGATTTCTATTAAAATAGTTGCGGGTGACCTAGCTGCACGAGAATCTTTTACTTTTTAGCACGTCATTTCCCATCAAAAAGATTGTCACGATTATTTTTAACAGCACTGACATCTGCTGAAAAATGGAAGAATGCGAGAAAAGCTGGATAGATTGCCCAATGCTGAAAAGCTTGACAGATGGCTGTGCGGCACAGCCAGCTGCGTCAAAAAGGGTGTCTCTAGATCTGTGGCACGCGATGAACGTTTCGATCGTCCGCCATATTGCTGGTAGTCAAGTCGAGCGATGGCAACGTCTGCCCTTTTTTCAGCATTGGGAAAGGGTTGCGCCTCAAAGGGTTCAGTGCAGTTTAGTGCAGACAAAAAATAGACGTCTCGCAAAACATCCTAAAAGCTTTGTCTCGTCTCGCAAAATCCCTATATCGTAATGTTAAAGATGTTTGTCTCGTCTCGTAAAAAGCTGTAAATCTCGTCTCGCATCCGTCCCTAGCTCTATCATTCTTCAAAATTGGAAATTACTGTTGCTTTAAGAAATCATGCAACTTTTAAACAGGTTTTTTTTTTTTTCAAAAATCCAATAGCACTAGATTCTTGAAAAAGTATAGAATGTCCCTTAACAAGTTATATACTGGGGCCGATTACGGCGGTGATGTCCGGCCACCTTTAGACTGGTTACGTGTGTATCTTAGTTACAAGCTTTAATATTATGGACTCTACTTTATGTTCAACTGGACAAGATGTGATTGCTGCTCACATTATCTCTTCAATTGTCCTGAGGAAAAATATTGGAGAGCTCGCATCCAAGTGATCTAGAGGTCAAATGTATTACACTATTTATTTTTTTACATTTCGAGGTTTTTTTCCCTGAGTTTATTTAGCATATTGTAAAATATTGCACGATGCTTGTCAAAACTAAGGTGTTACAGATTAAAAAAAAATATATTAACTGAAATAAACGGGCCACCACCTATCGCGAAATATCCATCAATTTGAGAGAAAAAAAAAAAAAAAAAAAAAAAAAAAACACCGAAAAGAAAATTAACGTTGCCCAGCATATCTTCTGGAAAAGCTGGGGAGCTTCTTTAATAACATTTATATAGTATAACTTGCATGAAATCCTAATTAAAACTACAAAAAAGCACGTTCCCAGTACACAAAACACTTTGAGGCTGCCAATTTAAAAAAATGATAGGCTTCACAGAACCTTTGAACAGTTTTAAAAACGAACCAATGATGTTAAACACTCGAAAAAATTAAAACCGGTGAACTAGGCACTTATATTAACATTTATCCTAAAAGCCTCATGCACCTTTCAGAAAAGAAATTCATGAATTGCCTTTAAAAAATGGACCGAATATCCAATCTGTTAGGGAAATATTGCAAAATTTACTATATAAGATTTACCTCCTGAATGTTCGTAACTTATACCGTTCATCGTTTGTAATCATGTACATACTGCTGGTTGTAAAGATACAAAGTCTATTTTTTTTCCTAGTCCCCATCACAATTAAAACAGTCAACAGACAGTTTTGGTGCAACAGTCTACGTGGATCCAAACGCGTGCGCTATGGTCTCGCTGCGCAGAAGCATATCCCTCAGCCAACGACAGCTGGCTGTGCCCGCACAGCCAGCTGTCGTCAAAAAAGGGTCTCTAGATCTGTGGCACGCGATGAACGTTCCGATCGTCCGCCATCTTGCTGGTAGTTAAGTCGAGCGATGGCAACGGCTGCCCTTTTTTCAGCATTGGGAAAGGGTTGCGCCTCAAAGAGTTAACAAGCAGCAAAAAACAACATAGTATAAGAGTGGCATAAGAAATTAAGATAGAAGACAGTGTTTCGACATGCATGGCATGCCGTCGTTTGTGCTAGAATAAGAATGGCAAAATTTAAACCACTTTATGTATAAACAGAGCAAAGTTTTGCCAATCTCATTCTAGGGCTCACGAGAGCATGTCATACATTCCGAAGCCGGTCAGCTATCATAATTTTAGCATTGGTGCTCTTATAGTTTGTTTTTTGTTGCTTACTTTATTACCTTCTGCAACAAGCTACATTTTTGCATATTATCAAAAATGAATGTGTTGTTGTGCATGCACATTCTTTCTCGCGGGCTTCAACTGCTAAAAATCTATCGCATACTCTTTTTTTTTCCTTTTTATCATCCACGTACCTTGTCCTATCCCCGGAGATTCCGAGAAGAAAGTGGGAAATGTTGTCGGTGGAATTAGATTGGCCGAAGGGAGAAAATAAGAGAGGGAGATTGTGAAGTATAGATTCTTTTAAAATAGTTGGACAGAAATCTTGAATTTATGCTATGGAAGGTGGGGAGTAGGGAAATGGATAGGGGTTTTCGAAAGGAAAAATGTCATGAAATTTCGCCCAATTCGCTGCAAATTTTAAACTGGAGTTTGACGGTAAAATATTTTCCATTTTATTAAACGGAAGTGAATAAGCTCAAAATAAATTAACACAAGCGAATTTATGTTATTTTTTTTCGAATGCTTGATTTTTTCTTTTTCCTCCCAGTTCGATTGAGCTCTAAAAATTGTGTGTTATTTAGAAAACAAGGCTTAAAAATTATGCTAGTTGCATTCTGCCAAAAATTAACTGCTTAAAATAGGATAAAGTGTAAAATAATAAACTTTTGAATTAAGTAATATTCTAAACAGACTGGCCTTCAAATCAATATTTTCACGGTCTATTTGCAAAATTTAAAAAACCTCTTTTAGTCTTATGCATTGTATCATTGTCCTAAGTCTTTCAACATTCATGACAAAATTTGTTTTTTCAAAAAAAAAGACACTTCTTTTTTTGCGTTAGTTGGATTTCTCTAAATCTCTTCTCCCTTCGGCGGAATATAGTGTACAATTACAATGTACAGGATGTTCTAAGTTTCTCTCGCCAGAGTGGTGTGCAGCGAAAAATGATTGGTCAGAATGCTACCGTATTTGCTGGAAACTTTAATGAGACTATGGGAAAGCGAGATGCTTAGAAAAAAATCACCAGCAGGTGGCGTTTTACATAGTTGATGATATGCAAATTATCCCACCACGCAGAGATAAAGAACATCTGTTTCACAGTGTTTTCACTTGAGAATGATTATTTGTCTGTTTTACTGCTACACATTGAAACGCCAACTGATGGTGATTTTTTGAGCTATCACTTCTCCAAGCAAATTTTCCCTCTCGTAGTCTCATTAAGATTTCGCACACATATAGTCGCATTCTGATCAGCAGTTTCTGAGCTGTTTGTTCACAGCTCTGAAGAAGAAAACCTCAATTATGAATACCCTACACATCGCTAACCCAGGATATTCCACCGAATCAGCTGTACTGCATATTCACACTTGTACATAGGAAGCAAGGCTCCGTATCCGCATTATATTATATCTGCCGCGATATCATTTAATCGAAACAAGCATGACACAAAATTCAATCTTGGGGAAATTTTTGACTAACGATTGCCAAATGAAGCAATCTTAAACTTGAAGCATTTTAGGTACAAATCTCTAGGAGGAGGGGTATGGGGGAGGGTGAATGTAGATATCCACTGAAGAAGCTAAAGGATTCAAAAATCATTTTCCGAATCCTTAGTACTTTGTAAAACATTAAGCGTATTAAACGTGGAACGAAAATAAGAATGTTCACTAATGCTTACGTATTTTTGAGACCGACAAAGAACATGCTAAAATTAGGCGGGATTACATGTATCCCACGGTGAGTTAAAGAATTAACGAAGATCGCTCAGCAAATAAATTTCTATAAAATTATCCGTGCTACAGAGAGGGGAAACAAGAAATGTATTACATTGTTTTAAAATTATTATACAATTTTAGATTTGTTGTTCAATTGCTATGTAGTAGAAGAATAAATTTCTGGATGTGCTGGGCAAACATTATTCAAATTCCTAAATCAGGCCAAATGTTCAAAATTCTTAAATATATCAGAAACTATCAATTTTTTCAGCAAACTGGGCTTCCCCGAAACTCCATTACACCATTCCCACACCCTTTTAATTCTTCCAAACTTTTAATTGACTTTAGATTCGCTGTTTGGTGGCTACATAGCAGCAATTTGTTTGTGAACTGAAAAGTTGCTTATCCCAAACTTTACACCGCGTCTTCTAAACACAGAGTAAGTAGAAGAAAAGCTTATAAAAACTTTACAGCAGCAGGAAACCTTCAATATCTTCCAAAACATTGAAATCAATATTTTCTGCTATTCTTTTTTGAACAAATACAGGAAGAAATCCTTTGTTGCTGGGGAACATGCTTTTCACCCCAACCCTCCCTTTTTTAGCCGTCCTCGCGAAGTTTCTATTAATTTGTACCTTCCATGCTCCAGAATGTTCTTCTTTTGCGACTTGGCCATTCTCTTCTTCCCTTGAGCAAAGGAGGATATTGCTTTCAGACTTGGCCCAGACAAGGGATACATTTTAAGAATAGGTGCTGGAAAATGTGTTTTATTTTCTCTCTCTCAAATGAGTTTGTTATGCGACAGAGAGAAAAAGGAAGAAGTATCCTCTCTATCTCTCTCTATGTATTAGTACGCGAATTTGGATTTTCGAAGATTGCAGGATTGCACTTACTGGGGGGATCTAGGCCCTGAAACACAGTTTCAGAAGAGAAAGACGTTGTCTGTTTCTATTGTGTCCTTGTACAGAGTTAAGAAATATGTTATGATAGTGAAAAAATTCGGTGTTCAGATTTTAACGAATGAATCGATTTTGACCATTTTTATGTTATCAAAGTTTCTGCGTGACATTTCAACGTAGTATGCATGTATGCACGTATTCCTGTCCGACACATTTCGACCAACCGTGAATCTATGTTGACGTTTTGCTGCGATGTCTGTACATATGAATGTACGCAACTCATACAGTTGAAAAACGATCAGCCGTAGGATTTTGAAATTTTGTTTTAGTATTTGTAACATCTAGTTGTGCACCTCCCATTTCTAGTACAATAGACTGGATAGGCTTTCAAAAGTTACGGTCAGTGGTCATCTTCAATATAAGAAAACTCTATGGTCAATCATTGCTTGGGCCATGCCCAAAACTGGTGAAGCTGTGCAACTGTTGAAGAAATACCGCCCAATTTGGGTCAAAAATAAGTTTTCAAAACTATCTATATTTATCTCTTATATTGGGCGTAAAATTGCCAAACCTTTAATATTATTGAAGCGTCGTGTTTCTATTTCAGATGAAATAAGTTTGAAATGAGTGCTTTAAAAATTAGTATAATTTAATAGATGTACAAGGAAGTCATGTGGTATCCACATCAGATTCACAAATCATCTCGATTACCTGATTGTGCATGCGTGTGTGCATTTTGTTAAAGCAAACCTACACGTGAGGTACATGCCTACACGACAGATATCCCATACAAACCCTCCCATACAGAGGTACATGTATGGGAGTGACTGGGGCGGAGGACATTTTAAGGGGTTCTAACTGCGTTACATCTGAAAAAAAGAAACATTGCCTAAACTCCAGACCGTTAAAGAGGCCAGATCCCTGAACCTGTATACTTCAACAGTCTATCAATGTCCAGAGTCTCATACACTCGTTCATTCAAAGTCTTATACAGTCGTCCCAGTAGAATTAGTAGAAACAAAAATTAAAATATTTTCCTTCAGAGTCGACAACTTTTGAAAAATCTCACAAACAAGCCAGTACATTAAGTCAGATAATGAAAATTAAATACCTTTCCGTTAAGTTCAACATACCGGCTAAAGAACTAGATAAATCCGCAGGTTAAATCTCTCCAAGAACGCAGCCCATCAACGCAACCTCACGTTAGAATGAAGTCGAAGTTTTAGAGCGCTATATCGAATACAATAACCTCATCAAGACCCTTCAATAAATCTTTTCATATCGCCTACTAACACTAAATAAACCACTCTGGAAGAAACAGGGACGCTCTCAGCCTTTTTCTTCCGGCTTCCCAAATATTGCTCTTTCATGCTTTCTTCCTCTCCCTCTGCACCTTCAAGGAGGAATTGTTTCCTTTGTTAGCATTATTTCCTCAAAGTCACCCAAAATATTACTTCTGGAGACATAAGGTAATATTTTTTGTGCTTCTGGTGGATGCTTGTGCGAAAAAGCGGAGATTTTCCAGAACAATAATATATTTTGATTAAGTATTTTATCAGATATCAGTCAGTTTATTTTTTTGGGGGGGAAGGACTTTACTATTGAAATCGGGGCTCTGAGTTGCTTTGATATGCAAGTGAACATTTTTCTCGCTGTTTTAGCCACTACAAGTTTCCCAACATGGTTGCGTAGCAATATTTGACCTTTCAATGGTTCGGAGCAACAAAGTATGCAATAACTTTGGGTGAAAAGCACAATGATTAGGTTTTTGACTCTTCAGATAAACGGTTTATGCTTACCAAACATTTATTTTAGGCAAATATGTGCCAAATAACAATCACTGAACAAAAATAAATTATTGATACACTTGTGATCAGCCCCATGCGACTGCTTCCTTCAAAACAAAAGCAAATGTATGGAGCATTATACTGTGTACCCATTCAAAATAATATAGAAAAAAAATCTCGAACATCTTCTGGAGCTCGTTTTTTTTTTTAAGTGTAATTATTTCTACACCATAGCGTAACTTTGTTCACCACCACCAAGTTATTCTCTGCAACCTAAACAAGCTGGGGGACAGCCACAGCACCTTCACACGAAATTGCATTTGCAACATGCACAGTCGCACGCATATCCCAAAACAAACAAACTCAATATACATTTTCGTGCTACCACGAATCCAGCCAAGAGAGCATTTACTCTTTGGGGCAGAATAAAGTATTAAAGAGGGATTAATAGCAAGCTTCGTATGTTTATTCACAAAGCAAAGTTTGCTTCGCACTACAATCAAGTTCTCTTTGTCCCTTCATCAACTACGAGCTATCTAAACAATGGTTTATGCGAGAATCACAAAACTTCTTGGCGAAGTTTCGCAACTGCAGACTGCATTCTGATATTTTTCATTGTTTTTGCTCCATGAAGGCATTGCCATTAATTTGGTTCGCCATCAGCTATTCGTCCGAGAGGCATATAAAACCAATCCAATTGCAAACTGCATATATCAACAGGCATAGACATATTTTTCAGGTTAGATATTATTTGAAGGGTCCACGGGAAGAACGATGAGAGTCCACTTTTCGTCAATGTTGAGGTTTCTACTGAATTCTGTTGTTCATTAGTGGCACTATTAATATCCGTACCCATAAGGGGAAAGAACTATGAGAATAGACTCAAAAAATAGCCCAAAGACACAGTTTACTGGGGAAGAACGTGGAAAGTCCCATGCGCCTTTCGATTTTTTGGAAAATGAGCTGTATTGGACTCTCATCGTTCTTCCCGTGGACCCTTCACTTATGAAAGACCAAATAGGGGTGGTTCATCCGAGAAGCATAACTTTTCTAACAGAACTTTTCTAATTACATTTTTTGCCCCGACAGTTTTAATGCTTGCACCATGATCAGGTATCACCAGATCTATTTAAGTTATTTGACGTTTCATCATCAACAACAAACAGGCAAAACGATCGAACAACAACAACAAAATCAGTTTATTTCCAGTACTTTTTCAACTGCAGATTGTGTTCTGATATTTTTTATACTTTCATGCAAGTAGGTAATACTATCAGCAATTTGTTGTACTCGAAGTTTTCAAGGCAATAATTATATACCAAGAAAAACATAGTTTGGTTAAGAATACGATCAATTTCTATCTCGTTAGCTCTACAGCAGAATTCGCATTTTATTTCCAGGTATTCAGACACAGCGAGATAAACTTACTTGTAGCTCAAATAGATTATTTATTATTTAATCGGTATAGACTTTCATTTCAAACTGTTAGCCTGTAGAATAATAAATCATACAGATATACGCCATCTATTTGAATAAAGAAATAAACATTGTTCAATAAAATCCACAAACGTTTAACTTTATGCCAAAATTCATAAAAAATAAATGTGTAAATTGGAAATTTAAAATAGTTAGTAAATTTTAGTAAATACAAATAAAATATTTAAGGGAATATTTTCTTAGTGTGATAAAAATTGCATACCAAAATGATTGTGTAACGCGATACCAAAAGAAAGAAAGAAAAACAGAAAAAAATGTGAAACGAAGTTTTCTCAAAAGAATGTCTTTTCAGTCTCTATACCCAGGTATCTAGGATGCATTCCTGTCAAAAAACTTATTTTTTCCCTAGTCGTCTAGAATGTCTATCCGCGTTCTTTAATTTAAGGAAACAGTTTTTAATCTTTTATTTGATCTTTTTTTCTTTGAACTGTCTGAAGCTTTTATTACAAGTCTTAGAAAATATTTCAGAGGTGGCATCAGAAAGAAATTACAGAGGATTATACCTGCTATGTTTTTGAGTAACGATAGTCTACTCAACAGATATACGGAAAATCATTATTCAATACATCTAACTAGTATACATTTTGCCCGTGTGTCTTTAAAACAATGTATTTTGCCAAGAGACCGTCACAATAAACGTTAAAGCAATAGATTTTGAAAAAAGTTTGGAGTTATTGAAAACAATTACTCGAAACAGTACTGATAATTTATAAAAGCTTCTTCAATAAAAAATGAGAGAGAGAGAGAGAATTGTGAATACACATGTGTACTTGTACACAAAATAAAAAAAAAGTTAATTTTCTTATTACCATACTTTTACATTACTAATTCTCACATTATTACACATGCACACATGTAAAACATATGCATATATAGTACACATGTTCACAAAAGTAAAATTTTAATTTTTACTATATCAGCAGTCCCCGGGGAACACATCGTACATTTTCTTTTTTTTGGGGGAAGGGGGTGGGTTGTCTTCCGACAAAGGCGATATAACGAGGCATAGCATTTTATAATTGGCGCTCAAATACTAAAACCGAAAGGAATAAAGAATCTCAGAAAGAGAACATCGTAGAAGTTTAGCTTGTAAATATTAAAGAACGGACTTCAATGCAGCAATTAGAAAGTCGGTCAAAAAGTCAATTTTTTTTTTATTGCATGAAATACTTTAATCTTTCCAACGATATATTACATTTGCTTATTGAAAAAACAGAAGGTATTAGAAATCTCGATCAGAAGTATGTTATTATAAGTAATATTCGAAGTATCTGAAACATTTAAGGACTTATTTTCTCAACATGGGCTTTGCATGTTTATGCTCCTTTTTCTCTTTGAAACTATTCCTGAGAAAATAGATCAATGTATTGTAAAACCATAGATAGCTTTGGAATGATACAACTATGACAAAAATTGGCGGCGTAAAGCACTAGCGGAAAAAAAGCATTGTAAAGTACGAAAAAAACTCAGAAAGGATATGTATTGACACTATCGGCATCATTCACAAGAACAGACAGTAAAAATATTAAAACTGTATTGCAAGTTGAAAGCTTGTTAATTGTAATTATATTTAATTTCAAATTTCTTCTCTTTATTTAGTACTATAATTGGTCCTTTACAATGCTCTTTCTGCATATGTTTCTCACCACAACTTTTCTTCACTCATCATGATCAATTTTTGCATTTACAAATGTGTGCGTTTTCATTCCATAATTTCGAAACGTTTTCACTGTAACTGTGAGAGCTCTATTGTTTTAAATGATCACAACCTCCAGCGTATACATTCAAATAAAGGTACCTGAAACCTTTCCATTGGTTGAGCGGATAGGCAGCTTAAGGTTTGTATATCAGCATTAAATAATAATAATAATAAAAATATTCTGCAAATAATCCACATTGAAGTTAAAAAAATACTGTTTTGAAACAAAAATATTAATTATATATTAATAATATAAATTGAAGCCCATTAATATTATAAATTGAAATATAAGATATAAATGAATATGAACAGATTTATAAAAGTTATTTTTCACTTACGTATGACAGTAGAAAACAACGTACCATATGGCTTACCTATGAAAAAAGTAAAAGTCGTTAATATCATATAAAAATTTACATTGGAAAAAATTGCACTTTTAACCCCCCCCCCTCCCCCCATATTGTACTGTAGTAACCACAGCATGTTAGGGCGAAGTTGCAAGTCACTACACTACAACTTCTAAGTAAAAATAACACCTTTTTTCAGTGTAGTTGTTTAGATGATTGCTAGTTACATACACATCAAGGAAACCACCATGCTTACACATACTGATGCGTTCAAATGCATGCACGTAGTATACATACAAAAACAGTGCAACCTGAAATAACCCACTTCAGTGTTTCCTAACCACCGGTCCGTGAGACTTTAGTACCGGTGGTTATTCATTGGCGAAATACACCAGAAAATAGGCAATCTTCCTGCCCAATTTTGCATTACGCAGATACGATTTCAATGTAAAATAGACCGCCTATTCGCATATTTCGGTCAACACATGAAACCGACTCTTCGGGGTTTGTTGTGAGTTAATATAATAAAAATAATAATAACAAAAAACTTTTTAAATGTTGGATTAGATTTCTCCACAGATATCCCACGTAAAGAAATTTTTTTATTTCAAAGTTGCCGTATGTTATAGTATTACTCTGTTAAAATAAAAAAGTGAATTAATGGTCTTATCACACTAAAGGGAAAATCCGAGCAACTTCGCGCTGGACCAACTTTTCCGACGGACTTGAAGGAGTGGTTATCTTTAAGGGTTGCAAAAGTAAACAAACTCTCTCCGACGCCAAATAGTCATCGCATCGCTGATTTGGCGTGCAGGTTCTTATTTTACTTATCGTGCGTAGGGCCGTGCCGTGCTATGATGCAGAGAGGCGGTTGCATCAGGCGGCACTTCAAAGGGGCAGCCGGCCTGGATTAACCATTATCTACTTGTATAACACGTAAAATTTGAAAAAAAAAGTTTTTTATCCATATTTTATTTTTTTAAAGAAAATTAACGATAATTTATTGCTGTAAGTTGGGGGACAGAGAAAAATAGTCGTACCTTTGATATGGGCAGATTTATAAAAAAAATTTCTGCCAGGCGCAAAGATTGAATACTTATTCAGAATTACATGAAATAGCTCATCATTGTCAGAAAGACCATGTTATCTTGTCTAAATATTTGTTCACGGGAGCGTCTCTTCCGTTCCTTCTCCATGGGCCTATCTGCCTTCGCTCTTTGCTAGGGGCGGCAGAATCCTTATCGTTGAATTCATTGTAAGGAGACTAACAGAGGATTTTTAAAAATATGGTTGTATATCGGACAGACATTAATTGAAGTGGCTTTAAAATAGTTATTTTCATTTTTGTATTATATTAGGGGCCAAGGCCCCCAGACTCGCTACGCTCGCTTTTCGTATGAGGCATTCGGCCCCTAATAAGGCTTATTCGTAAAAAAGACATAATTTCAACAGACAAAACCCGAAGATTGGATCAGATAGAATGTTACTGAGCTACACATTGCTTGGTTCTTGCATGTACATTGGTACATAAAAATTTAAACTTCACACTACAGTAGACCCCCTCCCCCTCATAACACGGAAGATATTTTCTTATGGGAATCCGTGTTGTACGGGTTCTGAGCTATACTCCACCTGGAGTGCGGACTCCGCTTATAATCGCTGGAAAAATTATTTGCACTCCTCAGAAACACAATGATATTTAATGTTGCCATTCAAAAGTTATATTAATTAGGAGCTAAAGCTTCATAAAATCAGAACATATGTTTCAGCTGTATTTTTAATAATGTAAAACCTATTGGACACCTTGCGAATTGGCCACCCATGGCGATTTTTCATTATTTGGCGACTTGCGCACATGTAAAGTTAATAAAAGCTACGGAACAGATAGGATAGCTTGCCACCCATGGCGACTTTTCATTATTTGGCGATTTACACATGCTCACAACCTATAATTACTGTTCATTTAAGGTTACCGGAAAACCGTTATCCATATTTTCATTTACATAATCGTTTGCAGATTGGCGTACTTAACACCACGAATTATACCATCTCGTCGCGCTAGCCAATATCCAAAGTGTACTACAACTGCTATAATGGCATAGTTAACGCCACCAAATACTTCTACTGGTAGCAAATAATCCAGCTGGACCAAACCGGCTTTAAAATAATCTGTATTTTAATTATTTTTCATTTTCAGCATATTAGTTATTCTGTTTTGGAAAAACGAATAATCGCTCATTCTAAACTCCTGTTGTCTAAGCGAACTTACTATTTGAAAATTGTCAACTTTGTGTAACACTTTTGAGTTACTTATTTCATATATTTTTATTTTGTCGTAAAATGGGCGTAATTCTAACTCATGTTTGTAAATTTCACGCCATTCTAGATACTTGGAAACGCTTTGTTGCAAAGGAAGGAATGATTTTATGCCAAATCTGGCAACCATTATGTTTATTTTTTCAGTTCTTTATTAATATTTTCTAAAATAATTCGATTTTCGAAATTTAACTTAGCTTAGCAGTTTCCTCGGAATTTTCCAAATACATGGACATGTTTCTCGAAATTCAAATCCCCACGGTTTAGGAGAAGATAAGCGAACAAGCTTTTGACAGCTGCGACGACAGCGGCCCTTACTTTTTTTTAGAATAGATAGATACTATCATTTTCCTTTGCCTCGGCTATGAAAACTTATATTAATTTTTTCTTTCACCAGTAACATTGCAGCTGCCTGGCTGCTGTGATTAACTGGTGGCATTATTTACAGTCGCCCGTTAGAAATCTTATTATTTTCTTTTTAAAATCAAGCTGGACAATGACGTACGAAAGTGGGTAGTGTACGTAAAAAGTAATGTACGTAAGTAGTGACGTAGGAAAGTGTGGTCCACCCCGAACGTTAAGTGAAAGAAAAATAGAGGATGGCAAAACGTTGAAACTGAGAAAGAATAAGGCATTAGTCGGAAAGACGGAGATGGGAAGCAGGCGGCACAAAGCCTAAACTTAGAAATAATGGGGTGCAGAGCCCTAGCTCGGGGTTGGCGAGGCTGCCCCCTGCCAGGAAAATAGGCAGGAGAGGGGCGCAAAACTAGCTGGTTCAAAAAATGTGTATGCGTGTAATCCTTAAGCGCGGTTGAAGTAAAACTTCTTTGACGTTTACGACACATATCACTTAAATGATTAAATTTTAACTTAAAATAAATATCATTAATTATACTTATTATTCATGTACTTTACAAAGATTATATAAATGTTATATTCCTATTATTTATTGAAAAAAAGTATTTGAATGTCATCATAATTTTTTATGTATGAAATTATAGGTTTGTGGTAACTATAATGAGAAACATAAATTTTACTCTCTATATTTGCCAATTTTCTTGAAAATACAGCATCTATCGTTGTACCGAAACGCGTTGTTGATTGAAGTCGAGAAGTATTCATAGATAGATCAAATTTTTCTTTTAAAAAATCAACTAACGGCTGAGATTCTTGAGAGCGAAAATTAACATTAAAATCTCCAGTAAGAATCATCGGTAATTCATGATAATTACTTAGAATCCAGGAAGTGTCCATGTTGTAGTATTATTCTTTAACTGTTTTCTTATACCATTGTTCCATCTGGAGGTTGGGTTTGAATGGGGGGAATGTCCATAGTATAGTATTATACTTTAACTGTGTTCTTTAACTGATTTTTTCTCTGCTAGTTGGGTTCGAATGCAGGTAGTGTAATTTCTTTTGTGTTTTTCTATCACAGTAGTCATAAGCGTTGATTTCGTGTGCTGGTAGGTTTCGAATTATTATTCTGTATCCGTGTTTTTAAACTGCAGGTTCTGTCTATTGTTTGGGATTGATTGCAGCCAGGGTCCGTTTCTTTGTGGTGTTCCATCCCCGTGTATTCTACAAGCTAACCGTTGCTTGCTCCGTCTTGAGGTTGGGTTAGAATCCACGGAGTGTCCATTTGTTATTCTTTTATTTTGTTCTTAAACCGTTTGCAGCCAGTGTTTCTTTCTTTGTGGTGTTGCATACCTGTATTCTTAAATCGTTGTATATATATCATTAGAAATATATATATTATTACTATATATAAATATATATATCATTACACTATATATATATCATTATAAATATTGCGTTCACATAAACTACATACTTCTAAAATTTACTAACATTTCTTAAAATACAGCTTTTGGGCAAAATGATAACAGACATGACATACATAATATTTAGGAGTTTAATGGCCTAACGGCCAATGTAACTGGCATTTGACGAATAATAATATCACTTCGCTTCGAAACTATTGCCGATAATCATTACGAAATAGTATTCTAAGACAATTATGTAATTAAAACACATCTGAAGCCAGTAATTACTATGTATCACGTTCTTAAGTTTATGTATTTAATTTTTTGAAGTTCTGCTAATTTAACAATCTCCATTTACTTCGCCTCGATGGAAATATAAACAACCTGAGATGCGCAGAGAAGCCCAGTGGTGTAATAGTTAGCGCACCGCGCTGCCGTCCCACAGGTTCGGGTTTGAATCCCAGGCTGGGCAAGGTCGACTCAGATTTTCATCCCTTGGGTGGGTCGATAAAATGAGGACCAAGCTTTCTTGGAGTCAAACACTGGGGGCTTCGCGTTAGGCTGACCACTTGGCCGAGGCATATGCATCCGCACCCCAGAGCCTACCCTAATAGCACAATAGTCCCCTGTGACTGAAATGCGACCACACAATACTGTCACAATAGAGTTACAAACAGTCGCAGCGACTCCGCAGCAAAGTCACGCCAGAGTCCCTATGTCCTCTCGCTGTGTAGTCGCATTGCGACCGTTCAGAGAAGTCACGATGGGACAGTTTTGCGACAGCGAAAAAATTCGGGGAAAAAGAGTTACCAAAATATACACCAGATGGCAGCACCAAACTCTCAGGCAAGGAAAATAGAGGTCCAGTATCGAACCATGGATCTAATGGTTAATAGCCCAACATCTTACCGCAACGCTGTGATTACCTTGCTCGGGAACCTTTAAAAGTAAACTAATTGCTGCAAAAGCTAGTTGTGACGGCTTCTTTTGGAAATTTAAAATTTTTCTGTGAGTATTTTATAAATAAGTTTTATATATAAATATATATATTTATTTTATAAATAATATAAAAAATATCATAATTGATAAATATAAATTAAAAATCTTGGAAATCTTTCTTTTTCCACATAAATTATTTTCAGGAGATAATGTGCTGTTTTATTTAGGTATTCATCCGAAAAAACTAATGATTTATTGAAATTTTTTATTCGGTTATGGAATAGATTTGTAATGTGCGACATGTGAGGTTTGATATATATTAAGGTATGAGGGATAAGATTTATATTTTTGCCTAAAAGGGATTTCATATAAAAATAAATAAAATTACAATTGGAAAAAAATGCATTAGATAAAATAAATAAAGTATTTTTGACTTAGACCCATAGTTTTATCTCAAAATTTTCGAAGTGGAACTTTCAAACATACCAGAGACGTATTTAAACGGGAGAGATCTGAAAACTTAAAGCAATTATTAAAAAACAGCAATTTTGAGATATTTGTATTTACTCTAGTAACAATAAGGTTGAAAATACCGGATAGTCTCCCCCCCAATCCGAAATTTAAACCTTACATACGCTATCGAAACATATATGCCATGGGGATATGAAAGAAATTGTTAATTTTACTCACAGATACTTAGTTTTCACCATTGTGATTAGAACTCTTAACTCTAATATTTTTAAGAATAATATTTTTTTTATAAATAATATTGTCTTGTTTAAACGAAATAATTTAAAAGTTAATAAATTAAACTAAATTCCGTTACTATATAACTGCGAGGTTTTATTGAATTACTATTTTCGGATTTATTTATTAAATGTTTCAGGAAAGAAATTGCCACAAAATATTAGAAAAAATGAGTCTGTTTCCAAAGTCGCAAAAGCGGCTGTGTGACGTCATTTTGAAGTCCAAAAATATCAGTAGTCACAAAATAGTCACACAGGGACTTCACAGTGGAGTCACTGAGCGACCAATCACATACTAGTCACATGGTGACTTCACAGTGGAGTCACTTAGCGACCGATCACATACTAGTCACATGGTGATTTCACCTGGTGACTGGTCACAAATAAACTTCACAGTGACCACACAGTAGAGTCACATCACTCACAAGTCACAATGTGAGTAGTATGTGACAGTCCTGTGACAATTGTGACCCTCTGTGACGTCACAGCGACTCTTTTGTGACCATCTGTGCTATTAGAGTATGATCGCGAAGGCGCGGTCGGGCAGCGCAGGCCTAGGCCCCGCAGAGGGGCTGTTGCGCCAATGTTTGACTTTTTTTTTTAGATGTGCAGTTACCCAGTGTTCGCAGCGCCATCTGTTTGCAACTACGGCATTATCCAACTTTCTAAGAGAAGTGTCCCCTCCTATAAATTTACCTTCGTGGGATCGAAGTATGAATCGAACGAAAATTTCCCCGGCTGTGTTAGGTTCGTTTGCAGCCACTGTCCCTTTAATTGTGGTGTTCCATCCCCTTGTTCTGTCTGGAAGTTAGGTTATAATCCAGGAAAAGGGCTCTTAAACTGGCGTTTCCATCTACTGTTCCCAGGGACCGATCTACACACTTTGTGGCCCAGGGCACAGATACTTTTGGGGACCCCTGCAAAAAAATTTTCCGCAGAATATTACTTAATTAAATTAAGTTAAAACCAATTATCATTCCTAAGTTAACCATACGTAAATATTTGCAAATGAGTAAAATGTCACGACAGATACCACTTATATGAATTTTCGATTTTGAAATGTTTTTATGGGTATTTACAGCCGTCATACACCTTTGAAAAGATAAAAGGATGAGCATGCTGAAGTGTCCGAACGAATTTGCGAATATCGAATTTATCGAATGTCGAATCGAATGCATAATTTTTGGCGTTACAAATTACATGAAATTAAAAATTTTGAATATTTGTGATGAATGAAGAAATCAGAAATTTTTCTCTTGAGAGACAATTTTAGTAAATATTATGATAACATTAAAAGGAAGTTTTGGGGGCTCCTAAAAATCGGGGACCCAGGGCACGTGCCCCGAATGTCCTGCCGTAAATCAGTCCCAGACTGTTCCGGTTCGATTGCAGGCAGGTTCCATTTCTTTGTGATTTTCCAAAACCATTGTATATTATTCATCTAAAAATAATTATTATCGAGAACCTCCTGTGAGGTTGGGATTACATGTAAAATATTATGTTGGATGTACCTTCAAAAGGCTTAATGATATATAAAGAAAGATTGATGTCTCAAAGATACGGCTCTTGACTGTTTTTCTCTAACAGGTTCCGCGTATTGTTACACGATGAATTCGGGTATTGGTGAAAGTAGGTCGAAAAGGTAGGTTTTGCAGTGGAACTTCTTTTTCGGGGCGTGCACGTCACTTCCTTTACTGAGCGCTACTTCCGTCAGAAAAAAAAAAAAAAATATTTAGAATCCAGGAAGTGTCCATGTTGTAGTATTATTCTTTAACTGTTTCCTTATAATACCATTGCTCCTGACTTTCCCTAGTCGCCACTAAAGAAGCTTTACTTAAAAAAAAAAAAAAAAAAAGTGTGTGCGTGTAATCTTTACGCGCGATTGAAGTAAAACTTCTTTGACGTTTACGATAAATATCACTGAAATTATTAAACTTTAACTTAAAATAAATATCATATTATAATTTAATTATATTTATTATTCATGTACTTTACAAAGATTATATAAATGTTATATTCATATTATTCATTGGAAATAGGAACTTGAATGTCATCATAATATTTTATGTATGAAATTATAGGTTTGTGTTAACTATACTGTGAAACATAAATTTTACTCTCTAAATTTGCTAACTTTCTTGAAAATACAGCATCTATCGTTGTACCGAAACGCGTTGTTGATTGAAGTCGAGAAGTATTCATAGTTAGATCCAATTTTTCTTTTTAAAAATCAACTGACGGCTGAGATTCTTGGTAGCGAAAATTAACATTAAAATCTCCAGTAAGAATCACCGGTAATTCATGATAATTATTTAGAATCCAGGAAGTGTCCATGTTGTAGTATTATTCTTTAACTGTTTTCTTATACCATTGTTCCGTCGGGAGTTTGGGTTTGAATGGGAGGAATGTCCATAGTCTAGTATTATACTTTAACTCTGTTCTTTAACTGATGTTTTCCTCTGATTGTTGGGTTCGAATGCAGGTAGTGTAATTTTTTTTTTAGTGTTTTTCTATCACAGTATTCTTAAGCGTTGATTTCGTCTGCTGGTAGGTTTCGAATTATTTATCTGTATCCGTGTTTTTAAACTGCAGGTTCTATCTATTGTTTGGGAATGATTGCAGCCAGGGTCCGTTTCTTTGTGGTGTTCCATCCCCGTGTTAAACCGTTGCTCCGTCTTGAGGTTGGGTTAGAATCCACGGAGTGTCCATTTGTTATTCTTTTATTTTGATCTTAAACCCTTTGCAGCCAGTGTTTGTTTCTTTGTGGTGTTACATACCCGTGTTCTTAAACCGTTGTTCCGTCTGGATATCGGGTTAGCATCCAGGAAGTGTCCGTGTTGAACTATTATTCTTTCACTGTTTTCTTAAAATGTTTTCCCGTAGGGTTTGAATCGAGAGAATGTCTTTGTTGTGGTATTTTTCTTTAACTGTGTTCCTAAACTGGTGTTTTCTTCTGTCGGTTGGTATCGAATGCACGTAGGGTCTATTATTGCGTTTTTCTATGGCAGTGTTCTTAAACCTTTGTTTTCCTCTGCTGTTTTTGCTCGAAGTATTATTCTGTTTAAAAATTTACATTTGGCTCATTATTATAAATAACTCAAAAACACATGAGCAATATTAAAAGATTACATATTATTTAAGTACAGACAAACAATATTTATGTATCATGGCAACCAATCATGTCAAGTTTTTACTCATAATTCCATTAAATATTGTATTAATGCCATTGAAAACATGTGAGTAAAGCAACGGAATGCACCATAGTGCCACTTTCTGTATTCGGTGCGTAGGCCTTGTTTATCGGAGGTGACGGGTTGGGTCGCCGCCTGTAACAACAGTGAGAGACAGTCAGCAGGATCGCCGCCTGTTCAGCGAAAGACTTCACACAGTGGCTCTGACAAGAGCCGGTCCACTTATCCACTGAACAGGGTCATCAGACAAGATCTTGCTTCAAAACAGGTAGGGAGTAATGTCGACGCGCAGGGAGCACAGTCGACGTTCTCAGGAACGAACGCCCGAGAGCTGTTCCGCAAATAATTAAACTTATAAATCTGGAAAAAGCTTGTTAAGTGTGACGTCAATATGAAGTAAAAATCACTTGCAATAGCTAATTTTGTCACGCAAATGATTAACTTTTTTGACTCTCGGATATGAAATGTTGCTGAAAATAGCGAAAAATCGCTTAAAAATGAGGGAACGGGTGGATTTTCAGATTTTTAAAGTAGCGCAGATTGCTTTCTGTATTTTTATACATGATTATGGAAATTTTCAAGGGGATCGTACAAACGGTGTAGAAATTATCAGGCTTTTTGTCCTTGACATTGCAATGTTTTTGCAGTCATGGCGGAATGAAGAAGCAAGGGGGAAAAAGATACGTCATTTCCTTTACTGAGCGTTACTTCCGTCAGAAAAAAAAAATCTGAGTTACTCTCTAGTTGCGCTTAAAGAAGTTTTACTTCAAAAAAACGGTTTTAGGTCTGCCATTGCACCTCACGCACAACAGCAACCTCCGTTCACAAGAAAATCGTAGATTTCATAAAATATTTTCGCTCCTTCGGGTTTTATTCACAAAAGGCTGATATTTCCCTAAAGAGGTAAGTCATTTTTTTTCGAATTAAAAAAATTCATTTGAAAAAAAAAATTCTCTGGCTGATTTCCGTGAATTGCAATCAACTTATTACAACTTTCTTATCGCAGTATTTAAT